>CM075866.1:6367126-6967126 GCA_038021265.1 Cyprinella venusta | reverse complement strand
TTAGGAGGGCGAATATCCATCCAAACATCCAATGTGGCATCTCATGTAGGCATCTTCACTTCCTATCTGAGAATTCAACTTTGCTTGAAGAATTACTTGAGACTGTCCAAGAATCTGCTGTACATGAATAAGATAATTTGTTAAAAGAAAGAAAAACCCTTTCACACAGGCAGCTGTATGTCAAGTGGATGCATGATGAAGGCAATCAATCAACTTAACTTTCACTCATCAAAACACCTTAAGCGAGAAGTTACCTGACTCTTTTTTGCTGTTAATTAAGAGAAGAGGAATGGCAATTAGTGCAGACAGCCAAGCAGAGACGGAGACAGAAAACAGTAAGAGATTAGACTGCCGCAGCACGTTTCCATCAAAAGGAACACAAACGCCATCGCCTCGCACCAAACACTGACACATCTGATCATAAATGCAAATTAACACCTACCAAACTCCCTTTAAAAACTTCAGTGTGCACACATACATCTCTCTCCATCCTAATCCGTGCCTAATATAGGCCTACTTCCTTATTATCCAAGTAAGGTCACATGTAATGTTAGTTGGATTATTGTTAGGGCACTTATTGCACCCAATGAATTTCCATTCGCAATTGCCAAATCAATGAATCATTAGCTGTAATTATTGCCAATTAAATCATTTTGAGCTACAAAAATATAACTTTTTTTCTCAGGCATGAAACTCACCATTGTAATACCCTGTAAATAACACCCTGACACGATCGATCATGTACATTCGTACATCTTTTTTGTTTCACACCAACGTAACACGTGGACGCCTCAGTAAATCCAGTCATCCGCTGACACGGGAAGCTCAAATGATTCCTCTTGATGATGTTAATACATCTCGACATGCTGTGAACCATTAGAGACACGATCAATCTATCTCGCCATCTGATCCAACCCACCCCCGGCAGCTCGACATCCACAATCAGTGTGACATTTGTATTCACCGCGCTCTTCCCAAGCATCTGTAATTAACCGAGCACTCGGGTAATATGATTTCACAGCGCGCGTGTAAGCCTTGCTCCTCCTGGAGACGAGAAGCCCTATTCTTTTACGGCAACGTTCTGTCAGCAACTTTTTAATTGTTATAAAGAGGTTTGCAGCAGCAACAAACTCGTGTGGATATACATTCGCGAGTTTCTGTGTTCTCTAAGTTATGTTTTGAAAAAACAATGGCCTCAAAGACAAGGCTGCTCACTTAGTAGCAGACAGTTTTCCAACAGAAATAACCAGTGTGTTTCTAGAACACAGTGCCTCACTAGAGCTATTATGACAACGCAGTTCCACTGTGACACCATAATGAGCTGCTGCAAGCGCTCTGAAGTGCTAATTATCGTAAAAAGCCTTGTTTTTCTTTCCACGCCGAACACTTCTTCAAATCCATTAGAGCTGTTTAATCACGCCTAACCATACCTGACTGGATTCCCTTCTAACCAAACATCAAACAAACATTCACCTTCTCTTTCCATCATTTAAAAACTTCTTTACACAAACCATCACAGAATACACCGCACAAACACACAGAAATACACCAAGTAGCAATTGTCTCTTCCGATTCAGGAGCATATGGGATGTCCCAGGTTCAATGCAAAGTATACGAATTTGTGTGCAAACCAACACGCTCCCATTGCAATTCGTAACTATTTTAACTATCGTAATTCGTACTGGTTCTCACGCCCCAATGACGGTTCAGTTTAGAAGTGGACCGTCACGCTTTTTCTAAATATCGTACAATCACATTGTAGAAATTCGTCAACCTTTGAAAAGTACAAATTCATGAAGGCGGAGCTTCATACATTTCTAAAAAATGTATGGCCGGGCTGTACTTAAAGGGATAGTTCACTTTGAAATTAATTTTTGGTATTACCTCAAGGGCATCCGAGATGTAGGTGTCTTTGTTTCCACAGTATTTTCAATTTTGATATTTTTAGGTCAAACCGTTCTTGTATGAGAACGAGACACGAAACGAGCGGTTTGTGTGAGAAAACGAACAGTAGTTATATCGTTTATACCTCTTGTAATCACAGTCACATCCAAGTGATCTGAGGGCACGCAAGCGCCGGAAAGCGCCGGAAGTTATCTCTTGCACGGTTGCGAAAAAAAATCAACGTTGTCTGTTGATATATATCGAAATCATCTTCCATTGCAATTTCCTGCATATCTAAGTATATTTAGATCTTCACAGTGAAAGGAAACACTTCTGAAATCTCTGTGTAAACAATGAGTGATGTACACGCGCGAGAGATCACGTTTCAGAGATCACTTGGACGTGACTGTGATTACAAGAGGTAAAAACTATATAAATACTGTTCGTTTTCTCATACAAACCGCGAGTGCGGAAAGACACATTCGGCACGTACGCACTATCTAGAGGACTTTGTTGGACTTTGCTCAAGTCACTCGCGCATATGCACCGTCCACATGGTTACAAAAAATTGGGCTGCACGTGTCGTGGACCCTGATAACGAAAATTACGCCGCGCGAAACGTGGAAGGTGAAGCTATACTTTGAGCTTTGAAATCAAATCGCCACCTCATAGAATAGTTACGTTTTTTTTTATGAGATGGTGTTTGTTCAAACAATTTTCGTCCGTTTTTACGAAATTATTTTCAACAGCGTGTCGCAGAACCTGGAACATTCCTGTAAATATATGCCATATATCCTCTCAGATAAACTGTTAACCATAAAAACAGAAACCTTAATATCTTAATCCCAGACCCAGATAGCACAAGTCTATTTGAAGAGTGTTTGCTCATCTGTAATACGTCAGTTTTACATCTGTAATACATCAGAAGTCAGTTTAACATGCATTCTAAATCATTACATCTTAAAGACATCTTCTAAACGTCTATTTGACATCTGACAGGAAACGTCCTATAGACGTATTGCAGATGAGCGAACACTCTTAAAAATACGTCTTCCAGATGTAAACATTACATCAAATAGACTTGTGCTATCTGGGTCCGGGATGTGATCGTACAAAAGGAAAACAGAAAACACAACATTAAGCAAAAACCATAGCAAGCCTCTTTCTGAGAGGGCCTGTTTCAATAGAAAAATGTAAAGACATTTCAACTCTCATAAAATTCTCTTTTTCTCTTTGACCAGAAACTCCAAGACAGTCTTCTATAACTCTCCTCATTTTTAACTATTTGTTCAAACTCTCAGTACATGCGTTCCAATGCGTCAAAGTTCAGATATTCATGAATTCAGACAGAAAGAGAAGCAAATATATGCAGTCCGTGTTATTTTAAGGTGTGGAAAATTAAACCTGGACTTTCAGAGTAAAATGATGCATTTTTGTTAGTAGGCTAAGCGAAATTTAAAAAGGAAACAAACAATGTTAGTCCTTGCTTGCTAAATTGGGATTTAGGATAGAGAAGTCGTTTCTGCCATTGTAATGGTGCAATGGGGCGGATGTCAAAGAGACATGTCGAGCAGTTGGCAGTGTGTGGTGCGACGCTCATATGGCTGTTGATGGTTTTGCCCCACCATCTCAGATTTGTGATTCGACAGGCTGAGCTGACAAATGCCTCTGAGAATAAGATATGCCTATGCTTCCCTATTATTTCCATACTGATTCACCATGGGTCTGAGAGGTCACTAAACCCCTTAAAGCAAGATATGGTTCAGTGCGTAAAGAGTGTGAATGCAGAAATCAAGTCATGGTTGGCCGGTTGACTGAAGGTGTCAATCTAATAGGGATATACGAACACATATTGAGCGGCACTGTTTTGACTCGAAGGATTTAAAAAAAAACACACACACTGAGACAAAACCAGGCATTAGGTGACATACAATTGTCATGAAAAGTAAAAACAAAGATTTTTTTTCCAAATACTATGGTTCTTAACTAATGAGATGCCTGTTTTTGTATTGCACATTTCCTCATTCCATCTGAGTAATGTCAAAAGTGAACAGGAGAAAGAAGAAAAAATAGCAAAACACAACATTGTTCCTGAAAAACGCATTGAAAAATTAAATAAATAAAGAACACAAAACAAAGCTAGCAGATACACAAGTAATATGAGATAAGAACTAGTTTGACACTTAACAGTTCCCTTGTAAATTCTATAGGCGCAAATGAAGAAAAAGCATAGTGTTAATGGAGCTTAGCAACATCCATCACAAGCTGCTCGCTGTAGTGAGTCGACACATTTATATAATGCCATCGTCAAAGGAGAGTAGCAATTGCGAGTTTTCACTTTCAAGTTCAAATTTAAACGTTAAATAAAAAAATCATCCAAATTAGAACTTTAAAATTCCATTATTGCTGTTTCTTTGAACACTCAAATCAAATTTGGTCCAGTCACTATTTGGGATCCATAACTAAAACTGGGATCCATCCATAACGCTTGATCATTCCCATTTTAATGCTGGTTTTTAATTAGGAGGATTGATTGATTATCATTTAGATTTTTGTAAGGTCGTTTGTTTTTTAATTGGTATGATGATATTAAAATAAGAGTAAATAATCAGGCATTATGTGGCTCAATAACGAGAAAGGAAGTGTCCATAGTTGCTAAAGGTGCAGCTTTCAGCTTGGTTGATAAATATTGAGGAAAAACATGGGGGAAATGGTCCCATGAGTTAAAAAAAAATCTAATTTTAAGAGTACGAGTAATAAAGTTCTTAAAAAAATTCATCTTTGTAGGAAAAAAAAACTCTCAAAATATAGTAGTAGCCAATTACTACACAACTACCAAAAGTATCAAGTGTCACATGTGTCAAATGATGATAAAAAAACTTTTTTTTAATTAAATAATAAATACAACCAAAATGTTGTTAAATAAATTACATGCTGATGAAGTGCACTGCATCTTTCAACCAATGCATTCATGAAAAAGTTGCATTGATTCACAACAAATGAACGACTTCATTCATCATTATTGTCCATGTGTGATCACACAACAACCAACAAACAAACAAACAAGACAAAATAAACAACTTTCTGCTTAATAGAATATAACTGCAATCTAGCAGGAAATTAATGTTTTAACTGTTTAACACTAAAATACTGTCCAGCAGAAAAAAAATAAATCAAAGTAGTGCGAAACCCAATTAAGAGCTCACACTATTCATTAGAAAAATATTTCAGCAGTCTTGAACATCAGCTGTTTGATGCCATTGTTAATGAGTATTAAATGACTGAATCAGGGAGAAGTAAACATTCAATCAAAAATGATTGGACTATGGACTAAGATTTTTTGGATATCGGTCGGCGGAAAATGAAGCGCTGTTCTTAAATTATAGAAGTTTAAACTGCTTATTGTGAAACTTCAGATTCAATACTGCCCAGCAATATCATAACGTACAAATTAACCTTATATTAATGTGCTTTTCTTTGGGTTAAAAAAATAAATCAAGTGCTCCCAGATATAACAATTAAATATACTTTGTTCTCTGTTCTGAAACCTGGTTTAGGTTTTGTCGAATACACTGTATTTGTACCTATACGAATAAATATAATGTGTCTGTAATTCTTCTTTGGTGTAATTACATTTTCGGCTCAATGTTATGTTACTACTTCCCTGGGATAAAATGCTGAGCAAAAACATAAGATTTTTCCAGTCCTAATTTCATGACTTAGCATGCACAGAGCAGCGATATCTAAAGTCCTCTCCTTTGAAGCTGTATACACTTCCTAACATGACCAGATGCACTTTGTAAACTAAACTTGGGTTTAAACCCAATAAAGAGGCGGGCATGAGGTGATCTATGCATATGGCTTTCACAGACTGTTTTCCTTGAACACGTTTTATTCATTTTGGCCTGCGGAAATTTATAGAATGGGGAAGACCAAAGAGATTGATCCGTCATTATTTACGACAAATGTTCTGATGGGTTAGGATGTTACAAGAAAGCAGAAATACATCTCTAAGGAAGATTAAAAAAACATCAACACTAAACATTTTCTAAAAAAAAAATTATACGTTTTTTAAAAAAAACGACAATCAAAGTTATGCTTTGTTTTTTGAACGCACTCAATGTTTTGTTCAAAACATTTTTAACAGAAATTTCTCGTTTTCGAGCGCTTAAGATTGAATTTGCACATTTTGTTGTGCATCTATGCTGAAATTATCGTTCTCTCTTTTCAACGTCGTAACAAAAATAAGTTTGTTGCTTTCAGAACTTGTAGGCCTATGGCACTAAGTTGAAGTTTGGTATTTTCGTTGCTTCACTGGTATTTGACCAATTCCTCTTAACATTCAGTGAAAGATGTAAGAAGGCACCCATTTGGCATAAAGTTTCGGCAGGTATTTTGCTAAACATTCACCTGCATTACTCTAGTTTTAATGTAAACTCCTTTCTAAAAGGCTCGTTTCAAACCAAAAGTCCTTCAGTCGGTTCGTCTTTTTACGTTTTGATTACAATTGTGCATGTTTAAAACACTTTCGGGGAATTACTTTTTTCTCTCCAGGTAGTTAGACGGTACCCAGCCTTTACGTCCCTGTAAGCCATCGAGAACCTGGCAGTACCACCATCCGTTTGGATTCTTCTCCAAAACTTCAAGACTAGTGCCCTCCGAGAAACCCATGGTCTCTTCGTCGCCACGGTAATCGGCGATAGATACGTAAACCTCTCGAAGGTTGTTGTGAATGAGGTGCGTCTTCTCGATGGGCTTGGGTCTTACTGTAGAGACTGGAATTCCATTTCTCTGGGAAATCAAGGGGCTTGAACTTCCGACGGGAGCTGTAATGGTGGTCCCAGCCCTCACCCGCACGTCGGTCGCTGGCTGCGGTCGAACGGCAGTAAAGGAGGAGTTTCGCCTTACTCCCGTGGACCTCAAGTGGTCGCCAGCACCCAGTGATTCATTTCTCCTCAAAGACCCTGTATGGATGTTGGTGTCCTTCAGAGGCTGTGGGGGAGACACATACACGGACTGCGGTCGCACTGCTGCCTGACGGACACCGTTCCGCATCCGTATGCCTGAACCGTTCAGCATTGCGGTTGGTTTGCTAAATCCCCCTGGTGGTTTGGATGGGATTGGTGGGCTTGGGTTGCTCATACTCCTCAGGTTCTGCTGGTTGAGGTTGTTAAGGGCCTGAACACGCTGCTCGTTTTTCTCGAGGCTGTTGGACTTGTTGGTGCTACCGAGCTCCACAAGAGGGCCATCGCGGGATTCTTGAACCCCGACGTTGTGGGTGTGCTTGACTGGCTCGAAGTAGAAAGTAGGTGCCCAACCCTCATCGTTGCCCCAACGGACATACCACCATCCACTTTCCTGCTTCTCCAGCACCTCAACATCCACACCGGCTGGGAAGCTGACCTCTGACTCTTGGGCTCGTTCGTAGGCATCTGTGGTCCTGTAGATCGAACTTTCATGGTCGGATTCCCCACCTCGGCTACCTTTGGAATAGACGCTGGAGAGATCGGAGGTACTTCTCGAGGAGATGGAATCCTCTGAGGACACGATGGAAGCCGTCTCAGAATCTTCACCGCGTACTGCACGGACTGCTCCTTGCCGAAGACTTCCAGTGGGCCGAAGTTGGCGGCGTAGGCTTTTGATGTCCATTCTTTCTGGACTTTGTGGCTCCGACTTTGTAAGCAAAGGTTTAGGTCGCACTACTGGTTTGGGCCTGGCTAAAGGACTCTGGCCGATCCGGATTTCCACATCTTTACGCATAACAGGCTCTCTTTTGGGATTGCGTCCTGATTCGTCTGATGACGACTTAGGGCTGTGTCTCTCAGCACGACCAAGAGAGTGGCTCCGGCTTAGATCCGGCGTTACTTTCCGTAGGGGCTTCCCTCCTCCTGAAGAGGACCCGAAAGGTTTGCGACCCAACGTGAGACTCCTTGGTGTATCCGAATCACAACCACTGGCAAAGTCATCAGAGGAAAACCTAAACCCTTCATTTTCATAGATCACTTCCTCCCTATTGACATCCTCTAATGAGTTTCTTTTCCTCAAGGGGGAGGTCATCACTTTTAGCAAAGGTGACGCTTTTCCGGCCTGTGCGATCCTTTCGGCAGCTGCTGGATTGCTTTTGATTTCAAACTTGCGGGGCTCTGGTTTGGGGGAATTATTTGTTTTCGGTTTCGGAGGATTACTTTCCAGATCGGATTCAAAACCAATGGCAGGAACGTCATATTCCGGCTCCTCATAGACACGCTGAGTGGGGGATTCTGGAGCTTTGGAGGCAGAGCCAACCAGAGAAGGTGATTCCTCAGAATCCTGTTTTTTGACTGGTGGAGCGGGGGGTGGAACTTTGGGGCGAGTGAGTGTACTGGTTCGCCTGCTTAGGTTGGGCTTCTTGCGTTTATCAATGTAGGAGCAGGGTGCCCAGCCTTCCATTTCCCCGATCTGGACATACCACCAACCACCAGAGTTCTTCTCTATGACCTGAAGACCACATGTTTACATTATACAATGGCATATATTTATCATACAGTGCGATCCAAACTTTGAAAATTTGTTTATATTAAAGGGATAGTTCACCCAAACCCAAAAATGAAAATTAAGTCATTAATTACTCACTCCCATGCTGTACCAACCCCGTAAGACGTTCGTTCATCTTCAGAACACAAATGAAGACATTTTTGATTAAATTTGAGAGGTGGATCACTGCTACATAGGCTGCCTAAGGGATCGAAACTTGACGGCCCAGAAAGACATTGAAGAAAATGTTTAAATATTCCATGTGACTACAGTGGCTCAAGTATAAGTTTATCAAGCGACGCAAATACTTTTTTGTGTGAAAAATACTTTTTGACTCCCTTAGGGCAGCCTATGTGGTAGTGATCCACCTCATTTGTGTTCCGAAGATGAACGAAGGTCTTACGGGGTTGGTACAGCATGGGGGTGAGTAATTAATGACTTAATTTTCATTTTTGGGTGAACTATCCCTTTAAGTTTTAAACAAATAAATCCCATTGTTTATGTGGTAAAAGTCTTTTGAACCCCACTGTATATATTAATTATTTAATATATTTGAATATCTTCATTAGTCAAACGATCTTTTTGTTTTTGAAAAATTAAATATATCAGAATATATCAGCCTTACATCAGCCTTTTGTCCTCCACGGAAACTGATGCCATCTGAGATACTGGATTGAAACTCTGCAATGGTGTAGTACTCCGCTTCCACAGTAGGGGCCTCTGGAGGTTTGGGCAACTGAAATGCCTAGAGTTTTGGAGAAAAAGACATTACTGTCTAAATAAATCGTGCTCTCTATAAATTATATTGACCATAAATGTTTTTGGTTCACTTAACTTACCAGATTTGTATCTCTTCGAGGAGGAGGTTTCTGTCTGAGGTTTGGAGATCCTGCCATTTGAATACAAAACATATCAGCTCAAGACAGCAAACATTACCATAGTTTAATCATATTTAGGACATTAAAGTAGGAGAGTTCCCAATTTGTCTGACACAAATTTATTTGTATCATGTTTTAAACAATTGGACCCAAACTGGATTACAGTGCCATCACTAACCCTCATTATAAGAGAGAAGTTTCAACACACTCAAGCATGCATTCACAACAAGCATGTTTTAAGAAAAAAATATCAGAGGGAAATCTTGTAGTGTGAGAAATATGATGGCCCGGGTATGATAATTAAGTAGCGAGAGCAATGATAAGAAATATCCAATGAGAAAATAGAATATTAACCATTGTCTCTTTAAATGTCATCTTTTTTGTTTTTAGATTTATTAGCAAAACGTACCATGCATACAACTTAAGCTGCTGTTATTTGCATAGAATCAGTCAAATTGTAAGTTTTAACCAAGGCAAAGAACTTTGGGGATCATATGCTGTCTGTTAAGGACCTGTTACGTTGAAATAATAGTGTGTATATCTCAGCATCCACAACAAAACAGATTTAACAAGAATGAACGTCATGTAATGTGAGCAGTACAGCACTATGGGATTAAATATTTCAGTTGTATAGTGTGCACTTAGCATTAGAAAAGTAAATAAGCACAATAACAAACAAAAATCAAACAAACAGCAATTGAGCAACAGAGACAGGGAATGTGTCACTATTAAGGTACACAACACCCGCACAAAATGTTAGGAAACATCTGTTTACCACAAAGAAATGTTACCTATGGCATCAAATCCTATGTGCAAAAATAACAGGAACATAAACATATTTATTATATCAAATATGGAGGTATAATTATGCAATTACATAGAAAATATATGATCATATATTAAATATTAAATATATAGCTAAACATTTTAACTTGTTTTGGAGAACCTAAATAAATACTTTAAGTCTTCTATATCTAACTTTTATATTCTATTATATTCTGAATGGTGTATAAATTTAATTATACATGTCATAAACCAACTGTTTACTCACCAATCTCAACTCTGTGTGGTGCCACACGGGCTACGGCAGGTGACCCCGGCTCTGCCCTACTCTTGTTCTCCTGTAGGGCGGCGCTAGATCCAGAGTTCATTCCCAAACCAGTGACCACCGTGGGTGCCACTCCAGCCTCTGGGGCATATTGGATAGGTAAACTGATTTCACTTTTGGAAATGTGGCGCTCAGGGCTGGTGGCCTCGCCATCAGTTTGAATGTCCTTCTCGCTTACAGTCTTCTTGTTGAGGAGGTTGCTGATCTCCATTATGTTTCCTATGATCTCCACAGGGCCAGTCAGAGTCTTCTTCCTTGGGGAAAGGTCATCTTTCAGTTTCTTCAGGTATGAGGCTGGGGCCCAGCCCTCTTTACCCTGATACCTGCAACACATCAGTAGCAGTATTACACATCTTTCAAAATAAAATGCATTAACCATTCTCCTACTGACCACTAGAGGTCAGCATAGCGCTTTAAGTAAGATGAAGTTGTACTGACCATCCAGAGATTGCAAAAAAAAAAAAGTATAAAACTGTCTTGCTTACATGTATATATACACACGCACACATACTCACACTACAGCCCCAATCACTCTACATATGGTTTCAAAGCAGCTTTTACAGAAAATCATGATCTAATATGTTCATATATTCATGCATTTAGCAGATTAGAGCTGGGTGGTAATTTAGTTTCCATTTCATTCAAAAAAGCAATCTAGAAATTGAGATAATATGCAATAGGTCAATAGTATATACTTTATATAATCAAGTTAAGCATATCCTTACATATCTAACTTTATTTATAGAGCTATATTTACATTTTTGTGACCAACTTTGCTATATAGTATATATTTATCTGTATATGCAGTGAAAATATGATGCACTATATATCCTACTTATATAGGTCAATTGCAATAGGTCAATAGTATATACTTTATATAATCAAGTTGCATATCCTACATATCTAACTTTATTTATAGAGCTATATTTGCATTTTTCGACCAATTTTGCTATATATAGTTTATATTTATCTGTATATGCAGTGAAAATATGATGCACTATACATCCTACTTATATAGGTCAATTGCAATAGGTCAATAGTATATACTTTATATAATCAAGTTGCATATCCTACATATCTAACTTTATTTATAGAGCTATATTTACATTTTTGTGACCAACTTTGCTATATAGTATATATTTATCTGTATATGCAGTGAAAATAGGATGCACTATATATCCTACTTATATAGGTCAATTGCAATAGATCAATAGTATATACTTTATATAATCAAGTTGGATATCCTCACATATCTAACTTCACGTATAGAGCTATATTTACTTTTTTGTGACCAGCTTTGCTATAAAGTATATATTTATCTGTATATGCAATGAAAATAGGATGCAATACATATCCTACTTTTAATATATATAATCAAGCATTTGAGATTTGTTATAGTACCAATTAATACAGTGATAACATAGTAAAGTCTAGTGCCAATGTTTCTGAAGACCCAAACATATTGCAATGAAGAAATGAAATATTATCAGCAAAAATATTACCAAATAATAATAAAAAAGCAAATATTTCCATAATATACCACCTTAAAGTGTGAGGTCCAGATTGATTACCTGATGTACCACCATCCCTCCAGGTTCTTCTGGATGACCTCCACGGTTACTCCTTTCTCGAACCCGATCTCATCCTTTCCCTGACTGCCATACGCCTGGACAGTGACATATTTCTCCTCTAAAAAAAGACAGATAAGGGGAAAAGAATGAGAAAGGACTTCTTTGTTATTTTTTTCCCCTGTTCTTTGGGTCTTTGCCTTTTCTGCGGTGTGAAAGGAGGTTGACTAATGGATTTAAATGCTAACTTATAAACGTACAAAATTTAAGGACTTTCCTTGGGAAAACAGAGGCAGAAGTAAAACCACAAAGTTTGCAGTAAGACCGGTCCAAAACTCACCCTTCACCACAGGCACAATAACACAATCGTCTCACAATCCGTCAATAGTAATAACATTAACAAAACCTCCAGGAGACAGTGGGCCTGTTGTAACCAGAGCAATACAAGCCCAAGACACAATAATTATCATAAGACTTTCCACCCCGGTTCTAGTATTATTCAATATGAAATACCTAGTAGGATCAATCTCATACAAACAAGTCCAGGTCCTGACAAGTCAAAAAAAAAATAATAATAATTAAATATTGCATTAGGAATAAAGAATCACCATTATGCGTCAGGACATATTGTCAGCATATATTAAAGGATTAGTTCACTTTAAAAAAAACTTTTCCTGATAATTTACTAACCCCATGTCATCCAAGATGTCCATGTCTTTCTTTCTTCAGTTGAAAAGAAATTTTCTCCATATAACGGACATCAATGGGAACCAAACGGTCCAAATGAGAGTTTCAGTGCAGCTACAAAGGGCTTTAAACGACACCAGACGATGAATAAGGGTCTTAGGACCCTTTGAGTCATGACTCGAAAATAGATTTGTTCATTTTGATGAACGAGTTTGAACAGGAGAGTCACGAACACTCATCACAGAACAAAGCAAGGCGAGCATGTGTGCTTATAAAACTTAAACATTTTTATTTAATTTTTAAATGACCAATCGTTTCGCTTTATAGGACCCTTATTCTTCATCTGGTGTCGTTTAAAGCCCTTTGAACAGTTTGCACTGAAACTCTCATTTGGACCTTGAACCTTTTGGTTCCCATTGAAGTCCATTGTATGGAAAAAATCCTGGAATGTTTTCATCAAAAAACTTAATTTCTTTTTGACTGAAGAAAGAAAGACATGGACATCTTGGATGACATGGGGGTGAGTAAATTATCAGCAATTTTTTTTTAAAGTGAATCACTCCTTTAAAGATAGGGCGACACATATTACCATTTTTACAATTTAAATGATATATTATTTTCCCATTAGAGTAAAGAGAATGAGACTGTTTTGTGTAATGATAATAAGAATTGGGGAAGAATATGTGCTTAATTCTGGTGAAAATAATCTCACATTGCAAAAAAAAAAAAAAAGGTCCCAAACCAAGAAATCATTTTATCTTGTGCTAAAATATGTCCTGGATATGTTCATGACGGGTTTTGTAAGATTCACCCCGTAAGACAAATAACTCATCATCACAACCAGTTTTATCCCAGCATTTTGCATTGAAGACTCCTGAGATCTTACAAATCATTTCTCTTCCCTAAAAACAGGCATAAAACATTATTCACTATCGTTTACATATGACACAACTGTGTTTAACACCAACATATCAAACTCTGATGTCTTTCCCTTTGCGAAAGAGCTCTGAGCAGCGCTATAAATTTCGATAAAGTGAAACAGAAATAGAGCTGATAAAAAGACATATTGATAGTGGGAGAAGTGTTGAAAAAGAAAAACCAACAAAAAAAAGAGAGATGAATATCCTAAATGTAGTTTTTCTAACCAGTAAATAACACAGTCTGCCAACAACAGATGACACGAGGTCAGGGCAGTTAGTCACTCTCTTTCGTAACGTCTCTATCAACACTTAATTCTTTCGCTGGGAAATCAGATAAGTGAACATATGACAGAAGAAACTACCCTGTGCTGATCTCATTCTGAACTTCTGACCCAAAACCAGTACTAATCTTTTTTGTTTTACCACAGAAGTTCCACTGAAGAAAGTGATAATGTGGACAGATGACAACCAGCAGGAGTGAGAGATGTGAGGGTAAAAGAGCTAAAAACACACAAAAAGCAACGCCTCAAAAACACATTTTCCAGCAGTCAGCAGGATTTTCATGGACTGTTGAGGATGGTGGAAAAAGTCGGGTCGGTCCAGAACACATTACTTGAGTTCTGCGTGCACTTGTGGAGTCGTGTGCCAACAGAGGCATTTTCTCCTTCAACCTCCGTGACCTAAAAACCACTGCGATATGAAATGTGAGGTACTCAGATCATTATGGACCTTCCTGAAACTTGCTTGCTTTAAAGGGGGTCATGAACTGGCTTTTTAAATTTTATTATATTGTTGTCTGAGGTCAACTCATGACGTTCGCTTGGTTTTTGCATTCAAAAACATCAAAATGAATAAGTAATAGACTATTTTCTACCCTAGTTTTGAGCCTAGCTGAAAAGCGCTCGGTTTTTATGGGCGTCTCGCACTGAAGACTTGGAAGTAAACGCCCACTGCGGTCTATGGGGGAAATGGATAGCTTTTCGATCGAGGGAACTCATGCGCCGCTAGCTTCTGAGTTGTCCTAAAAAGTGACGTCATCACTTAGTGACATCACTAACCCTAAAATGTACACAAACCCCGCCCCCGAGAACACTCGGTCCATGTTGAGATGAGGAAAAGTTGTTGTATAAGAGTACATTTGTGAGTTAGCTCAAACTTTAGCATCCATCTTTTCACATGCAATAGAAAGTCACTCTGCGTGCATCTCACAACAGTTTCTATACGAGCGATCAGCTTCACATTAGCAACATAAATGCATCAACTAACCATTCAGAGTTTCATTCTACATGTTGTCACTTCTTCTTGAGTCTCCTTTGACTGACTCCATTTTAACATTAAAGGCAGAACAGTTTCTGTCATTTTAGTGTGTCTGCGTGGCTGCTAACACAACCCCGCCCTCTGCAGGAGCTCATTTGCATTTAAAGGGCCAGGCACAAAACAGTGCATTTTTGTAAAACACTCAAAAAGTGGCAACTTTAAAATGCTATATAAAATATCTGTGGGGTATTTTGTGCTAAAACGTCACACACACACTCTGGAGACATCAGAGATGTATTTTACATCTTGTGAAAATGGCATTTTACCACCCCTTTAAGTCCTTATTCCACATCAAGACACTTATGGTGCTTTTATGGTGTTGTTTTTGTTATTTTTTGTATTTTTTTGGTATTTTTTATTTTTGTGCTTCACTTTATGGAAAAGAGCAGCATCAACATACTGCATAACATCTTCTTTTGTGGTATATGGATAGTACTTAAAATATAAATAAATAAATAAATAAATAAAGGCTTGGAGCATGAGGGTGAATAAATGATCACAAAATAAATGATGATAAATGAAAATGTCCATCGTAAAAATTCACGTTTTTAAGGACCCAAGGACACCTAGTACTGTATTTCAGAATGGATTTTGAAACCATGTTACAAAAGATCATTAAAGCAACCACTCTGAAGCCATCACAACCTCTGACCTGTTTTGAAGGTTGCAACTTGTGTTTATGGAGAAACGTTCCCTCTGAAACTCCTGGCTGTTCTTTGTCTCTGGATCAACCGTGGTGCTCTCTGACTCATTAGTATGTATACAGTAAAAAAAAATGACAGGATTAAATGCAGTCACACACAGCGAGCCAATGACCTACTTCCACACTTTCCACTGTGAGTTTCCAAAGACTTCTCCGCTGATGCAGAGCAAAGTAAGGGAGAATTAATGAGGGAAAGGCAGTTACTGTAACAGTGTCACATCCAATCTAAAACCAGAATTTTTATCCCAATCTGCATGAGCCACTTTCAGAAGAAAAGAGATAAATGAATAATAACCAGAGTTGATAGTGGTGGTTGTTGTAGGATTTGAAGACACTAATTAACATATTCTAATAAACATAAGACCTGGTATTTCATATCGAATGCCAGCTAAAGATCTAATAAACTTGGGTACGACATGTAAGACTGTACGATGATGACATGCGATAGTGGTAAACAAATAGAGCGAGATCGCACTTTGGCAATTGTGTTTTTTATGCGTGCTGAAAAAAAAGAGGACGCCGCGAAAGAGAATATGGACAAGGGGAAAGAGTCCAGCTTGGCATGCCAATATTGCAAATGGAGCTTGAGGCCACGTCCACACAAAGCCGGTGCGTTCCCTATCCGATTTCCTCATTCTGAAAAAAAAAATCCTTAAACATGGCGTCGTCTCAAGAAATATCTGCGTACACACAAAACTACTGAAACCAACTGAAAACAGTGTAGTATATATGCCAGACCAGTATGGGGCGCTGTAACACTATACACGGAGAAGAAGACTTTGATCATGCATAACCTTGTGCGCTGTATACGAACCAAGAAGAAGAAGACGAAGATGGCGTGTGACGCAGCCAACACTTGATGTGATGACATCATCGTTTCACAAAATATATGGATTCGCTGTATACACGAAACCGCAAGGATGTCGTTTTCAGATTTATCCACTTTGGGACCAGGTTTCAGAAAATAACGGTTTCACTCTCCCAAAATGCTGGATCCATGTGGACGAAACGCCAATACGATAAAAAATGTATACGTATACAGTGAAACGTGTCTTCGTGTGGACGGGCCCTGAGGTAAGTTGTTTAAGTTTTACTGTCATGTTGCCCTGATCAAAACTCCGCTACAATGTGTATCGGGCATTAAGAGTCTCAGTAGACATTCAGTCCCAGTCAGGGTGATATTCATCCACTTGCCAATGCAGCTAAAGCCCATATCAGTTCCCACCCATTCCAGATCCAGCATGCTCCAGTCTAGAGTCTACTTACAGGCATGTGCATGGTGTTCATGACTTGTTAGTCATTACACTCCAAGAGAACACAAATGGAAAACTGCGGGAATTACAAACGTGGAGGTCTGTTCCTTATGACTCAACATGAAACGGCAGATCTCCAAGGAGACTCATTACCATACAAACATACAATTCCACCAAAGGTCTAGACATTAGTAATTATTTGAGGTCTGGGTGTTTAGAATTAAACCCTGGGATTTTGAAAGGTCAAACTTCATGTGTGAACTGCAGGATGCCAGATCTGACTGCTGAATTTAGACCAGCAGAATTATCATTTTCATTTTAAACCAGAATGACGTTTTTTTCTCTTCTGTACAAAACCAAAAAAAGTGTTTGATGTTAGATGTTGAAGTATTTTTTTTGTCCATACAATGGTAGTAATTAAATGGGGGTTCAAATCAATATTGCTCCCCATTGACTTTCATTGTACGGACAAACAAACAAAAAGTCGTACCCGTTTGGAACGACATAAGGGTGAGTAGACTCCATTACCAATTTTTTTATTTTTTGAGTGAACTATCCGAACCCAAAGCTGCTCCTGAAGGGCCACTGTCCTGCAGATTTTATCTCCAAACTTACTTAAAAACACTTCAACCAGTTAATCGTGTGTCTGAAAACGCCCCCTGTACTAAACAGGCCACTATTTGATGGGAGAGCCATTTTTAGTGGTATCCGAAACCATAGTGGACGTTATCGAGTTCACTCATTCAATCCCACAATGCACTGCATTAACAAGTGTCCAACTCATGTACACTCAACGGCTAGAGAATCCCCATAATGCACTGTGATCGTTGTGCCGAATGAATTCCCACGAAAGATGGCGCCCTCAGATGAATCATCGCTTTCTAAATGCCTCATTCATTCAGATGCATCACCCATCCATTCATTTTCCAAAATTCAGGTCCAAGAATAATATAGTACAGGCATACATTTTCATTTTAAATTGATTAATAAATTGTTAAATTAAGGTTTATACATGCTAGTTTCCATTAAAAAGTTTGATATAAATCTTTTCATTATTACTGGAGACGCCAGTTTGCTAAGTTTCAAATGATTAGCAACACATAGGAGACGATTTCGAACACAGCTAAGGTCTTCAGACTTGCCAGAAACTTCCAAGACGAGTATTTTGGAGCTGATTGAAGCTAAAATCAGCAGGACGTTGGTCCTCCGAATGTAGAATTGGACACCCCTGCTTTAAACTATGTTAACCTGCAAGATATACTTAGTAGGTTTTAAAGGGATACTCCACTTTTTTTTGGAAATAGGCTCATTTTACAACTCCGTTAGGGTTATACATTTGAGTTTTACCGTTTTCGAACCCATTCAGCCCATTTTCTGATATTTAGAAGAATATACGTAACCAGAGAGTTTCTGGTCCCATTGACTTCCATAGTAGGAAAAAAATATACTATGGAAGTCAATGAGACCAGAAACTCTCTGGTTACTGAAATTTTTCTAAATATCAGAAAATCGGCTGAATTAAATAAATAAATAAATAAATTAAATAAATAAAACTCAACAGTTTAACACTGCGGGAGTTGTAAAATGAGCCTATTTCCAAAAAAAAAAAAAAAAAAAGTGGAGTATCCCTTTAATAGAAAGGTAGAAAATGAAGCAGCTAGACCAGAACCATATCAATATTTCCTACCATAAACCAGTCAGAGCTCTTATATGATCAAGAATCTGGAACTTTGAACGCTAATGCCAAACATGAGATTTCATGCATATAGATATCAGACTACAACATTTCAGAATTAATATGTACTTCTAAACCAATCTTTATCCAGAGAAACATCATTTTCACCATCTGCAAACAGTCTTAATTTTCTCATTTTGAGTTCATACACATATACACAAATAGAGACCTAAAGCAAGCAAAGTATAATAAAGATTTTATGATGGAGCGCAGATGAAACCGACCACCCAGCATGCTTTGGGAGCCAGATCCAGAAGATTTAACCAGAAAGAGTTTATGTTTGTGTGCATATCCAAGCTAATCATTGCGTAAACCTGCACAAGCACACAAACGGACCATGCAGATTGGTCACACACACACATGTGACTGCTTGCATGTGATCAGTCTACAGTATGCAGGCATGCGTGATTGCATGTGTGTTCACCTCGGCTCTGTTGGCGGTTGACTATTCCCCCTAGTGTCCATCTCCGGTCAAGCCTCTTCAGATGAGCCTTACGTCTCTTAGTAACTGACAGGGGTGAATGAGGACAGCAGAAAGAGAACAGAGACATGACAAACTCAACATAAACAACTCAGGAGGAACACTGGTATTAGTGTAATGAAGACATATTACATGAAAGAAAAGAGTTTTGTGATAGGTTAGGAGGGGTTTCGGCTTGAGCGATGATGGCAAGCAATGGAATATTTGGATTAATACATGTGTTATTGGATTTTAGTGGTGCACATAAAGTGCTTATGCATGGACAATTCATGTATTGTATTATACAGTATATACATATTAACTAGGAAAAAAATGTGTGGAAGTAAAGAAACAGTAGATGGTCTATCTCAAATAAAGTTCAGTCTGAAAAAACTGCAGCGACATCTATAAATGGAGCTGTTGAGGCCATATGGAAATGTAAATTACCCCTCGGGGATCAATAAATTGTGTTGATGTATCGATCTATTCAAGACAAAGATAGTAGCGGAAGCTTTATCTGCAGCCTGACCACTCCTAATCTTTCACATTGAGCTCTTTGGTGGCATACATTTCAAGATGCAGCTAAAAATGCGGTTCTGAACCCAGGAAATGCTTACTGGGGTTTGGGAAGACGGTAAAGGAGGATTAGAAAGGGACACATTTATAATGAGACTTCTCAATGATTTGATTGTTTCATTGCAGTGAGATAAAAGATTGGTGTTTCTTCAACTTTGGTCCCTTTAAGTTCCCAGGACATGAAGTGAAAATTATTTTGCAAATACAATACATCTTATTGTGAATGATTCATCAATGTACTAAGATGAACGGAGGTCTTACGAGCTCGGGACGACATGAGGGATTATTGACATCATTTTCATGTTTGGGTGAAATAACCCTTAACTGTAAGTCCTCACTCTTTTTCTCAAACAAGCAGAAGCTTCTCAAAGAAAAATGAGCATACAGACGTTTGTATACTCCACACTCTCAGAAAAAAGGTACAAAAGCTGTCACTGGGGCTGTACCATTTCAAAAGGTACACTTTTGTACCTAAAGGCTGCATATTGGTACCTTAATTGTACATATTAGCACCTAAAATGTACATATTAGCACCTAAAATGTACATACCAGCACCTAAAATGTCCATATTAACACCTGAAATGTACATATTAGCACCTAAAATGTACATATTAGCACCAAAAATTAACATATTAGCACCTAAACTGTACATATTAGCATCTAAAATGTACATATTTGCACCTGAATTGTACATATTAGCACCTAAAATGTACATATTAGCACCTAAAATGTCCATATTAGCACCTGAAATGTTCATATTAGCATGTAAAAATGTACATATTAGCTCCTAAAATGTACATATTAGCACCTAAAATGTACATATTAGCACCTACAATGTACATATTAGCACCTACAATGTACATATTAGCACCAAAAATTAACATATTAGCACCTAAAATGTACATATTAGCATCTAAAATGTACGTATTTGCACCTGAATTGTACATATTAGCACCTAAAATGTACATATTAGCACCTAAAATGTCCATATTAGCACCTGAAATGTTCATATTAGCATGTGAAATGTACATATTAGCACCTAAAATGAACATATTAGCACCTAAAATGTACATATTAGCACCTAAAACGTACATATTAGTACCTAAAAATTTACATATTAGCACCTAAAATGTACATATTAGCACCTAAAATGTACATATTAGCACCTGAAATGTACATATTAGTACCTAAAATGAACATATTAGCACCTGAAATGTACATATTAGCACCTAAAATGTACATATTAGCACCTAAAATGTACATATTAGCACCTGAAATGTACATATTAGCACCTAAAATGAACATATTAGCACCTAAAATGTACATATTAGCACCTAAAACGTACATATTAGCACCTAAAATGTGCATATTAGCACCTGAAATGTACACATTAGCACCTAAAATGTACATAATAGCACCTAAAATGAACATATTAACACCTGAAATGTACATATTAGCACCTGAAATGTACATATTAGCACCTAAAATGTAAATATTAGCACCTAAAATGTACATATTAGCACCTGAAATGTACATACAGTATTAGCACCTAAAATGTACATATTAGCACCTAAAATGGACAAAAGTTTACCTTTTGAAAAGGTACAGCCACAGTGACAGCTTTTGTACCTTTTTTTCTTAGAGTACATTATAAAATCAATATGTACGGTTATAGTGGTTATATCAATAAATGCGAAACAGGTTATAATATACTGGTTTTGGTGAAGATTTCTTGGGGTATAAGAGTGTTTGTGTGTGGGAAAGTAGGAGAGAGAGTGTTGGTGTGTCCTACCTTCTCCAGATCTAGATGTTCCCAGGTCCAGATCATCTCTGGTGCCGCTCTGAGAGTCAAGGTACGTGGCAGGAACCCAGCCCTGTTCTTCAGCAGTGCTGACAAACCACCAGCCTACAAAAAAAAAACATCCAGAAGATATTATTTTTCACCTAATATAATGCAAAATACTGAGTGTTTAGAAAAGGTGATGCACCTATGCTTTGCAAATAAACGCTAATGCACAAACATCTGATGGGATGCAATGTTTTGGCTTCAATCGAATATGCAAACACACTCTCTCTGGTGTTAGTTTCAGGCGATGCCGATGCATTTATACATTCCGTACACTAACTTCCTGTGTATCATTTGGGATCAATTAGGCCTCACAGATCATAAATATCATTGAGGGTGAGCATTATTGTGTTTGTATGCACAGTCAAACATGAGGAAGGTTGGATGTGTCTGACATGCTCTTAGCAGCTGACATGTTTTATGAGTTTATATGTGTGTGTGTGTGTTTTCAGCCAAAATAACCTCATCAATTAAATTTATGTATTTCAGCTCTTCCTTCATGTGTCTGAGTAAGTGCTGAATTTGTTAAACGTGGTGTCAGGATTATTATTTGTTTTTGAAATATGGATTGTAATGTTTTTTGGGGGGTTTCCACAATAACTCAAAATTGATTCTGACCAGCTTTAAAAACAAAGCAGCAAAAAAGACGGTCAAAGAAAAAGTGTTATGCCAAGAGAGGCTCATACATCCTTTATGAAAAGGACATTTGAGTACATCAAACTGTGCAGAACTACAATTTACTAAAATTATGGGATTAAAACCATATATTTGGCTCACTTAAACTGAAATGCAAAGATAACATATTGTAAGTTAAAGCCAATGAATGAAAATTCAAAACGGTTCACCAGCTGAAACAGATCTTTCTGAGCGAGCCTGTTGCCAAGGTAACAGAGTATTTTTGGAAAGCTGTTCATAACAGTGTGATGTCATCATATAGCAGTAATCTAGCTCTGACATCATAATGGCACAGAAGCAAAGTTTTTTGACAGGGCGCTAAGTGATCAACAGCAAATGTTCTAAAGCAACACGGGCCAATAATGATGTCAAACACTGTACGCTTTAAAATACCCACATCACACATGTGCAAAAATACTTCAACACACATATCATTCAAACTACTATTCAAAAGTTTGAGGTCTGTAAGATTTTTTTTCATAGAAAGAAGAATTTATTCAGCAAGGATGTGTTAAAATGATGAGTGGCAGTAAAGACATTTATAACGTTTTATGATTTACCACAAAAATATTAAGCAGGACAACTGTTGTCGACATTAATAGTAAGAAATGTTACTTCAGCACCGAATCAGAGAATGATTTCTGAAGGATCATGTGACAATAAAGACTGGAGTCATTTTAAAATATATTAAAAGATATTTAAGTTGTAAAATCATAAGAGCATAAAATGTAAGAGCATAAGAGACTGACCACAAACACCTGAACTGTAACATATTTGCAGTTGGATTATGCACTAGACCCTTCAAGACCAAGGCTAGACCCCATATCCAGTTTATCCTCTGAAACAGAGACAAATTTACTGCATAATTCTTTTCAAGCCCTACTTTGTACAGTGGCTTTGTTGGCATTTACAGTCATGGAATTCTTATAAATCCTTTCCAAGGGTGAAGATGCCACACCGACCTGTGGTGGACATAATTATCATTTTCAGTATGTTGGAAATAGACTGTAGTCTTTTCTGAAACCATAAACCAAGATCCATATCCAGACCAAAACTTCAAGATTTGAGACCCAGACCCAGACCATGTTTATGTACAGTAGTCTCAAGACCACAAGATAAAGACTTCAACTCTAGAATTAACATAATACTAAAAGCAAAAATATATCCAAATTTGTAGTATGTGATTCTTGAGTTCATTTCGTCGCTCAAAATTTGCTTAAAAAATCGAAATCAAAAGTCAAACTTAATGCAGTCTGATATAGTTAAAGTAAAGTACTTAAAGGTTTATATTACAGGGATTTTCACACTAGAACTAAAGTATCCCTGTCTCAACAGTTGGTCAATGGGTTAATATTGTTATTTGAATATTTGCCATCAGTGTTTATTTATTGCGCATCCTCGTATTATACATTGTCGACAACTATCAAGTTTATCCTGAATGGACTTTTCAGACAGGGCTTAGATTAAGCCAGGATTAGGCCTTAGTTCAATTAGGACATTTAAGTAGCTTTTATAAACGTGCCTTTAAAAAAAACCTTATTGGTGTTTATCTTGAGACAAAACAATGGCACTGACATATTTTAAAATACAGTATTTCAGAGCTTAAAGTTGCTTTCAGCAGCTTGAACATGCATTTTAGTCTGGGACTAGGTTTAAGCCTTGTCTGTGAAACCAGAGGTATAAGAATGAATGAATTAAACAGTCTCTAACTTGAATAAATGTACCAAAAGTGTGAGAAATGTAACAGCAACTGGAAAAGTTGTATAATACGGATATATAAAAAAAAAAATACGTTCAAATATGTTTCAACAGAATATTGCCTATTCAAACTCGAGACATATCTTAAAGGGTTACTTTACCTCAGGAAAGATGAATGTGTATTTAAAATGGGTCATTTATGTAGAAGAAATGTGAAATTATTTTTGAGAATTTGGAGCTTTATAGAATGAGAAAAGCTAGAAAATGTATTTTTGGCTTATGTGGATGAAAGACAACAACTCCCAGAATGCACTTGCTTTGCCACACTAGTAGGCCACGCCTACCGGTAACAGAGCGCAGTAGTTAAACAACAAGTCTAAGCTACTAGTGAGTCTCGTGATGAGTCTGCCCAAAATTTTGTTTAGAGGTCGCCCAAAATGTAGCCTCTGGCCAAAAAATCCTCCGATTATGCAAAATGACGATTTTTGCGTCATCAGAGGATTTTTTTCCAGGCGAAAAATACATAAATCTCTCGTCTCAGGGGGATATGAGGGTGGAAAGCATGGTAATTCGAAAATACTAAAGCTTTTCTACTAATACAAAGCTTAATGCTAAATCTTGAAGTATCCCTTTAAAGGCACAGTATGTAAGTTTCGCCTCGAAAGGTAGTTTGTTCAGAATAATAACAAAAGGCCTAGTTGATGATGCCGTGAATGAGTGTGGAATCATGGGAGTTGTAGTCTTCACCTCCACAGCTGATGGAAAAAAAGCCTGACGGGACTCAGGAAGAAACCGTGTTCACGGATAACTTCATTTATTAAAGTTTTATGAATGGATGAATGAATATTTTCAACAGAAATGTTTCTTGAGCAGTAAATCAGCATATAAGAATGATTTATAGAGGATCAGGATAAATGCAGCCTTGGTGAGCCTAAGAGGCTTCTTTCAACAAACACTACAAAATCTCACTGACCCCAAACTTTTGGATGGCAATGCTTATTTTAAACTCAAAGAAACAGTGGCTCTCATTTTAAAAAAATGTAACGGCGATGCCAGTTGGACGACATACACTGAGAGACGGAAACAAACACAGAGATCAAAAAACTAGCGCTGAGTCAGAGTGCCAAAAAAATCACTTGAGTGCTTACATACAGAAATCCTAAGATACATTTCAGTCAATTAGACCACACTGACATATATGTACCACCCTGACACCGCAAATCTCTCACAAACGCATACACACGAGTACTATGAACTTGCTAATGAATTTGTGAGAGAGCTGAGAGCAGGTTGTGGCCACCCTGCCTGACTGACCCTCTTTCAATGAGATACTTGTCTCCCTGTTTGTGCACACCAGGAACCGTCTACGGCAAGCACAGAGGGTCAATTCAATCAGGATGAAAAATTGGAAGGGTTGCGCACAGTTTAGCCATCACACAGATGCTTTTCATTGGAGTAATTGGGTATTTGTTTATCTATTTGCGGGTATATAGGTGTGTGTCATCACAGTAGGTGCACTCAAACTTTACACATTAAATTAATTGAACAGTACTTTTAAGATACTTTTAATGATGTATTAAATAAAAAAACTGTATACAAACATAAGATGAAGACTGTATTCTTATCAGTAGCTGTTTTATTTTAGATGAGATGGGTGGCCTCATGGAGGCAGCCATGTTGAAATCACATGACAAGCCAAATACTACTAAAATTACACTGGTATCTGAAAACGTTTCTGTGATGTTGCATCCACACCAATATATGGAAGCTTGTTTCCACCACTGAATAAAAAAATAAAATAAATAATTGTGACTTTTTATATCACAATTCTGACTTTTTTTCTCACAATTCTGACTTTATTTCTCAGAATTGCGAGATATAAAGTCAGAATTGCGTGATATAAAGTCGCAATTGCGAGATATAAGGTCAGAATTGCGTGATATAAAGTCAGAATTGCAAGATATAAAGTCAGAATTGCGAGATATAAAGTCTGAATTGCGTGATATAAAGTCATAATTGCATGATATAAAGTCACAATTGTGAGATATAAAGTCATAATTGCGAGATATAAAGTCAGAATTGCGTGATATAAAGTCAGAATTGAGAGATATAAAGTCAGAATTGCGAGATATAAAGTCTGAATTGCGTGATATAAAGTCATAATTGCATGATATAAAGTCACAATTGTGAGATATAAAGTCATAATTGCGAGATATAAAGTCAGAATTGCGAGATATAAAGTCAGAATTGCGTGATATAGAGTCGCAATTGCGAGATATACAGTAGTCAAAATCGCGAGATATAACGTTAGAATTGCGAGATATAAAGTTGCAATTGCGAGTTATAAAGTCAGAATTGCGAGATATAAAGTCCGAATTGTGAGATATAAAGTCAGTTTTTTATCTCACAATTCTGACTTTTTTTCTCACAATTGCGAGTTTACATCTCGCAATTCTGACTTTATAACACATAATTGCGAGTTTATATGTCAAAATTCGGACATTATTTCTCAGAATTGTGAGATATAAACTTGCGACTTTATATCACACAATTCTGACTTTATATCTCACAATTGCGACTTTATATCTCGCAATTCTGAGAAATAATTTTGAATTGCGAGAAGTAAACTCGCAATTGTGAGAAAAAAAGTCAGAATTGTGAGATAAAAAGTCGCAATTACCTTTTATATTTTTCATTCTATGGCGTAAACAAGCTTCCATACCAATAGGTGTCGAATGCAACCGTATACATCCAAGACAACATAAAGTCGACAATTACTGAGTGCACCTTTAAAGAAATAATCTCACACCTTCAGATTAGACATTTGAGAGCATTTCAAATGCTGGATATCCAATAGCAATAATGAATATGAACAGTCAGAAAAATCAGCTGGGATGAATTGAAAGCTAATATGTTATCCCTGCCAAGTTTCAAAGCTAAACTTTTGCTTGACAAAGCAGAAACTAATTCTTTAACCAAAACAAAACACACACACAGCTCCAGACAGACAACCGGAATGCTGTTTTGATGCTGAAACTATGTACTCCTCTTCAATTCAGGACGTTTCGATCCTCTCACGCAAAAACAGACAACAGAAGTCTTTCGGCTGAGATACAGGTGGGCTTGCTCTTCAAAGCAAAAGATCTAGTCTTTTCTGAGAAAGATGGCGCTTCTGCAAAACAGGCTAATAAATCTTACACTGCGTATCTGCTTCTGAGAAATGTTTCTTCTGAAAGCTGCATGTGTGTGCCATGAACTTCTGTTCCGATACATATGGTAGGGGAGTAGGTCATGTAAGCTTTATGTATACGTGTACACAGATAAGATTAGAATTTAACGTACTCCTGTTCTACTTTGACACCTTGCCACTATCAAAACCCTGCTTGTTTGAGCAATTCAGCATGTCTGGCTCAACCATTGGTACGAGTTTTGGATTACCTGTTTGGTTGAAGAATTAAAGGACAGATAATAAGTTTAAAAAACAAATCATTTATTTTCTTTTTTTGCAATTCCATTTGCCACCACTAGTAGAAATAACAAAAATCACCATTCACAAATGAATGAAAGAACAAGCAACAGGAAGGAGGAAAGAACAGACAAACAATGAATGAGTGGATAAGAGAAAGAATGCAGATAAAAGGGAATGGATGAGGGAACAATGAATGAAAAAAGCAAAAGAAAGAATAACGTATGACACAATAAATATGCTTTTGTTTAACTTTAAGTTTGAGAGTCTTCCAATACAGACAGCCGCATGTTATTTTAAGCACTGAAAACGAAGATCTGATTAGGATGCTCACAGGCAGATTCATAACCACCAACATTCCCAACATTAAGATTAATGTTCAATCAATACGGATTGAAAAAATATACATATATGACACTTTTAGATTTGAGCTCATGTGATACAATTGTGATGTTCAGCTCTGTTATAATTAAACTGAACTGGAAGCAAAGGCAAGAACCAAGAGAGCCTGAACAAAAGAGACAACAAGGAAAGAGAGAGAGAAAGAGAGAGCAGATGTTTGGCCTCAACTTCAAAGCTGGAGTTTCACCACACATTCCCTCCATCCAAACCAGCCAGAAGAAGAAGAAAAGAAAAATCATTAAGACAGGCAGAAATTCAAGTGCCTTTCACTTTCTTATTTTAGGGCTGAAGAAGCAAACAGACATGAAAACATTAATCAGACAGAAGCAAAGTATGAAGACAACAAATTATATCATAGAACACATTGTTTGTGGAATTCTGAGAATGGTAATGGATGTTGAACGATACAGATGAGTTATGAGAGAGAGAGACAAGGCTTAAAACAAGTCCAGAAGGAAAGAAAAAATGTAACACGTTGCTTTTATTTAAAGGGATAGTTCACTTTGAAATTAATTTTTGGTATGTTTTAGCTTACCTCAAGGGCATCCAAGATGTAGGTGTCTTTGTTTCCGCAGTATTTTCAATTTTGATATTTTTAGGTCAAACCGTTTTTGTCTGTCAGTCATATAATGGAGGCCTATGGTCACCACCTCAAAGAGCATGCACAGAGAAGTCCAAATTAAACATGATTTAATGACTCATAAATGTAAGTGCACATTGATAGTCTAAGACACGAAACGAGCGTTTTGAGTGAGAAAACGAACAGTATTTAAATTAAGGTGGTGACCATAGACCTCCATTATATGACTGACAGACAAGAACGGTTTGACCTAAAAATATCAAAAATGAAATTACTGCGGAAACAAAGACACCTACATCTTGGATGCCCTTGAGGTAAGCTAAAACATATCCAAAATTAATTTCAAAGTGAAAAATCCCTTTAAGTTAACACTGAATTTTTTTGATGTTATTTAAAAAGAATCGCTGTTTTACCACACGATTATCTGCCGATATAACAGCTTTCAATGAAATGTCACATCTGATTACTAATCCGACTGAAATCACAGGAAGGGTATTTGATCTGACGTTCTCCAAAATCCAGGCCAGTGGAGAGTCTGGCCTACATTTTGTCACACTCAAGTTCTTTCCTGAAAAGCTGGAGTATCAGGTTTTGGGCTTAGGACCAAAATGGGTTTGGTGTAATCTAACAAAGCCGAGGCAGTGGAGGGGGGGCTTCTCTTTGGTCTGAACTTCAAAGGCTGGTGATGTCGCTCGCTCATGCACATTAATCTAAGATCACTGTTGCGGTTTTTATTTCAAGAGCTCCAGTGGTTGAGATTTGTTCAGGAACAGCTGGTCTTAGATCAGCATAAACATGTTATTTCTTTCATGCACTTGTTTTCCTGGACCGGTTCATTGAAAAGAGAGTGATGTTTTCAAGGAAACTGGAAACCAATCAGAAACGTAATCAGTGAGAGAACGATGGAGATCTTCAGACACAAACAATGCCTGTAAGCAGAACATTTTGAACTGAAAGAAAAGTACAAAATTTGAATATGAGGGTATATAGGTTTGGAACGACAAAAGGATGTAAACATAAAGAAAACATTAAAACTACACTTTCTATACAGTAGACCTATAGGGTTCTTAAGGTGAAATGTCTTAATGTCGGATTATTTAATGTTTTTCTAGTGAAAAAGCATGTTTACAAGCCATTTCATTTATAAAATGTATTAAATAAATTTTTAAAAAATCCATAAAATTATGTCATAATGGATGACATAAAGAAATGCCAACAAACAAGTTGGTCATTGGATTTAGAATTGGATTTAGAATTGCCTAAAAAAATGTTCTCTATATGAAGCGCCTGACAGAACCCTTTAAGGTTCTATATAGAACCTTTTCTTCTAAGAGTGTAGGAGATTCTTAAAGGGATAGTTCACCCAAAAATCAAAACTCTTGTCAACATTTACTCATTTACTTCTACTTTCTTTTTTTCTGCAGAACACAAAAGAAGATATTTTGAAAAAGGTCTCAAAAACCAAACAAAATGGAGTACATTGTTGTTTTGGACCCCATTGACTTTCATTATATGGACAAAAAAACAGTTCATCAGAATAACTTCTTTTTTGTTGTTGTAGAAGTCATACCGGCTGTGTAAATGATGACAATTTTTTTTTTTTTTAGTTGACCCATCCCTTTAAGGTTGAAAGCCTGAATACGGATTGATTTTCCCTGCCACACTATTACAGAAATAAATAAATCTATTGATCAGTCGATTTTCAAAATGGCTAAAGCCAGTTATTTCAGCTTTGTGGCTTTCTTACTATCAAGACTATTATCTCAATGACCTTAATCATTTAAACAATAGAGAGCCCTGAGAGGTGTAGCACCAGGCTTATAAAGACCTTTTCAGAAAGCTCAATGGAAATAAAAGTTTGAACCCTTTGGTCCAGGTTCAGCGTGGCTCTCCAAGGACCGGATCTCCAACAGGAGCGAAGCCAAGATAAACCAGTCTACCCGAGACCGCGAGCAGCTCTCTATTGACTCTGTTACAGTGTGCGGGGGTTACCGGCTGAATGAATGGACCCAGGGGAGAGAGAGGCGAGAGGATGGAAGGGAACCTCACAATATTGATGGCACAGAGCAATTTTCATAGTAGAGCATTGTTCAGGAAGCACAGCAGCCCTGTGAAAAAACCAAAAGGGCTAAAAGATTTAAATACGCTCAGATATTCGATGGACTAATAAATGTTTCTTAATAACAATCATTAATAAAATACTTAAATTAAGAATTCATATTTAAAAAGTGTGGGGTTGAGAATGTACATTACAACATTTTGAGGCCTGATTTCAGCTGTGAAATTCTTGTAGCACCATTATTTCTTTCTTTCTTTTTTTTTCTTTTAGCTCACCAAAATGTAGTTCTCTAAAAATGAACGAATTACGTCATTTCAAACACCTTATGATGACAGAAAAAGGGATTTGGCAGAATGTCCAGTCTCTGTTTTATAGTATAACAGTGGATGAGAAATTTACAGTTGCTTTAAAAAAAGAACAATAAAGTAAAGTAAAATTGAAAAATACGACTTGTGCGATTTATTCAGTCTACTAAAACCATACAATAGCTTTGTGTGGAAAACATGCCAAAATTTGCTGACAACATATTTAAACTTGCCATGTGTCAAGATGTGGTGTGCCAGCTCTAACATCAGCGACGTTATTTGGAGGTTCTGCTACAAAAAAAGTATTTTTACATGGAAGAGTAGAGCAAAAAATAATGACAAAAACAGCGCATTGATCCATAAACTCTTGATGGCTTTGACTGCGTTATCTATCTCACAGACATTCAACAAAAACTTCTGAATGCTTTCTGGTGGTACTGGTTTGGGATGCGTGACACTGTAACCACTGTAAGAATCTAAGGCCCTGCAAGATCCATTAGCATATAATGAAACTAAGGACAAGGGGATTTTTCCATCGTTCCCTTTCCATGACCCAGAGAGAAGCCAGAGCAGCCCAGCTTCTGCCAGTCGCTTCTTATGAACGCAATTTCAGCCACATTAAAAAGTCGGATCTTAATAAATATACTGCATCTGACAGATACACTAGGGTAGTAATTTAATTCTGTAGTTCAAAATATGGAAGTCTACTTACGAGACAGGATTTTAGAGGATGGGCTTCTAGTGATATCAAGCTGCTGCAACTCATCTTCAGTTTCAATAAATGCTTTGCACATTTGAGGAATTCTGGAGTCAGCGAAGGACAGACAGTTCACTCCAGGGGTAGGCCTAGGCTGATTTAAAGGAACAGTTCACTCTAAAATAACAATCCCCCAGCATTTGTTCACTTTCGTAAGAGCTCAAACATGCATGACTTTCTTTCTTTGGGGTGAGCCATTCCTTTAAACGACTGTGTCACTGTGTTTAGATTCTACTATCTTCTCCCATTCAGATATTTTCTGCTTTTGTTTCTCAAGTTCATTAATCCTGTGGCCCTGTGTGGTTCATCTCCTCCAAGCGGAGTTGTCAAGCTTTGCCTGCATTGTAAAACAGCTGGAGTTTAACTGTGGATAAGGAAGCCAAGGGTTTCTTACTCAAGGACAACTGCATCCTGAGCAAGACTCTTATGCCTGAGTTTTTAGTGTGATTAAATTACTTGTCCAGTTGTGAGAATCAATGGAAATCTGTACTAGGCTTGAAAAAATAAACTAGTAATCTACCATTAAAAGAAAGGCATAGAGTAAAGGTTTGTTCACACAAAGAATGGTAACTAAACTACAAGGTTTTAACATTCTTTGAAATAACTTTAAAGAATGAATATAATGTTGTAGTTCTTTATGCGGACACTAATATAGATATAATTATTGCTATATTACTGATGTGACTATATGTCCTGAACTCTAAGGGTTAAATTGTAAAATAAAAGCTAAATGAACAAATGTCTGAGGTGTTGACCTGACTGATATATGACTTTTGGATTGATTACTCTATAATAGTCATAATGTATTCAAGATCAGGTTCATCTGATGGAAGAGGAGGAATGTTTCCTTTAGACATTCTGAAAAGACAGTGTATGTAGTATATCAAATATGAAACTCTCTTGCTCAAAAAAAAAACACTGTATATAAAGCGATAATTTGAAACGGAATTCATTTTCTTAAACAGTGGTTCTCAGTCAAGGGACCGGGGTCCACTAAAGGGCCTTAGCAAACTTCCAAAATAAGATGGCCCTAGTACGTCTTAAAATCACTTACAGGAGTAGTTAACTTAAAAAAAAAAACTTTAGCTGATAATTTACTCACGTCCACGTCATCCAGGATATCCATGTCATTCTTTCTTCAGTCGAAAAGAAATTAAGATTTTTGATGAAAACATCCCAGGATTTTTCTCCTGGGATGGACTTCAATGGGAACCAAACGGTTCAAGGTCCAAAAGACAGTTTCAGTGCAAACTGTTCAAAGGGCTTTAAACGATTCCAGATGATGAATAAGGGTCTTATCAAGCGAAACGATCATTCATTTAAAAAAAAAAAAACATGTTTTATAAGCTCAAATGTTCGCCTTGCTCTGTTCTGTGATGCGCGTTCGTGACTCTCCTGTTCGAACTCGTTTATCAAAATGAACAAATCTTTTTTCGTGTCATTAGAGTCATTCAATGAACAAAATGAACGAGTTGACTAGGGAAAAGATTCGTTCATTTTGATGAACGAGTTCGAATAGGAGAGTTTGCACTGAAACTGTCTTTTGGACCTTGAACTGTTTGGTTCCCATTGAAGTCTATTATATGGAGAAAAATCCTGGAATGTTTTCATCAAAAACCTTAATTTCTTTTCAACTGAAGAAAGACTGACATATCTTGGATGACATAGGGGTGAGTAAGTTATCCGCAAATGTATTTTTAAAAGTGATCTACTCCTTTAAATGTAATTTATTTTCATCATAACAGAATAACCAACCTATTAGTTTAGACAAGAGGGCCTTAGAATATTGTCTTTGACAACATGGGCCTTGGAGTCAATTAGGTTTGCTGTAAAATCTCTCTAAATATTTGCACTGTATAACAGCACATTTAAAAAAAATAAAATTAACTTTTAACAGCGCACCCCAAAATAGACTGAATCATCCAAAAGACGAGTTTAGGGTGAGACAGTGCCCAAATCAATAGAACAATTGGTTTAGTGTCAGTCTAGACTAGTTTAGTCAAAGGATTATGTTTGAAACCAGAAGGTCAAGCTCTCTATATATGAGTAGACAACAGTCCTGCTCAATGATATTACTCAGATCAAATGGGTTTACTGGATCTTTGCTCATCTGGATGACTCCTGTCAACTCCTCCTAAGCCTCCACACTGATTTAAAGGGAAACAAATGATTACTCACAAACTTTTTTTTCTTTCAACAGAAGGACGCTAGTTCTTGAGGTCCTCTTGTTTATAATTACTAACTCTCCGATTGTGCAAACATGTTTTTGGCAAACATGACTAGAGACAAAGTGGCTCAACCTCAAATGTACAAGGCTACGAGATATGCTGGCAGGTTTAAACATTTACAGCATTAACATTAGTCTGGGAAAACAAACCAAAGGGGGGAAAAAACAACAACACTCAAGGCTCTCTTTCTTCCCATTGTCGTTGTCAATCTCTACATTCCACATGATCTCTAATGGTGTGTGTGACCCTGATCCATTAGCACATCCACCAACTGACAAACTTCTCATGACTATCTCATGGACATTCCAGATCAATCTGGCCTCCATCCCAGAGATCTGGAGGGGGTTCAGGCCCACCAACAGCCAAGAAAACTGGCCATACGACACCTCCAGGTGGGGCCAAGAGCCAGACTGTAGATTTACAGGGAGAGGGGAATGTCAGAAGAGGGAACCAGGGGATCTTAAGGACAAAGACTAAAGGAGGAGCTCTACATCAAAGAGGAAGACTGTATCAGAAAAGATGAGAAAGATAAAACAGACCCGCTTAACATTTGGATTGTGAACATATGAAAGCATTCACGTTTGCCGGTGACTGTGTGTTTGTGTATACACCAGTTTTGCCAATAAATACCACGTGGTAACCTAATTAGCTTTATGTGTGTGTGTGCAATCTAAAAGTTGCTGGGTTGTTTTAACCCAACTTTGGGTCAAATATGGACAAACCCAGCCATTGGGTTAATTTTTTTAATACTATTTTTAACCCAAAACAACCCAGCATTTTTAGAGTGTGTGTGTAAAGGGCAGAAACACACCAAGAATGATAACTATAAAGGTAACTATAATGATATTTGCGTCCACACCAATTCATGATGTAGTTTTGTTTATTATAAGCGTGCCTGCCGCTTTAAATGCTTGCACTCTTCAAAGTCAGGTAGATTCTGATTGGCTGTCAATGTTGTTGTTGTTTTTTAAATCATTTTGAAAGTGATTCCAACAATTTTTGAATTTCAACAATTCTTTTTGAATTTAGAATCGTTGTTACTACATCGTTATTATCCTTGGTGTGAATTGGCCTTAAGTCAAGTCAAGTCAAGTCTCCTTTATTTAAATAGTGCTTTTTACAATACATATTGTATCAAATCAGCTTCACAACATGAAAATAATAAAACACAGATGAATAATATTGTTGAATATTAAATGCCCCAAACTAAGCAAGCCAAAAGCCAAGGCAACAGTGGCAAGGAACCAAAACTCCATCAGGTGATTGAATGGAGAAAAACACCTTGGGAGAACCCAGTCTCAGTCGGTTGCCAGTTCTTTAAGAGTACAAAACATTAAGAGTATTTGTCCATTTCCATCTGTTTGGAAGTCAAAGGAATTCTTAGGGACTCACCGCTTTCGCTCTTCTCGATCACGTCCACTGTCTCTCCAGCCTTCAGACTGATCTCCGAGTTCTCCTGCCGATCGTAGTTGGCCACCACCACGTACTGCTCCAGCACCATGGGCTCACTGCTGTCCAGTCCTGCCGACGAGGGGAAGAAACAAGCTGTCAGCCACCGTCCCGCCATCCCTGCACCTCCCCCGACAACCCTGCCCTGCCAGCGACCTCCGGCTTGACCCCTGTACACCGCCATCCGCTCTCCAAAGCCTAGCGCAACTCAAACTCCTGCAGACTGAGCATGCTCCACAACGACGGGCCATTTAGACGAACCTTCGCCCTCGCTGGACGCGCATTTGAATGTGGGGGGGGGGAACGATCACGGAAAAGTAAGGCGAGGTCAATTTCCTTCAGGGATTTGAGAGCTCGGTAGGGACTTGGTGATGCCGGGTCTCCATAATACAGTGATGGTTTTCGTGAGGAAACGGGGAGGGATGTTAGGAAGGGAAAAGAGACTGGGAGAGAGCTGTTTACGCTAGGGGAAGTGACTCGCAAGTGGAGGAATAGAAAGTTTTTCTTCATCAGACGAGCAAGAACAGGCCTCCCGCCCTCCCTTTCTCGTTTTTCACTCTAATTCGCTCTCTTTCTCCTTCCCTCCTCCCATCTGGCTGAAACGGGGAGAGAGAAAAACGCCAATCAGGGTAGACTGCTCTCCAAGCCTTAAATAGAAACATATGAGTGGGCCGAGTAAAGAGAGAGAACCCGTGTTTATGTGAAACGCAAGAAGAAAGCATTTCAGCTGGGGTTAAGCGACACTCTCTTACTCTATCCTTCCCTCTTTCTTTTGTATTTCCTCTGGCAATCTCTTTAACCTGTTCTTCTTCAATGACTTTAAGGGATATTTAAGGCAAAAATGTAAATCCTGTAACTATTTAGTCAGCCTTACACTGTAAAAAATATTTTCATTATTTGTAATCACAACATTTTTCTTTTGTCTAATCAACTTAAATAATTTATGCAGTTCATATAACATAATATTTTGAGTTTATGATGATTAAATCATTGTATTAACTCATTTTTTCTATTTCAATGAACTTTGAATTTTAAGGCAACCAGGTTACTTTTTTTAAGTTAAACAACATTATTTTTACAGTGTATGTTGCCCTAAACCTGTATGACTTACTTTATTCCACATATATATATATATATATATATATATATATATATATATATATATATTAAGAATATTTGAAGAGTTCAGATGCAAAAGCCTCTAAGTGCCATTTGAAATTTTCTTCTAAAATGATCATTTTTATCAAACTTGTATATTTAAGTTCAGTAATTTCAATTAGATGACAATTAATAGGTTATCTTCATTGCTATTTAAGTGAAATTACTGAACTTAAATATACAAGCTTGATAAAAATGATCATTTTAGAAGAAAATTTCAAATGGCACTTAGAGGCTTTTGCATCTGAACTCTTCATTTGTTGTTTTACATATAATGAGAGTGAATAAGAACCAGACCTTTCAATCTCTAAAATAATGGGATAGTAAATTGTGACAAAATTTATATTTTTAACTATCCATTTAAGAGTCCAGTGGCCCTATCACATGATCATATGAGCAAATCAGTAGAATGGACAAGTAGGATGTTCACAATACTAAAGTATAAATTATTTATAATAAAATTCTAAAAACATGTATTGTGGTTTTCACAACAAAATGAAGTAGCACAACAGCTTTCAAATTTTATAATAAATTACATTTAAAATATCTAATAAAATATAAAACCGTTATTTTAAATTGTAATAAAACTTCAAAATATTACTGTTTTTACTGAAAGACTTCTTTAAAAGAAAGAAATGGCCCCAAACTTTTCAGTGGTAGTGTTTTTTTTTTTTTTTTTTTTTTTTTTTGCATATCCTGTTTCACTCAGAAAAAACATGACAGCAATAAAATGAGCTGAAATTGCTGTTTCGTGTTTTAAAATGAAAATATTTAAAGAATAACACATCAAACGCTTCTGGCCTGTGCGTTTCAATAATTTCTGCATATAGTTACTAAAACTTCAAATGATATATGTGTACTTCTAAAAACTACTTCTGTAGTTTCTTTATATGTGCTTGAACTTCAAAACACTGTGTGGTTGCTTTCTCGTGGTGTGGTCTTCTGGACCCTAGAGGCTTTTTATAGCAAAAAAATGTCTAAAATGTCCTCAAAAACATCAAACGTGCAATGCATGTTATTTTTTCTTCTTGCATCTTTTAATTTCAAAAGGCCAAAGAGGTGGCGGGCAGGTGCTTTTGCTTTAAAACTTTTTACACACAACTATTACTTGCGCAACACTTACTATATCATTAACACGTTTCTTTTGGACATGTATCACAGTGGATTATGTCAAATGTATGTAATACCATGGTATATGAATACAATGATCATTACGTACCATAGCAGTGATATGGTATTTTTTTACAGGCAATAATTTGCGCATCCAGTCCTGGTAGATATGGATGCTCATTAATTCAAGGCAAATTCTCTCAAATTAATATTATTTAACTAGACTGGATTAGTTAAATTAATGAAATCAAAACTTTTTGTACCAAACAAATCTAGCATACAATCAGGTCTTGAGCTCTTATTCAATATCAAGCTGTCATGATGCCAACAGCATGTCTGTGTTGCTAGTGCAATGTGTTTTAAAACTCATAATCTCTTAATTATAGGGAATCCTTTAAGTTCAGTTATTGGGTGCTGTCGACGCTGTGGGAGAGAAGCGAGAGAGCAGAGCAGGAGTTCTGTATCTTGTCACTATTACCCTCAGTATGGAAGAAGCTAATTAGCGCTGCCTCACACATCATGCTAATGACAACATACTGCATTGCTCAACCAAATACTTGCGGGCGCTGAAGTCAACTGTGATATAGATTTCTGACATTTAACGTTGTTTGTGCCAATGGCAGATATTTCCCTTCCATCTGACAGTCACCACAAAGAAAACAGTTTGACTTCCAAAGTTTCCATTAGCATCCGTTTACTGTTACTTTTACCCCTGGTGGAAAATCCATCATAAACAGGTAATTGCGTTTTAGAGTGCAATAACTTGTTTCTTGCTGGTCTAAATCAGACATTAGATGGTTATTCAGCCCGTTCTCATCCCAAGGCGTCATATACTGACGCTTTTGCCAATGCGTAGACATCCAACGCAAATGGCACCCTTTAGCGTCAATGACTACGTTTACATGCAGCCAATAACCCGTTCAAAACTGGGATATTAGCAATAACCCGGCCGCGAACGCCGGCAAAAACCCGAATATGCTCATATCCCGAATTTTAAAAACCGGGATATTATGCCTGGGGTACCCCTTTTCTAACCCGAATTTTTGGTCATGTAAACACATAGACATATACACTAGACGTCACCTTGGGGTTCTAAGCATGCGTCAAAACCGCCGCCATCTTGGAACGGGGTCTTGTCTTAGGACGTAGCTAGGTAACGCTGCTATCTCTGCCTTTACTTCGAATTCATTGATGGTGGCGGACTTTTGTGCAGCGTATGATGTTCACGGATGAAATCTGAACTAGGAAGAATGTTGTTGTTTTTTTAATTAAAAAAAATTCTGGAATCAATGGTAAATACATGTCTGACCGTTGGAACAAACCAAAAAAACGAGAAAAATCGCATTCATGCATTAAAGTGGAGGGGCTCCCCTGTTTCAAGATGGCTGCTCTATTGACGCATTAGTTCCAATGAACTTCCGTGGCCATGGTGACGTCTAGTGTATATGTCTATGATGTAAACTCGTATCGGCGTATCCCCATAGTGATTTGTGTTCTGCACATGTTTTATTCGCAAGGAATCTTGGTCTTTTGAGTAGTGAAACTTCTCGGCGCATACAAAAATCTGCGCGCAGTATACCGGAAGTAAACATGGCGAGACCAGACGAGACACAGCACAGCATACTTTGAGCGAGGTCAGTAATGTTACCAGCATCAAAGCGCAAACAAAGGCGATCGCTATCTGCCCCAAAATATTCATTATCCACGTGCTGCTGTTGTTGTTGTCTTTGGATACAGGAAGAAGAATCGAAAATGACGCATGTTGTATCTTAAGGTTGTCCGTACGTCTAGACGCTAATCGCGCGTCGCCGTTTACATCGGGATATTGCAATTCCTTGTATACAGGAGAAACTCTCTCTTGTTCACACATGTAAACGGGTTATTGTTAATGTTTCAGAAACCCGAATAGTGACCTTAACCCGACCATAACCCGAAAATTGGCTGCACGTAAACATAGTCAATATGAGATGCAGATATATATGGGCCAGAAGGCACCTCCTAGTGGTCTAACCCTAACACTACCCCAAACCTAAACCTACCCATAACCGAAGCGTGCTATATTGACGCTAAAGAGTGCCATGTGCTTTGGATGTCTATGCATTCGCAAAAGCGTCAGTTTATGACGCCTTGGGATGAGAATGCGCGGGTTATTAGCTAGTAGGCAAGCAATAAACAAGCTATATTAGCTCAAAACTGTTAAACTGGGTCAACCAGCTAAAAAAAAAAAACCTGATTTGACTAGCTAATGACCAGCTGGGACAAATTATAAAACACCTTTTTAAGCTGGATTTTGACATGTTGATGTTTTCAGAAAGGACTTAAACAAGCAAATCCACATGTGTTGTATAATCAGTGCGTTTTCTTAGTTTTGCAGTGAATTGACCAATTATGTAGGGTGTGTGATGTTCATGGTGAAAACACTCTCCACATGGGCAATAGCTCTGTGAGCGTCAGCGGTTATTTCCGAAAACGGAGCGCATTCTTTTCTGAAATGTTTATTTGCAAGCCGTCGTCTCTAAGACTTCCCAGGAGAAAGCCGAGAGGACCACAGGCTCTCGTGTCATGTTTTACATCCTCCGTTTTCACACTGAATGTCTTCTTCTGCACTGCTAGCCTTGCGACACCTATTATAAATATTTCCTCTTCTAGCATAAACTTTATAAGCCACATGTAAATCCACAAACCTGAAAGATCTGCTCTTAAAAAGAAAGGGTTTTACATCCTGATGTTTTAGGAGAAGTGTTATGCCTCTTTAGCCAGTTAAATTCCCATTGCAATTTCCCACTTGTCTATGATTGGACTTCTCTCTTATTAAAAAGTCATGTTTATTATAATTATTATATTGAATTCAAAATTCAAAAAGACCATGCAATTGATGTTGCGATTCCTAATGAAGTTATCAGCCAAATGATGATTCATGGCAATTTATTTCTTCGCTAAAGTCAATTTTTGACTCACATTTGGCGCTTGAAGAGTGTTAATGTTGGACTCTGGGCAAGAGCTGTTTTAGGAACCGTTCTTGTGAAAACTGGAAAAATGACCACATTGAGGAGTTGCAAACGTGCATGCACACATATAAAGCAGTTACCTGAGGCCTCAGACTTGGTTGGACTGTCCTGAAGGCCATACATCCAAACTGAGGGCAACGGAAAAGAGAGGAAAGGAAAGAAATGGAGAAGAAAAGGAGAACAAATGTTAGTCAGAACAGAGTGGGAAAAGACACAACAGCCAGCATTGCATGTTTTCAAGCTACAAATCCAGCCAAAAGTAGCCTTTTTTAAGTCCTGCAATACAGACTTCCTCCAAATTTGTGACTTGTTCATAAGCTATTAGCATTAGCTTTGACATTAGAGTTAGTCCTATGATAGGAGACTCCAAATTTAAGAAATGCCATACATTTTAAGTTTAGGATCATTGAATAATTGTGTTATTAGTTATTTTCATCCACATTTAGGTTGTTGTAATGTGAACAAATGTCATGTAACACAGCAATGAACATCAAACTGCCAATGATTGCCAATTATTAAAACAAATTTACTGCAACAAATGTCCCTTAAGCTAAATGTGTATTTTATCCACTACAAATAGGCTTCATTTTCTTTATGCAATCCCGTAGCCTAACCCATCTCACCATCTTCTTAACTGGATTTGCCAAATATCCAAAACCGGATAAATGGTAAATAGTGCAGTGAACACACAGCTTAACCGAGTTATTAAGCAAGGCGCCATCTGGTTACAATACCCATAAAGCGTCACATGCTGTTGAAAAACAATGTGACTGTGTGTGTGTGTGCGTGTGTGTGTGTGTGTTCTGACAAATATATTGCCTGGAAAGCAAGTCAGAGTTTAAGGGTTTGAGTTCACGGCAGAGTTTCCTAATATCTCCTCTGTTATCACACACACACAGACCAATCTCCATCAGGAAATTAAATGTCACACGTCACTATCGGTGCAAAATATGAGAAGGCACCGGGGGAGACGTCTCAGCTGACGGGAACAATTACTTTGTTTTTAGAACTTATTTCTTTTCAACACTTCAATGGATTCCCGGCAAAGGCCCTTGCATGCATGACACTAACAAATGAGGTGTAATTGAACCTGTGTAAACAATGAACGCACTCAAAACTGGCAGAATTCAAGAGGTACTCGCCGTCGCGTTTATACCCCACAGGACGAGCCTCGCCCAATATCCCTCCACCCTTCCGTTCCATTCAACACCTCCGTCTCCTAATCCATTCATTCCTGACATTTCTTTCCACCTACAGTCAATTTGATTAACGCAACAAATAAAAACATAACATTTGATCCATGCGGTGGTTAGCCTTTCATAAACATGGGGATTGTTTCCGACCCAAACCATGATCTGAACACTGAAGAATGTGCGAAATGGTGAATCGCTCACAAAAAAAAATGTCCCACAAATGCCATGGTAATATTTTTGTCCCCTTTTGGCTGTATCAGATCTAGATTCAAAACCTTATAGATTATGTTAGACATCATTGCGGCATAAAAAGTTGCAAAACTATAATTTTGTATATGGGTGTCAAAAGTATTAGTACTTTGGTACTAAGTTGACAAAAAAAACCTCCACCTTTACGAGGGTCTACTCTGTTGTGATTGGTCTGCTGCTTAAAAAATGCTAAACACCTATTACAATATCTAAATTTCAGCTGTCGAGTGATATGAAGAGTAATGATGGTGTCGTTTTTTACCCTTTTTTACTTTCGCAGTGCAGAAAACAGTGGCTCCATCCGAAATCGCGTACTATGTGAGTAGGTACTATATTTAAATAAGAACGTACTTCGCGACCGTTAAAAAAACATTTTCTATATAGTATGAATATGGGTAGTATGAATGAGTCCACACGTACTACGTACATGCGCCATGTTGTTGTCGCGTGACATAAATTGTCACAATAGTGCGAAAATTTAAAGAACTCATTTCAGTGACTGCACCAACTCCACGCTGTTTTTAGTTCTGCTTTCTGTTTTCATGTGCGTTTTTACGTCGTCCGAACCGACAATCAAGAGGAGGCGTCGGTCAGCTGCTCGCAGATCACGCCTTTTGCGAAATTTCTCAAATAACACTTATTTACCTAATATATTTTACCTCATAAAACACACACACAACCCCTATGAACAATGACAGATGTTGATTTTTGGCAAGGAAAAAGACATTTATTCGCTTGTCATATAACCATCGATAAATAAACATGAATGAATCAATAGAGATACGCATGTGTGTGTTTATTTCCTAACATTACAGCCGTGTCTACGGTTTACGCCATTTTCAACAACTCCTCTCCTGTGGCATCATGGGATAGTAAAGTGTCCATCGTATGCGCACTTCAGAATCTCACCGGAAGTAGTAGGTCATCCGGGTACTTTTCGCCCACTGTTTTTAGGGGTCGACCGATTATCGGCACCGATATTAAGAGTCAGAGAGAGACAGAGTCGCTTAGTCACTTCATGAGCATAATGATCTCAGACTCAGATCTCCACGGCATATATATATCGGTTCAAAATATCGGTTATCGGCCTATTTGATCTGTAATAATTGGTATCGGCATCAGTCCTTAAATATATATATATATCGGTTCAAAATATCGGTTATCGGCCTATTTGATCTGTAATAATCGGTTTCGGCATCGGCTCTGAAATATATATATATCGGTTCAAAATATCGGTTATCGGCCTATTTGATCTGTAATAATTGGTATCGGCATCAGTCCTTAAATATATATATATATCGGTTCAAAATATCGGTTATCGGCCTATTTGATCTGTAATAATCGGTTTCGGCATCGGCTCTGAAATATATATATATCGGTTCAAAATATCGGTTATCGGCCTATTTGATCTGTAATAATCGGTATCAGCACTGAAATATATATATATCGGTTCAAAATATCGGTTATCGGCCTATTTGATCTGTAATAATCGGTTTCGGCATCGGCTCTGAAATATATATATATCGGTTCAAAATATCGGTTATCGGCCTATTTGATCTGTAATAATCGGTATCAGCCCTGAAATATATATATATATATATCGGTTCAAAATATCGGTTATCGGCCTATTTGATCTGTAATAATCGGTATCAGCCCTGAAATATATATATATATCGGTTCAAAATATCTATAATAGCTAGTCCAACGTCACTCTGAACACACTCTGCCACGTAAACCAGGGCCTGTCTGACTGACCCCATTCCAGCAGAACCCCACAATCCACCCTCCGTATTTCCCTCTTCACATTCGACTCACACGAGGAGCAGAGTGTGTGGAACTGCAATGTGTGTCGGTTATCGGCCTATTTGATCTGTAATAATCGGTTTCGGCATCGGCTCTGAAATATATATATATATCGGTTCAAAATATCGGTTATCGGCCTATTTGATCTGTAATAATCGGTATCAGCATCGGCCCTGAAAATCACATATCTGTCGACCCCTACTGTTTTTTGAATTCTATGATTTTGGACATACTACTCTGCTTGCGTACAGTTTTTCGCATACTATATAGTAGGGAAGTATTCGATTTCGGACGCAGCTAGTGTCTTCTTGACAACACAAACCAAACTCTACCAGGCCTCAGCGACAACTGCAGTGTTTGAGGTCAAAGTAGATGTCTTTCACTGGCAGCCATGTGAAGACCATAGGCTTGCATTCGAGCCAGAATAATAGCAGGCATAACAGGGTCACTTTAACTAAACAACTAATGAGAAAGGGTGAAAATAAATCTTTAAATGTTCTTCACTTGTTTACGCTCTTCATTTCTGACTGCTTAAAAAATAAATATATGAGTTGTTATTCCTTTAGTATTAAAATAGGCATTGAATATTGAATTTTGGTTTCGCTGTCAAGACAATCCTTCCTAGTTTCCAGCTCTGGGTTGATCTCGAGGTCAACGCTGTACTCAACCTTCATGGAGTTTGAATTAAACTGACTCAAGTGCCTTGGAGGTCGAATAATTAACAAATGCTCCATACCCCCGGATCCCTCCCTTTAGTGAAGCTCTTCACATCTGACAGATATTAACTTTCCACCTCTCTGACCCTTCCCTCACACAGAAATGCTGAAACACTCACTGTTATGAATATATCCTCAATCTCTCCCACTCCCACCACTGACAAATCGACACACACACATACATCGGCGATTAAGCTCAGGTCACTGCTGTTGGAACCGAGTGAACGTCTGTTTTGGTTTCTCTCACAGTAATTTACGTCTCTTTCCTGACCCCAAACGGTCAACCTACCTTCATTACAGGAAACATGGATTTCTCACTTTTGTGTGGAAGGAATAGTGTTTCACCCATGCTATTGTATTAACATAAACACATCTGAAGATAAATACAAAACTTGTGGATTTTGGACATCTTTGTCGAAAGAGAGAGACTCTTTGATCTGTGTGGGTTTAGACATCTCTTGGCATGAGCATTCCCTATAGCACACTGGAGATATTTTGGGCGCTATGTAAAAGACAGTTATGTTGATTTGTATATTTTGAACTGATTCGATTGTTGGCTATGAAGGCTCAGCATGTAGACTGCAAAATCAAGAAAATATCAACAAACTAAAATCAAACCATATGCTGACCAATTGTGTTTTGGCAGAGAGGTCATGAGACAGAAAAGACTGCACACTTAAAAACAAAAAAAATCTCTTCAAAAATAATATTTTTTTTTACCTACTTGGTACTTTTGGAGAAATTTTATTCCCCAGTGGTTGATATATATATATATATATATATATATATTATTATTATTATTATTATTATTATTATTTAAAGCACTTCACATTAAAACTTTGGAACATATGAACATATTTTTAAAAGTAAAAAGAAATAAAAACATATATATATATATATATATATATATATATATATATATGTATGTATGTATGTATGTATATATATATATACTGTGTATATATATAATTATTATTATTTTAAGCAGTTCACATGAACATTTTTTTAAAAGTAAAAAGTAATAAAAAAATCTAAATTTTTATTTATTTATTTATTATAATTTTTATTTTTTTGTTCTCTTGTTTATTCTATTTTGTTATTTTTCAAATATTTTATTTCAAATTAAATCTTATTTCCATCACTTACCTATTTTTTTAGTTTGAGTTTCATCTAATATCTATATTTTGTTTTATTTTAAGTAGTTTATTTAAAATGTTTTCTTAAATAGTTTTAGTTAACTTTAAAAAACACTCTAAGAGGCTTTCTTTTAAAAACTAAAATAAATCCCTCAAAATCCATCATAAAAAATGTTTATATTTTTTTTAAATAATGATAATCTACATAAATACTGAAATAATCATATTTAATTTGATCAATTATAATGTATTGCTTATATAATTATAATAAATACATAAAATGCCAGCATGCCCTCTGAAAATTCAGCTTTCGTTTATAGTTTTCACAACTAAACATAATTCTGGAGACTGTATGATTTTTACACTAATTACATTAATTCCTTTTAATCAAGTCAATTTCATCAGAACAAAAGCCTGGAACAAATTTGAATTAAACATCAAACTACTTCAATCAGTCAAACTACATTCATTAAATATCATTAACAAGAACTTTGTTAACCATAAAACCACACTGACCTATTTAAGCCCACTCCCTATTAATAGAGCAGACAGACACACCGCACATACATTCACAAGCATGACCATTCCTCTCAAACTAAAACTATCCCTCCTCCCCTAAAACTCCCATCTGTTCTGCACGCCTCTCTCTCTCTCTCTCTCGTTCTCTCTCCATATGGCCCCTCCACTCCTCCACAGAGCCCTGAATCTTGTGTAAACAAGATTAGCTAGTCCAACGTCACTCTGAACACACTCTGCCACGTAAACCAGGGCCTGTCTGACTGACCCCATTCCAGCAGAACCCCACAATCCACCCTCCGTATTTCCCTCTTCACATTCGACTCACACGAGGAGCAGAGTGTGGGGAACTGCAATGCGTGTCCATTCCTCACAGTGGATGAAGGGCCCATACGGGAAGACATCTGAACAATCTCAGAAGAGTGTCTGTAAAAACATCCAGGCACCTGGAGCCTAGTGGTTAAAGCTCAACCCAAAGATTCACAGAGGTATAATTTGTGAACTATCACCACTGGGTCTTTAAGATACTTAACCTCAGGCGAACCTCAAGGAAGATTGGATAGATAAACTAAAAGATGCTTTGGGCAAAAGTTGAAGCTAAATGACAAATTAGCAGAAAAACTATCACTTTCTTATTACACGTTCAAAAGTTTGGGGTCAGTAAGATTTTTTAAAGAAATGGATACTTCTATTTGAGCCCGTTCTCATCCCAAGGCGTCATATACGACGCTTTTGCCAAAGCGTATACATCCAATGCACATGGCAGCCTTCAGCATCAAATTAGACGCAGATATATATGGGCAGAAGGCGCCTCCTGGTGGTCTAACCCTAACACTACCCCAGACCTAAACACACCATAACCGAAGCGTGTTATATTGACGCTAAAGGGTGCCAAGTGTGTTGGATGTCTACGCTTTGGCAAAAGCGACACTATATGATGCCTTGGGATGAGAATGCGTTGTCTATTTAGCAAGGATACATTAATTTTATCCAAAACATTTACAATGTTACAAAATATTTTCGAAGAATCCCGGAAAAAAAGTGTAATAGTTTCCACAGAAATATTAATACTGTTTTCAGCATTGATATTAATAATAAATGTTTTTGAGCACCAAATCAGCATATTACATGATTTCACGTGACATTGTAGACTAGAGTATTGAGTTATTTTAATAAACTATAACAATATTTAGCAAAATCATTGTTTTTAGTGTTTTTTTTTGTCAAATTAGACATTAAAACATCTTAATTATTTAATGTATGTTCAAATAAATCTATTTCTGACAAGTTTTTTTTTAATGACCGTCCCCATTTAAAGCACTAAGGGCCAAGGGTCTCATTTATAAAGTGTGCGTGGGCTGGAAACGTACGCCAGTTTCCACGCAAAGGTTGTGATCTATAAAAAACAAACTTGACGGGAGAATGTGCGCACGTTTATGCAAACTTTGAGCCGTGCGTACGCACAATCTGGAGACAAAGGGAATTGGCGACACCAATGGTGAGCTGGAGTTAAATGTTTTTTTGGTCACTTTTAGACCGAAAATCGAAAGAAAATTATAGCCTATAGGTTACAGAAAGATAATAGCCAACAGATCACTTGAAGCCAATATCCATCCCTTCTTAAACGTCCGTGCTAGCGAGCTCGTCGGGTATTTACAGTAAATGAATCACTTATTTTGCGTGATTCATTTACAGTAAATAATCTCCAAACATAAATTTTGCGCCTGAAAGGGAAACTCCTACAAATTAATGCATATGCAATAAAGGTCAGCCACAAAAATAACCCTGTCCATGCCTTTTCTCACTGTGTCTTTAGTAGAACCTGACAATAGTTTGTTAAACGCCAAAAAAGGGTTTGATTTTAGTAAATCTGGCCCTATATCTCAACAATCGTTTGAAACAATGTTTTGAAGCACAAAACTATGATGACTCAAAATGTTGGAGCAGGTCACATACACTCTAAAAAACTGCTGGGTTGTTTTAACCCAACTTTGGGTCAAATATGGACAAACCCAAATGGGTTAAAAATGTAACAATAAAAATTTAACCCAATAGCTGGGTTAGTCCATATTTGACCCAAAGTTGGGTTAAAACAACCCAGCAGTTTTTTAGAGTGTATATTGTGAGCCCTGAAGGACAGCCCTGGTTTTGGCACACTTAACCTAATCCTAAGGGTTTTGAACTTCTGAACAGATGGTTTGTGTCTTCAGGTTGACATAAGAGCAATTCTAAGAGGACAGTCTTCTAGCAGCATCAGGCCAAAACTGATCCCTATTTGGGGCTTAAGTGTCTTAAAGGCTATCTTTCACTTTAATTGTATAACTTAATTTATACAGAATGTTGTATGAAAATTGAAAAAGACATGCATAAGAATACATATGTTTTACAAGACCCACGGGCAGAAGGCTCCCAGCTAGACTCCTAAAAACCACCCTTTTCCAAAGAACGCGTCACTTGATGTAACGGAGACAATTTATATAGAGACATGCCACTTCCTCAATCCTCAATACAACTATATATGGAAAACCCGTAACGCCAAAGATGGCGGTTGTATGCACATTCTGGTGATATGTCATGGAGTCCAGGGGAGGAGATATTGAGCAAGTCCTCTGAGGAGGAACCAGAAGAGTTGGAATCTCTCAGTGACCCAAAGTAAAAACCTTTTTACTAATGGGAACTTTTTCTGATTCATAGTCAGAATTAATGTGTTTTTTCCTTTTCTTGTTTCCAGTGCTGTTGACAAGTTCATTGTTTGCCAGAGGCAGTTGCTGTCCTTGTTCACGATTTGCCCTGCATGCTGTGGGGAAACCCAAACCAACACATTACGCACCCGGATGGAACCTTCATAAAAGTCAAACAGGTAATGTCTTAATTGTCAACTATATGAGGAGCAGAATTATAGCCTGTGAATGTACAGTATGTATATTATTTGTGCCTTAACTATACAGGTATTTCACTGCCTCATCTCATAAGCCTCAAGAAGCCTCATAAAGCTGCTTGAGTCTTGAATCTTCTCTCATCTTTCAGGCCTGAGGAACTTGTGAGCGGAACTTGAGCTTCTGCTGTTTCTACCTGCTAAACTCTGAGGCAATTTTATTCGGTTGGAAACCAGAGCCAGACGTTTCAATCTGACAGAAAGATGGGGGCCATTTGAAACCACAGATCTTTAAACATAAAAATAAAAGACAAATTTCCAAACATACAAAATACTTGAATAATTAGTATAACATCTTCAGGATGTTACTTGGATGCACTTTCAGCTAACACAAATGATGTCTGACAGATGAACATCCAGTGGTCATCTTAAAAAACAGAATGGAAAAGAGGATGATGTTGATAATACAAGTTCCAGTGATCCAACAGACTAATGAAAAGTGGTTACATATGATTTTTTTTGTCAAATGAGAAGTGAAGGGGAAAATAAAACAACAGCTGGAATTGCTCATTACATCACTTCAGCTGCTGGTCAAATTTAATCCAAATGTTTTCAAATGTTGTGAGAGCAAATAAATGTGAATTAACAAACAGATGATGAATAGAAAGATAAATATTAGAAAAGACACTGCAGACCATATAAATACAAAGCTATGTGTGTTTCTCAAGAATTAATATATTTACTAATCTAAAAAAACAATACCTTTGGGTGGATGTTAGTCTGGATTAGGTTTTGACAAGACTAAAATGATTCAACCTGAAATCCCCATGAAGTCCCCTGAAAACCTGAAATAGTCATGCTTAAAAGAGACATGTCATCCGAGATGTCCATGTCTTTCTTTCTTCATTAGAAAAGAAATTAAGGTTTTTGATGAAAACATTCCAGGATTTTCTCCATATAATGGACTTCAATGGGAACCAAACGGTTCAAGGTCCAAATGAGAGTTTCAGTGCCGCTTCAAAGGGCTTTAAACGGCACCAGACGTTGAATAAGGGTCTTATCTAGCGAAACGATCGGCAATTTAAAAAATAAATAAAAAAGTTTATGTTTTATAAGCACAAACGCTCGCCTTGCTCTGTTCTGTGATGAGGATTCGTGACTCTCCTGTTCAAACTCGTTCATCAAAATGAACAAAACTGTTTTCGAGTCATGACTTGAAGGGTCCTAGATAAGACCCTTATTCATCGTCTGGTGTCGTTTAAAGCCCTTTGTAGCTGCACTGAAACTCTCACTTGGACCTTGAACCGTTTGGTTCCCATTGAAGTCCATTATATGGAGAAAATCCTGGAATGTTTTCATCAAAAACCTTAATTTCTTTTCGAATGAAGAAAGAAAGATGTGGACATCTTGGATGACATGGGGGTGAGTAAATTATCAGCAAAAGTTTTTTTTTTTTTTTAAAGTGAACTACTCCTTTAAGGATATCTTTATGTCTTAAAATAATGTCTTAAAGGCACAGTATGTACAGTAAGTTTTGCTGCTAGAGGCGCGCATGTGTGTGTGTGTGTGTGCGTGAACACAAATTTGCAAACCTTAATGTTGTAGCTCTTTAAAATCTGGTCTAGTAGGCCTACTTTCCCTCATCACAAATGTACTGTACTGAAATGACTACATTATAAGGCCATAACTCTGCACTCCTTCTCAAAAATGACTAAATGACTCTAGGCTGAAGTACATGCATGTGATCGTACATGTGCAGTTAACCTTCCAAACACATTCAGCTCTTAACATCAGAATCACATGAGTCCTGGTTTCTATCTCAAAACATGGGTTTAAGTGTTGCAACAGAGAACCTGTGGCATTTTTTATGTTAAAAACTTTCTTCTGTGTCAGCTTAAAGGGATACTCCACTTTTTTTGGAAATAGGCTCATTTTACCACTCCCCCAGAGTTAAACAGTTGGGTTTTACCGTTTTCGAATCCATTCAGCCGATTTTCTGATATTTAGAAGAATATCAGTAACCAGACAGTTTCTGGTCTCATTGACTTCCATAGAAGGAAAAAAATATACTATGGAAGTCAATGAGACCAGAAACTGTCTGGTTACTGATATTCTTCTAAATATCAGAAAATCGGCTGAATGGATTCGAAAACGGTAAAACCCAACTGTTTAACTCTTGGGGAGTGGTAAAATGAGCCTATTTCCAAAAAAAGTGGAGTATCCCTTTAATGTGCATGAGATTTCAAGATGACAACTGATATTCAAAATTCAGGATTGCACCATAAAACTTTTTTTTTTCTTCTTTTTTTTCCTAATTGAAATTATAGATACATATAAGCTTTTCAGAATTGTGAGATAAAAACGTTGCAATTAACTTAAAAATATTTAACTTAATAATTATATATATATATATATATATATATATATATATATACGTATATATATATACATATATATATATCAAGACAATTAATCGTGATTAATCGCATCCAAAATATAAGTTTGTGTTGACATATATGTGGGTGCACGGTGTATAATTATATATACATATATATATATATATATATATATATATATATATATATAAATACACACACATGCTTGTATATATTTAAAAAATATTTTCATATATATTCTGTATATAGATTTATATATAATTTATATTATATATAAATATAAATATTTTATATATAAATAATATTTTTTTCTTAAATATACATGCATGTGTGTTTTTTATATATATACAAAATAATTATACACAGTGCCCCCACATATATTATGTAAACACAAACTTTTATTTTGGATGCGATTAATCGCGATTAATCATTTGACAGCCCTAATATATATATATATATATATATATATATATATATATATATATATATATATATATATATATATATATATATATATATATTATATCGGAAACAAACTTAAAAGGACAGAAAATTAAATGACATCTGGAATTATTTAATACATCAAAACAAAAAACTAAATCCAAATGGATAATTTCAAATTTTGTAATAACAAATGAATGTGTGTGCAAGCGGAAAGCAAACAGATCAAAAACGGAAAATGTTTCAAAGGGATGTGTGTGGGAGAAAAGACAGGAACTCCAAAGCTCACTCCAATCCAAATTACATTAGTGTTCAACTGTGTGTGTGTGTGTGTGTGTGTGCATCCCAACTGCAGAACGGCTGTTCACTCACAAAACACACCCTAGCATGCTATGCGAAGGAAACTTGCTTTAATCCTTCTCATAAATCAGATCACTGTGACTTAAAATTATATTAACAAAAATAATTACACATATTTATACATGCACATTCAGAAAATAAATAAATACAAACAAAAAACTGCTAGCACAGGTTGGTTACATGCTTGTCAGTGCCTTCAGCTAGACGACTTGGCAGAGACCACTTTGGCAACAGTGTGAAAGTACAAATGCACATACTTTCATGTGGCTTTCTTTCAAAATCCTGCCAGTTATTCCCAAACCTTTTACAGATGACACTCCCAGAGCTCGAAAAACCTCTGAGTCATGGCCAATTCTTAAAAGAAACTCAGTCAAAAACTCTTTCCCTCCCCTGAGTGGAGTGCAAAACAGCAAGTCATTCAATGCCGCAATAACATGCTGAGTTAGTGAGCGGTACTTAAACCCGGCAACAGGTTTAACGCTGAGACGAGACGTAAAGAAAAGACTGTCTTACCTGACTTGCGTTTGGATCCATAATCCCTGTAAAACAAGCAACAGCAGAGTGACATAGTAAGTCACAGTGAGACAATGTCCTGCAGCAGACAGCTGTCACACACACACACACACACACACACACACACACACACTAGAGATGCAGTGAGAGCAAGACGCGTGCCAGGGCAGGGAGCGAGTCTGTGTTAAGATCGAAGGGGCCAGCTGCTATCGCCACAACATCTGATCATGTGACCCAAACAGAACCATGGCTCTTTCTCTATCCTTTTATCCCCCCCCCTCCGTCCGTCCTCTCATCCTCCAGCTCTGGGATAAAGAGGGAGGATCTCTTAACACACCCTGATTAATAGATCAGAATGACACGCGGCCTGTGTGTGTCGGCTATCCATCAGCGTAAAATCAAGTTAAACTGTGACGAGGGATGAGATCTATTTGTGGAAAATGAATTCAATGTGGCAAACAATAAAATCGAGCATAAGTGCAGACACATCCTGACAGACGCAAAATGGAGAGATGAATTATGAGACAGAAGCACAAATAGAAAGACTATATTTGTTATATTTCTAAAGAAATTTAGTGATATTTCCAAAACCCTGCGCCATAATGTTGGAGTTGGCCTGAGAACTTCACATTCACATAGGCGGTTTCGAAGTGGTTGCTCTCTCTTTGATATTGTGGTTATGTGCCAATGGTTAATAGAATCACTAATAACATTTAAAATCACTAAAGAGCATCTTAAATGCATCTGCAACTGCAAAGTATGGTAAAATAACTTTAAACTTGATTTAAAATATATTTCCGTTCCGTATTCACGTTACTGTATTTTTTAGTAGCCCTACACTCTCAGAAAAAAAGATACAAAAGCTGTCACTGGGGCTGTACCTTTTCAAAAGGTACACTTTTGTCCATTTTAGGTGCTAATATGTACATTTTAGGTGTTAATATGTACATTTTAGGTGCTAATATGTATATTTTAGGAGCTAATATGTCCATTTTAGGTACTAATATGTACATTTTAGGTGCTAATATGTATATTTTAGGAGCTAATATGTCCATTTTAGGTACTAATATGTACATTTTAGGTGCTAATATGTCTATTTTAGGTCCTAATATGTATATTTTAGGAGCTAATATGTCCATTTTAGGTACTAATATGTACATTTTAGGTGTTAATATGTACATTTCAGGTGCTAATATGTACATTTTTAGTGTTAATGTGTACATTTCAGGAGCTAATATGTCTATTTTAGGTCCTAATACGTATATTTTAGGAGCTAATATGTCCATTTTAGGTACTAATATGTACATTATAGGTGTTAATATGTACATTTTAGGTGCTAATATGTACATTTTTAGTGTTAATGTGTACATTTCAGGAGCTAATATGTCTATTTTAGGTCCTAATATGTATATTTTAGGAGCTAATATGTCCATTTTAGGTACTAATATGTACATTTTAGGTGTTAATATGTACATTTTAGGTGCTAATATGTACCACTTAGGTACCAATATGCAGCCTTTGGGTACAAAAGTGTACCTTTTGAAAAGGTACAGCCCCAGTGACAGCTTTTTGTACCTTTTTTTCTGAGAGTGTACTATTTGCCCCTTGACATTCAAAATAATCTAACGCAAATAAACTACTGAAGCAAGTGAAATTGCGACATACATAATTTGCGTCACAGAGTTAGATGATCCACGAGAAAGGCGGAAATTTCAATTCTAACCCTTTACACTTCACTTATTTGTTTGCGATCAGATCATTTTAAGCCGCTAAACTCGGGGAAAGTTTTCAGTCCAATGATCCAGTATGTGAACTCATTCAAACAATCAGTCCGAAACAGCGCTAACGTAAAGAAAACCAGGCTTATGGCAGGGAGAATAGAGAGTTTTACGTGACATACAAGCCCGTTCTCATCCCAAGGCGTCATATACTGATGCTTTTGACATTTTGTTTCTATCCAAAGCACGTGGCACCCTTTAGCGTCAATTTGAGACGCAGATACATATGTGCCAGAAGGCGCCTCCTAGAGGTCTAAGCCTAACCCTACCCGAGACCTAAACCTACCCATAACCAAACAAAGCTCTGTGCGTGTTATATTGACACTAAAGTGTGCCATGTGCATTGGATTTAGACAAAAAGCGTTACTATATGACGCCCAAGGTTGGACATACATGTTGAAAATATGCCAAACTGTCTCTCTGATCACATTCAAGCACATGCACACATTCATGGCTGGTATTCCCCAGAAAAACCCTTAAGGACATTTGCTCTAATATCTACATTCCCTTCATGTATTCCAAAATATGACAAGCTCTTCATCCTCTCATCTGTTTCTGCATCTCTTTCTTTTCGCCCTTCTCTCGCTCAATCTCCTCTTTTGTGGCTCCCGTGGGAGAATGAATACTCTCTTTTTCAGATCAGCGGTATGAGGTCACTGCAAACCTTCTAGAATGAACTCCTTTGTAGCCGAATAGAGGCAGGACACTGTCCTAAAAGCCCTAAATCAGAGAGATCTGCTATCTGTCTTGCATAAAAGGAAACTGCCACAATTAAGACGCATATAGGACATGACATTTATGTATAATACGCAGTAGAAAAATTCCCAGTTTTAAGAGACTAAAGAAGGCCAATATCTGTATCAAGCATCATACTCAGTCCTACAGGACTACCCTCCAAAAAACAATAATAAATAAAAGATTAAAAAAAGAATAGATACAATTATTTTATATTAATACATAATATAAAGTGAATTCTAAGTATTATATATATCTTATTTTTTAAATATTGTTTTCCATGGCAAACATTCAGTAACTTCAAAACTTCCTCAGACCAGTTCCGGCTGTTAACCTCTTGAGGCACATCTCATAGTAAATACACATTTATCGCTTGAGACCGTTTAGCAGAGAAAGTGTTATTGGAAGTGACTGTTCACAGTTCCCTGCAGTGTCTGCATGTAATATACGACATCACTTGGGTTGCCCCAAAAGTTTTAGACAAAAAAATCTACAGTTCTCAGCTTTATAACTCCCAGAGTCACTATTAAATGAAAGGCGGGAGAGGAAAGGCATAACATGGTAGATTGTGCTTATTGGGCACTGCTCTGTTCACTCACTGTTCTGTGTTTGTCAAACGTTTGGTGACCGCCAGCACATACACCAGTGAAATGTGTGAATTATACAATGACTCTCAGGGAGCTTTTTTAATATTTCATGTTTAAATATATGTCAAATGTCATTTTTGATGTGCAATCATGTAATGGAAGGTAGGAAGGAAGGAAGGAAGGAAGGAAGGAAGGAAGGAAGGAAGGAAGGAAGGAAGGAAGGAAGGGAGAAGGGAGAGAGAAAGAAAGAGAGAGAGAGAGAGAGAGAGAGAGAGAGAGAGAGGGAGGAAGGAAGGAAGGGAGAGAGGGGGAAGGGAGGAAGGGAGAGAGAAAGAAAGAGAGAGAGAGAGAGAGAGAGAGAGAGAGAGAGAGAGGGGGGGGAAGGAAGGAACGAAGGAACGAAGGAAGGAAGGAAGGAAGGAAGGAAGGAAGGAAGGAAGGAAGGAAGGAAGGAAGGAAGGAAGGAAGGGAGGGAGAGAGGGAGAGAGGGGGAAGGGAGAGAGGGGGAAGGGAGGAAGAGAGGGAGGAAGGGAGAGAGAAAGAAAGAGAGAAAGAAAGAGAGAGAGAGAGAGGGAGAGGGGAAGGGAGGGAGGAAGGAAGGAAGGAAGGAAGGAAGGAAGGGAGCGAAGGGTAAGAAGTAAGGAAGGATGGAAGGAGGAGAGGGAGGGGGAGGGAGAGAGGGAGGGAGAGAGGGAGGGAGGGAGGGAGGGAGGAAGGAAGAGAGGGATGGAAGAAGGAAGGAAGACAGAGAGGGAGGGGGAAGGAAGGAAGGAAGGAAGAGAGAGGTAGGGAAGAAGCAAGGAAGGGCAGAAGTAAGAGAAGAAGGGAGGGAGGGAGGAAGGAATGAAGAGAGGGAGGGAGGAAGGAAGGAAGGAAGGAAGGAAGGAAGGAAGGGAGGGAGGAAGGAAGGGAGGGAGGAAGGGAGAGAGGGGGAAGGAATGAAGAGAGGGAGGGAGGAAGGGAGGAAGGAAGGAAGAGAGGGGGAAGAGAGATAGGGGGAAGAGAGGAAGGAAGGAAGGAAGGAAGGAAGGAAGGAAGGAAGGAAGGAAGGAAAGAAGGAAGGAAGGAAGGAAGGAAGAGAGGGAGAAAGGAAGAGAGAAAGAAAGGAAGGAAAGAAGGGAAGGAGGAAGGAAGGAAGGAAGGAAGGAAGGAAGGAAGGAAGGAAGGAAGGAAGGAAGGAAGGAAGGAAGGAAGGAAGGAAGGAAAGGAGGAAGGAAGGGAGGAAGGAAGAGAGGGAGGAAGGAAGGAAGGAAGGAAGGAAGGAAGGAAGGAAGGAAGGAAGGAAGGAAGGAAGGAAGGAAGGAAGGAAGGAAAGAAGGAAGGAAGGAAGGAAAGGAGGCAGGAAGGGAGGAAGGAAGGAAGTTATGCAGCTTAATATTCTTGTGTAACAATATCCATTAGATAAGTCTTCATCACACCAAAAAAATTGTATTGACCCCAATCTTTTGACCAGTAGTGCAAGTTGCCAGGGTGTTGCTATGCAACTGGTAAGGTTTTCGAGTGTATTGAAGCTAGGTGTTTTGGGTCATTATTCTTCCATTGATAGGTGGTTGATAGACAGCCCAAAAGAAACCAATCCTGAGTTACTATGAAATTCTAGTTCTTTGTTACAGCTTGGGTCCCTCCTTAAATGCAAGTGTCAAAGAACACAACAACACACAAACACACACACACACAAGAGCAAAATAATACCAGTAAATGACAAGCAGTGTTTCATAACTAGAGCCTCCGGCTGCTCCTCCTGGTTTCTGTTATTATTCTGTTTCTACATCAGTGTGGAGAGGAAACTGGACCATGAGTTACAACACAAGACTTTTGAGCAACAAACAGATCCAACATTTAATAAAAACAAATCCTTCATGATGCATGTTTACACAGAGCACAAAAACAGAGGTCCTCCCTCACACTCCAGATCTGCACAAATGGAACTTCACACTGTTTTTGCTTCTGAACTTCCTCAAAGGTTTAATAATGTTTGGATCTGATGATTGGAAAGGCCTTGAAAGGTGTCTGAAATCTGCTGTTCATGAAACCATTCTGCATTTGTTTGGGAAATGGAAAAACACTGAGGCTCCACACAGTCCACCTGGTCCAAACTGACTCATGTCTGTTGACAGTTACACATGCTGAGAAATAGGACGGTTCCTAACAGTAAACCCATCCGGTTTTAGGAATTAGGCTGAAAGATGACTCAACAGAGTGCAGTATTTTTTTTCCATCACGAGGGGAACTATAACGGTTTTGGAACCATTTTGCCATGTTTATGATGATGTTCTACCAGTTCCAGCATTGACTTCCGTTGTTTCCATTATGGGAAATGGTTTGGTTACCAATATTCTTAAAAATATATTCTTTTATGTTTATTTTGGGTGGACTATCCCTTTAAAAACTAGCGCATGTTCTTATGGTCTTATCAGCATTGTCATGATGTCATTTTCCTTCCACATTCAACATCAATTTTCTCCATGAACGTTCCCTGGCCAAGAAGGACTCGCCTCATGAAACAGGCCTTTAACTTTGAACTAAATCACAATCATTTCTGCCTATCCTCTGTACTTACTCTCTGTGTGTCTCATTGTCTGTCTCTTTCCTTGACTGATCATCTTATCAGATCCTTCACCAACACCACTTTAGATAATGAACTAGTTTTATCCTGCATTAACCCCCTGAGGAGCCACACAATAATCAGTCACTGTGACCAGTAACCACCTGGGTCTGCATCTAAATCCACCAATCACGACAGGCTCGCCACTGAATGAGTCTTTCACTTCATACTAAATCCCTTAAAGGGACAGTTGACGCAAAAATTTTAATTCTGTCATTATTTACAAACCCGGTCACACTAAACTAAGGTTCTGACGGATTTTTTTACCTGTGTGTGAGTGTATTTATTTCCAGAACTGCGATCAGATGTCACTTGTTTCTCTAAGGGGTTTAAGTCAGATCCCCCACCCCATTTAATTACGCAGAAAGACTATAGGATAACCAGGTCAGGATTTACAGCACTCCATGTGGGAATACACAGTCTACCAGCAGCCATCCATCATACAAGCTAATAAAAAACGTTCCCCTGTACACAGCCGGCAAACAGAGAGAGACATGACTGCTCAACATCAGATGGTCTAAAATAGCAAATGTGTGTGTTGTGGTGGAAACGCTGCTCTGATCATTGCCATCTGTCTCAGATCTGATGTAAGTGTAAGGTTTGGACTAATGGACAGAGAGAGATACTGCAGCGATTTTGAATGGCAATTTTAAAGCTATTTTTTTTGGTCTTTTATGTAATACAGTAGGTTCCATGACATCTCAATTCTGATTGCACCGGATAGCAGCTTTTGTGTGACACCCTGTTTTAAACTTAATGGTAAAACGCATTCCAGTGTGCAGTGAACGCATACTGCAGTGCTCGAAGATCTCCTGATCCCAGGCGCTTGTCTGTGAGCTCTGGATATGTAAAGAATTCTGTCCGGGCGAGTGGGAAAAAAATGTGTCTGACAGAAAAAGGAACCAGCCATAGTGCATTTCAATTGTGTGTGTGTGAGTGCAGAGAGAGAGAGAAACTAACACACAGCAGAATACAGTTTGGTCTATAAACCAAGCAAGCTACTGATGCATATTAATTCTTACATTGCAATTAGAATTTAACGCTGCACAACAACACATTTGTCATTTCTATTTTCAGCAAGCTGTGTCCAAAACTTACATTCAAGAAGTGCCAAAATGCAAATGAACACTGGTATTGTTGAGTAAATAAGACATAATTACTGGTTCCTAAAAATACCTATAAAAAAGAAGTAAAAAACGATTTTAAAATATTTATAAGAATAATGGACTGAATCCAGCAGATGTTTTCAGAGTGACAGTGACCTCTAGTGTTCATTACAGTTACACGCCACAGCTAATTTCATTATGTCAGGTTTTTATATGCTCACATTTAACATATAAACTAAGTAAGTATACTTTCTATATAATGCAGTATTTGTCTACACTAATACTTTAATTTACACTGCATTTTTGGTAAACTAAAAATGTCTTGAAAATAATTACATCATATATTAATGTTACGGGGAAAAAAAGATGATTTAAAGAATTAAATTTGTTATATTTTTAACATATAAATTTGTTATAAATATAACAAATTCCTGGGTCATTCCCTTCCTGGGTCAAATACGGACAAATCCAAACGTTGGGTTAAAAATGTAATTTAAAAATTTTACCATATTTGACCCATAAATTGGGTTAAAACAACCCAGCATTTTTAAAGTGTGTATATAGATATACATATATATATATATATATATATATATATATATAAGATAAAAATAAGATATATAAAATTTACATAAATGTAAGATTTAAATGTTACTGTTCAAAATTCAAAGAAATTAAATGTTAGTATAATGTACAAAACTATTTCTCTGGGTCAGATCCAGTCCGAATTTTGGTAAAAATGAAACATCCAGGAAATAAATGCATGACATTTGTGTATACAGAAATACTCTGATTTAAAGAACTGAATCAGAATAAAAGCAGAATAGTTAATCTTTTACAAAAAAAATAATAACAATAAAGTGATAAAAGAGATCAATGATTAACATGATATGTTTAATGAAATCCTTCATTAAACTAAATGAACAAATAATGGTGTTTGGATTTAGGCTGCAATTCTCATGTCTTCCAGCAGATGTCTCTAACAGCGCACCTCCACAAGATATCTACAGTGCATCAATCTTAAATTGAATGACTGAAGTCAAAATCTTATTCTGTGGCACTTTAACACATATGAAGATATGATTATTTCCTTTTTTTCTTTTTTTGTGAGAACTATTAAACCTATGTTATCGAACACAAAAGTAGTTACCGCAGTCCTAACACTCCTGATACACAAATAGCACAAGTATAACGTTTTCCCTCAAATTTAGGCTATACCTGGAGCACAAAATGTCTGACTCACACTCCCATAATTCACAGTCCAATGTAGAGCAGTGGAAACTATGAATCAGTCATGGCTTATTCTGAGTTTCCAAAGAGCATCTTTGTCTATCATCGTCAGATGGTGGAGTTCCTTCACTCCAGCTGTGTTAAAGGAGGGGTTTCTTTGTCAACCGTGCCCTACAACACGCTAAGTCTTCATGGCACAAACTCTGGTAGTTAGAAAACAAACACACTAAACAAAACAAAGGGCAAGCTGTGAACACGCTGGTGTTGTGACCTACGAAGGCCTGAAAACAGACACTGAGTTTGCGTTATCTCTGCTCCATACGTGAGTAACATTAGCTGTTTCCATCCACCTATTTTGTGCGCATAAAAAAAACTGGAAACGCCAAAATGCGCACAAAATTCAAAAGATTTCAATAAAAACCTTAATTGAATAAAAAACGTTCAATTGAGTCGGAAATGCTTTTTGTTTGGTAAGGAAACGTGCATAAGCTACGATGGAAACACATTTACCGAATAAATTCGTCAATGTGCATCAAAAAAGACGTGACGTTGCGTTGGGACGGCATAAAGCTGCGTTCACACTACACGCGACTTTGTCGCTTCAGGTCGCCAGTGGCTGCGCTGGAGGGCGTTCCCACTACTGGTTGCCTAGTAATGTTTGTGAGTGACATTCACGAATGTTACTCAATGTTAGACAACAAATACGTTTTATTGCCGCTACAAACAAATACTTTGGAAGGAAAAGTCTAAATATATGAATCTGATTGATATAATGGAATCAGTACATAAAATGCATAATATTAAAGATAAACGAGAAACGGTGAGTGCTCTTTGCCATCGCGGCTATTTAACTGCAGCAAACGTGCAAATACTGGTCTATCTGGGTTCCCGAAACCATTCAGTCATGGAGTCAATATGGTGAACACCACTGTATGTACACGGAGATATATCATCAATTGTAGGACCGTTTCTGGCACGTGGAATCACTCGGACATTAATGGCGTAGACATACACGCGGATACACACGGATAGCTCAAAATGTAAAGAGATAACACGCCACTTGACTCGAAAGTGGCGTGTATGTTTACGCAAAAGTCATGATGTCATGTTGTAAAATGAGCTTCTCGTTCAACTTGCCTCGGTCAGACTCAGCACTGAAGAGTGACGCGCTCCACTAACTTCTCGCTCGCGAAAATCGCTCTTCATTTGCATAAAGTTAAAAATTTCTCAAAATGTTGCGTCGTCAGACATGCCCCATCAAGTCGGCAATGGTCGCCAGAAGTCGCCCGCTCACCATTGAAAATGAATGGTATCGTGTCGCTTGGTCGCGTGTAGTGTGAACGCAGCTTAACTGGACTAACCAGCGACTGATCTCGTTGCTCAGAGATTTTGCACTCTTTGGCTCACTGGATGGAAACGGTGCTTTATTCGCACATTTGTTATGCGATATTCCAATTTTACGCACAAGTTAAATTCGCAACTTAACGAATCTGCTCCTCTGCTGCAGGCAGCTAACAACCAACTCTTTCTTGTATTCTTGTGTACTGTATGTTCAGTTTTTGTTCTTCCTTGTCGTTCGCTCGTCATCTTCATTTTATTTTTAATTTGAGCATTTTTTTGATTTGCTTCAGCTATGATGAAGAGACATCCACACTTGCATTGCGTGTTCGTGCACTTTGGGGGCGGAGCAACGAAGGGAGGGGTGTGTGTGTTTGGGTTGATTTTGAATATCAACTGTTTCTCAGAAATCGCACTCTGCACCTGTAAATGCACAAGAAGGTAATGGCCTTAAAACAACATCTGGGTGAGTAAATAATTCTGAGACAGAAGAGGTAAATTAACTGAGCAGATGAACGCCATCTTTGCTAATGACTGTGATGTATGGCAGTGTTTATATGGTTTTTGAACCATCTGCTTAGAGGTTGCCACTGTGGATTTTACAGATCTTTAAATAATTATATTGTGTAACATGGACTTCACCATTTTATGAGATCTTCATTTTACCTTCTTACTTTTTTTGTGTAATAATAAGTTAAAACCTGATTATTTTTTTATTCATTCATAGTGTAAATAGTCACTCCCTTTCTTTTTAACTGGCTGATGCTGTTGGTTAAGGCTTAACTGCAGTTTTGTGGTGTTCTACATTTAATTGAATTGATGTCATCATGTGATGTTGTTAAATTGGATGACATCATCTGAACCTGCCATATCTTGACTTTTAGTGAATTGACGCCATGGTGTGTATATTACTTCAGGTGGGAAATTTGATCATAGATCGGTATTTGCTGAAAGTGGCCAAGCTCTCAAGATCAAGAGTGCTCACACGTGTCAGTGTGTTTTCCTCAGGGGAATTTATTTCCCGGTGGAAATCTTCAGTGCATTAATAATTCATATCCATCTAAAAACAGAAACACTAGCAGCACACTTACACGGCACAAACGCGTCTCAAATTTCACCTTCACTTCAACTGTCCTCGCGACAGACCACATTAAACCAATCCATTATTCCACATCCATTCAATGAACTCCATGACTCGGATCTCTCCTCAAATGAAAGGCTAGATAATGTTACGAAAAGACCATATGCTTCAAGCGAGATGAATTAAAAAGCTAGCTTGATTCAGACATTTGGTCGTTTAAAGGAAAAGTTCATCCAGAAATTAAAATTTATTAACCCTCTTTTTCAGTATAAAGTACTAGTGAATATTGAGATTGAGATTTTAGTCATTTCGTCATTCAAAGCTATGGTTTCAGAATATAGTGCGTTAGCTCATTGGAACAGTGTTTATTTAAAATAGAAATGCATATTTTGTAACATTAGAAATGTCACAATTTTTAATGATTTTCTTTATGACAACCAAGCCTGTATTGTTTGTGGTCTAGCTTTACTAAACCTAGCTAAAGAGCATTCCATGGTGCATATTCAATAGCCATGATATATATTGATATATCTCAAATTGAAGTTTGGGTATTGTTTGAGTATTGTTCTGCTGCTACAGTAAAGCCTGAAAAAATAAATTATTTTGTCCACTGCTCCAAGATTCAAAGGAGAGTCATCATTCAAAAAGGCACAGGCAAGGGTCCGGAGTCAAGTTGTTCGGCACGTGCACTTTATCTAGTGGACATTGTTTTCAAGCGCTCAAGTCGCTCGCACATGCACTATTGTTCGGCATGTGCACGCCATCTAGTGGACATTATTTTCAAGCGCTCAACTCGCTCGCACATGCACTATTGTTCAGCACGTGCACGCCATCTAGTGGACGTTGTTTTCAAGCGCTCAAGTCGCTCGCACATGCACTATTGTTCGGCACGTGCACGCCATCTAGTGGACATTGTTTTCAAGCACCCAAGTCGCTCGCACATGCACTTTTGTTCGGCACATGCACGCGATCTAGTGGACATTGTTTTCAAGTGTTCAAGTCGCTCGCACATGCACTATTGTTCGGCACGTGCACTTTATCTAGTGGACATTGTTTTCAAGTGCTCAAGTCGCTCGCACATGCACTTTTGTTCGGCACATGCACGCCATCTAGTGGACATTGTTTTCAAGTGCTCAACTCGCTCGCACATGCACTATTGTTCAGCACGTGCACGCCATCTAGTGGACATTGTTTTCAAGTGCTCAACTCGCTCGCACATGCACTATTGTACGTGCACTGTCCATGGGGACACAAAAACTGATGGCGAAAATTACGTCTCGCGGAATGTGGACTTATAGACTTAAACCATTCCAAGTTAAGAATCGTACACGTGTGAAATCACACCACTGAAAACGATGAGCACAGTTTCAACTGAATGTAGAATGTACTGCTAGAGAATACTGTACAGAATGATACACTTGTGTGGCCAAATATATCTACTGCCAGACACACAAATTTAATATGTGTGAGTTACAGTTCAAAGTCAAACACACACAGAGACTGATCGCTGAGAGGATGCACACTCACAGGCACACTCTCTTAAACATCAGACATTCATTTTGATTTACTAACTGCTGGTCTCCAAGTGATACAGCCCGTGTATCTGAGACTGAGAGACGTACTCATCTAGCTTGACATGTCATTTTGCCATTGTCATTTGGCGGTGGTTGGCTGCATGGATGAGAAACTAATGACCAGAGTCTTCTGTCTCGTATGGCATGAAACAAGCCAGCTCCAGACAGACCAGTCAATGTGGTAATATTATCCAGCCAGCATATTCTCAGTCTTCCACGACTTCTGAAACCTTCCGCTACACCTATCATGATGCTGCCTTCATTCGTCTTTCTTCACGACTCGACCACCCAGGTGTGTAAAGAATTTAACCTGTAATTTGTAACCACCCAGACAGCACATAGTGTCGGCCCAGATACTACTCTATCTATGTTTTGATCATCTTTCTGAATCTGATCCAGATGTGTGACAAAAACATGATTTTCTCAGATTTTTGTTTATAATGTAGCTTTAATATGCTGTTCATTGATCCCGTTAGCTTACATGTAAGTAATGCTTGGATCGCATGTTTCTGCTTCTCTTCTGCTATTATGCAGAACATGTGTAATAGCGCCCTCTAACCAGATAACAGTGAAAACATGGATTGCAGAAAATTTTCGTCAATGGCAAGGAAGCGTTATGTCATGACTCATGATGGAAAATTCCGTCAATGGCGGGGAAAGAGTTAAAGGAGCTGTATGCAAGAAATTTATTTCAATTAATCATAATTTTTCCCTGATATGTCACTAGATATTAAGAAATCATGTTCATTGCAAATACTTATATCACTGACCACAGTAGTCCGGCCAGGATATTGTCATTTAAAAAGTGAAGTCGCAACCCTCAACTGATGTTGATGTTGTTATGTTGTGTTTTGTTCTGATGCGTCACCCTCCACCAATCACGGACTCAGTAGTGTTGCGGCATTCGGGTTGCCAGCTCTTCTCTAGGTACCACAGCTGCAGATGCAAACGTGTCGGAATTGGATAAAAACAATTCTAACGTTGAAAAACTCGATATGAATCCGAAATACTTTGTTACAAAGTCCGAAATAAATTATTAACAGAAACAAACTCACTGTGTAGGACTCGTCACTTGCCATTGGAAGCTTCTTGTAGAAGCCTACATTCCTGATGGATTCTGCAGCATATCTGGCAACCTCGAGTGATGGGGTTGGGGATACATCCTAATTTGAAAGTGATTGCAGTTCCAGTTTTGGCCACAATCTTGCATACAGCTCCTTTAACATTCATATTAATAAGAAATGTTTCCTGAGCAGTGAATCAGCACAGTAGAATGATTTCTGAAGGATCATGTGACACTGAAGACTGCTGAAAATTCAGCTTCAGTATATTTTAAATGTAAGTCCTTGATTATAACATTGTGTAAGGTATGTTTTTGCCCACCTATAGAGCACACATGCATACAAGGACACTATACTACACACACACGGAAACACAAGCACACACACTCATATTTTACTGTCATGGACTTTGACTCTTATAATATAAATAACTGTCCAGACGAGCAGAAACATAAAATCCGGAGACTGTTCAAGGATGCACTGTAGATGACGGATACAACAAAGTTGTTGTGTTTTATGATTGTAAAGAGTGAGCAGTGTGTGTGTGTGTGTGTGTGTGTGTGTGTGTGTTGGTGTCAGTGCGTGGTTGTGTGTAGCCACAGCAGCATATGATGAATGTGTTTTGAACATGAAAATAGATTGCCTACTTCATATCACTGGGGAGAAATTCACACTGAGGGAAAGAAAAGCAGGGAATTTGAAAGAAGTATGTGACGGACAGCTCAGAGTACAGAAAAAGTGCGAGAGAAACAGAAAAGAAAAAGACACAAGGTTGAAAGTAAAATGGTTACAGGCTAATGTTCCTTTTGTTTGTTTTGTTCCACTACTACAGCAAAAAAGGCTGCCTACACGAGATTACAAAAACAATCCAACAGCGTGAGAGACTGACAATTACCATTTAAACACACTCAAAAAGAAAAAGAAAAACTTGTATGCCTAAGTCATTTGTACTACGTTCATGGTGCCTTTTATTATTTCAAAATTAGTGAATGAAAATAAATAATTAATTCAAATATTATTTATTTTCTGCACTCGGAGCTGCATATATATATATATATATATATATTAGGGCTGTCAAAACGATTAATCGCGATTAATCGCATCCAAAATAAAAGTTTCTGTTTACATAATTTATATGGGGGCACTGTGTATAATTATTTTGTATATATATAAAAAAAACACACATGCATGTATATTTAAGAAAAAAATATTATTTATATATAAAATATTTATATTTATATAAAATATAAATTATATAAAAAGCTATATACAGAATATACATGAAAATATTTCTTAAATATATACAAGCATGTGTGTGTATTTATATATATATATATATATATATATATATATATAATTATACACAGTGCACCCACATATATTATGTAAACACAAACTTTTATTTGGGATGCGATTAATCGAGATTAATCGTTTTGACAGCCCTAATATATATATATATTATTTTTTATTTAATACTTATTGAATAATACATAATAATAAATTATGTTTTTTTAAGAAGTCTGCATTTATTTGATCAAAAATACAGCAAAAACATTAATATTGTAAAGTATTAGAATTTTAAATGACTGTTTCCTATGGACGCTTGATTCCGTGGAAGATTTGTTTATATTTCACAGTTTTTAAAGAGTTTTAAAGAACAGCATTTATTTTAAATAGATTTTTTTGTAACATTATATGTTATATTAACATTATATGAGGGCAAAAATCATTTTTGAATGAAATATCCCTTTTAAAAAAATCATACGGACCCCAAACGTTTGAATTCTAGTGTATATACCAAATGAATTATTCCTAACATGGGCGTCTCCTTCTCTATTCATCTTTTTGTAGGTTAATTCTTTTGGCTCGAATTTTCATGGGATTTACATGAGCTAATTATGGACCAGCCTAGGGAAAGACGTTCACATACACACTCGCAGAGGACTGTGCATCCACATCAGTGTTAATTAAACAATACCATCGCATCGCTGTGATTAAAATCTGTCGGGATGGGAGTAACTTAAAGCTGGAGAATGAAGAAAATCTCTGTCTTTTCCTCTTTCACACACAGAAACACATTTGCACCTCTCCTGAAACCCACACAGATTCTCTTACAATGAAGATGCGACATTCTTGACAGCCAAATTATGAACATTTTTACAGAGCAAATCAAAGAAACCTATATAAACACAGCAGGAGGCTTTAAGATTTACACAACACCTTACAGAGTGTGTGGGAGTGTGAGAAATCATGTGTCCGTTTTTTTAGCACAGTATGCAGCATGTCATCAGCACATTGAATGCCCTGATGATACAAACAAAATCGCGCATGGAATACTGTATCCCACAATGCAATTCACTCATCTTCCATTTCCAGTACTATAATAAATAAAATAGTACTATTTTAAAGTCCCCCATGGTGAAAATCAAGCGTTTAATGTTGTTTATATGTCTATGTGGTGTTTTTTGGAACATGTTTTGGACATTTTGTACATCGGGCCTCATTTCCAATTTAGCCAAAAGCCTTTTTTTATGCTTCTGCATCAAATCGACGTCGTACCCCCGCAGACCTCTCTGCATCGAAGCGAAACCCTCTCCAACCCCTCCGCCTTAGCTCGACGTGCACCTCCAAAAATGTATAACTACGCGTCGAGGCAACGCAGACAGCAAGGGCTGTGATTGGTCAGATTATACATCATCCCAGGTAGGGTTGTGTATCGTTTGAATTTGAACGATTCTGATTCCGATTCCTTGTTTCGATTCCGGTTCCCAACGATTCTCGATTCCGATTCTTTTAAGAGGCAGGGTCAAAAAAGTTTAGTTAACCTTGCTAACCAACGGTCTTTCTGAAGGAAATACTCCTTTCTAAAGGGAAATACTCCCTTTTCGTCACAAATTTTGCATTTTGCCGAGATTTTGTTATTTTTAGAAAAGTGTAGCCACACTTTGGACCGCCAATGTATGCTACTCATGTTCGACTCGCGCGGTTATGCCAACACTTCCGGTAGACGCTTCTTCATTGGTGTTGTTCAGCGGTTTCTTCTTCCAGTCGGCGGACTGTGAATATCGAAACCGAAATTTTAACTTTTGAACGATTCCGGGAAAAACGAAAAGTTAGTCTCGGTTCCAATCGATATTCGATTCTCGATACTCAACCCTAATCTCAGGAGAGTAGCTTTTCCGTTTTTCCCCCTCCTGCTATAGCGAATACACTTATAAAGAAAGTAAATAAAAAATTAAACTAAAAACATGGATGGATATTAATAAATTATCTTTGAATTTAAATAAAACGAAGGTACGACGTTTAGTAATTAAATATAAAGAATATCCGTGTTTACTAAATAAAGCAAGGGTGTAACATTCGAGCTATTTAGAGGCATGAATCTTTTTTTACAGGAAAAAAAAATTAAATATGTCATTTTGGTGATCAAAAATGAGTTTTAAGGGATACAATTATTGACTACAGTGGGACTTTAAAAAATAGTATTCAGGATATGGTATAGCACAGTGTGCATTAAGAACTACGCAACACTTGATTCATATTTGGCTTCATTCATATTTCTCTTATGTGGAGACTGTGAGACTCACTCTACGGGAGGGCTGATATCATCTGGTTTGGTCTCGAAGAAGCGGAGAACTTCCTCGCTCTGCGAAATCTGGGGAGGAAGCCGGACCAGCGCCTGACGAGACAGAAAGAACATGAAACCGGAAGAACAAAACATTAAGACAACCACACAGAAACACAGCAGACTAATGAATCCACAACTACACCAAATAACGTTTCCTTAGATCGGATGTCTAAGATGACGAAAAGGAAAAATCTTGGTAACACTTTACTTGAAGGGGTGTGCATAAGACTGACTTTATAACCATGACATGACATATGTTATTAATATGAAGTAGGGTTTATGCATGTTTATGACAACTGTCATTAAGTGTCTTTCGCTCAATAATGACATTTTGAACGCAATTATGACATTGTTTAAGATGTCTTTGTTATGACATCTTGACATAAACCAATACATCATAACCTGTCAGTGTCTTTGTCATGACAACTTGACATTAAATTAAGTTAAACTGTCATGTGGTTGGCTTTGACATTGGCTGTCATGAGGCCATTATAACTGTCATGAATATTTTCATGACCTCAACTACAGTGCTACTAATTGAATTTGTCATTAAAAAGTTATAATGGCTTCATGACAGCCAATGTCAAAACCAACCACCGGACAGTTTAATGTAATGTTAACCAATAAAGCTAGATGGTTTCTTAAGTTTGATAATTAATCTGCTTTGTCATGTTTATGACAGGTTGTGTCGTCTTAGTAATGTCAAGTTGTCATGACAAAGACACTGACAGGTTATGATGTATTGGTTTATGTCAAGATGTCACAAAGACATCTCAAACAATGTCATATTTGCATTCAAAATGTCATTATTGAGCGAAAGACACTTAATGACAGTTGTCACAAACATGCATAAAACATATGTCATGTCATGATTATGAAGGTGTAATGCTAGTCTTATGCACACCCCTTCAAGTAAAGTGTAACCAAAATCTTTCTAATTAAGCAAACAGACAAGGTGTATTCACGTCTGTATAATGAATAAATGTAAATGTAATAAACCTCAACGAGTTGTTTTTTTTTAACCTAAAACGATACTAGAAAGAAAGAAAACTATTGATTTTAGTGTAAAATACTTTCATGGTATTCTAAAGACGCCATTTTGCTTCAACAAACTGCATAAATGTCGAACAAATTCACTCTGTGTTCCAACTGCTTTCAAAGCTCTCAAACATGATCTGAAAATTAGGGAAAGAACAGAGGAAGATAAAAAGGAAAGAGAGAAAGAGAGAGAGAGAGCTCCTCTGAAGAATCCCTAGAGTAAATACTGTTGTTTATTTATTTTTGAAGAGCACAATGCAATTAAATGGAGATCTAATTAAAGCTTTCAGGAAATAGCTGGTAAACATCCTACGTTTAAGCCCTTCAAAGACACATCCCCTTCTCTCTCTCTCTCTCTCTCTCTCTCTCTCTCTCTTTCTCTCTCTCATGGAGGGATGTTGATGGGTTCTACACTGAAAGGACAGAGGAAATCTGCAGGAAGTTAGTTATCAAATTGTCATATAAGCAACTGTCACATAATCAAAGGTTGATTTAAATACATGTTTAACTATGGCAGTCAATTTAGTCCTTTAATTTAGTGTGACTAGAAAATTGTATTCACAATTGTCCCCTGAAACGCTCATAAAGTAAACGCCATAACCAAAAATGCCACCTTCACCTTTTTTTCATTCAGTCTTTATAAACAAAGTCTCTGAGTTGCCTTTATTTAGGGGCATTTCTAATCAAATATTTACATATGCAGCTTAGAAATGTATTGTATTAATCTTTTAATCGATTGCCATTATAAATGGGCATCTGAAGGACACATTTACATTGAGATTAATTCTATGATCAATGTTTTTAGAAGTGTATTTTGAATGTCCTTTGTGTGAATGTCATGGAGATTGTTGTCACAACAGCAGTCTTTCCAAGACATCCCATAATGCTGCCTATCTCACTATCTCAGTTCAGTTTAACAGCTGCTCTCCACTTGTGTGTGTGTGTGTGTGTGTGTGTGTGTGTGTGTGCGTGTGTGTGTGTGTGTGTGTGTGTGTGTGTGTGTGTGTGTGTGCTTGTTTACATCCACTTTGTGTGTGTGTGTGCATGGATTGTTTTTAAAAAGGTGGCTCTATTCCATCAGGAAGGAGGGGGAAGGAAAGGAAAAGAGACAAGACACTTGAAGGGAAAAGATAAAGAGAGGGAGAAATACAGAGGAGGAAGAAACGAGTCGTTAAAATCCCACAAACTAATTTTAAGTGTTATGCAGTAACCTATAGCTATTGCAAAGTAAACATGACAGCAGACAAGAATAAGAGCAAGTGTCTGTTTGGTGTAATAGCATTATCATATTTCAACAAGATGGCAGATATTCTCTGATAATGAGGCAAATTCACACTTTCAAATTCACATAAAATGCTTAGGGTGACATTTGTGGATTTGACAACACTAATTAAAGGGATACTCCACCTTTTTTGGAAATAGGCTCATTTTACCACTCCCCCAGAGTTAAACAGTTGAGTTTTACCGTTTTCAAATCCATTCAGCCGATTTTCTGATATTTAGAAGAATATCAGTAATATCAGACAGTTTCTGGTCTCATTGACTTCCATAGTATTTTTTCCCCCCTACCATGGCAGTCAATGTTAGAAATCGGCTGAATGGATTTGAAAACGGTAAAACTCAACTATTTAACTCTGGGGGAGTGGTAAAATGAGCCTATTTCCAAAAAAAAGTGGAGTATCCCTTTAAGGATTGAAGGCACGTTAAGACACGTTTCGTGTCTTAGGCCATCAATGTGTACTTACATTTACAAGTCATTAAATCATGTTTAATTTGGACTTCTCTGTGCATGTTCATTGAGGTGGTGACCATAGACCTCCATTATATGACTGACAGACAAGAACGGTTTGACCTAAAAATATAAAAATTGAAACTACTGCGGAAACAAAGACACCTACATCTTGGATGCCCTTGAGGTAAGCTGAAACACATCAAAAATTAATTTCAAAGTGAAATATCCCTTTAAACAAGTTGGTCAGTGTATGCATATTAGAAAGCCATATAACTGTTTTTTGAATTAAAAGAGCTAAATTACAAAAGTTGACCACCCTAAAATACATTGTATGTATTTTACGTTATATATATATATATATATATATATATATATATATATATATATATATACTGTATATATAAAATATAAATTATATCATAATATAAAATATTAAAATTCTTTATAAAATAACGTTTCTGTAGCTAATAAATAAAAGATAATAAAGTACATATCCATATTGAATGGATTTTAAATAATTCATTTTAGGTAATTCTTCTTTGAACAGCAGGAATGTAGTCCAAAGAATATCAGTTCAGAACAAAAAGGGGCTTATCATTGGACCCTGAGGAACGCCAATGCCATAGCCAAACTCTTGATGATGTTTTTAACATCATGCTGAACACACACACACGTGTGAGCCACACTTCCCCATGACAACATGTGACACACATCATTGTCAAAGGAAAATGATTAAAAAGAACCTCTCACAGTTTAATGATTTTCTACACAAAGTAATAAAGCTTACACATATTTGATGAGAAAATAAATGAGGACAAAACACAAAAGCACAGACAAAGAGGAAGGAAGGAAGGGGAAAAAAAAGCAACTTACTCTGCAATAGTCGTCAATAAAGCGTAGTCTTTTCATGGCCACGTCTCTCACATGACTTCGTCGGAATAGGATTTTGCCTTTAAAATAAAAGGTAGAGTCAAATGTGTGGTCTACTTCACAAGATCATGAAAAATGAAAAATGGGGCTAAAAAAAATAAGAGATTTGTTTCATTTTCTAACATTTAAATTAAATATTCAATGAAACATTTGATAAAAATGTCGCTCATTTACATATGTCACCAAGGTCAAATTATCTAGCTTCTAGAAATGTGTTTTTAAAAAAAAAGAATAATTTGAAATACAGTTTGGAAAGCAGTAAGAATGCATTGGAAAATTATACACAAATCTTTTGCACTGTATTCCATTGCTTTCCAGAAATAATTTTATTCTGTCACAAAATAACATTTTTATATTTTAAATTTTATATAATTTATTAAATTTTTTTTATAATTTTTTAAATTTTATATATTTTTTTAAACATAAAATATGATATAAAAGGATATACACACACAAATATGCACATATAAAAATATACAACTTTACCAAGCCAGTGAAAATGTTAACAGGGCAAAAAAAAAAAAAAAAAAAAAAAGGGTACTGGCCCAATTGGAAAAAAAATCTTCATTGTTGAGCCCTGCTCACTGTAAGCATTTTCAGACAGTGTTCAGAAACATGAGCAGCTCCTGAAGAGAGACGCCATGTGTTCTTCTTGAGATCTAGACCATCTTAATCAGATTCAGACATTTGGAGGAGATAAGATCACCACGTAGCACCAAACTCCAGCTGTCATGCTCTCCTGTCTCAAGCTGTTTATTCTCAAGTAAAAACTGAGAGATACGCCGGCAGCAATGTGCAGAATGAATTCCTTATGAAACAAACATTTATAAAGCAACTGTATATTCACCTACAGGACGTAAAGACCTGATGAATTCAAAGCAGGAGGGTATCGCAAATATTTAATTATTGAAGTTGATATATATCCTTAGGTAAAAAAATATCAATACGCCTTTTAACAAAAGAAAATCAATACGAAATGATATACGTGTAACGATAAAAATCTGATCTGTCCCTCTTTACTGTCCCAGTGGAGTCCAATAATCAGACTGGAATTAAATGGAGACAGTGCATGGATTTAATGGTTTGACACTTGACACCTTAATACAGCAGCTGCAAGTGGTTTCATAATCCACTTAATATTATAGTAATCCAGCCAATTACATTGCATCCAATGGAGCCTGTGATAATCTGAGTTTGTGTGTTTATACTGAAGGATGTGAGAACAAACAGAGAGCATCAGAGGGACGACTGGATGACAATACATTTCAGCCGCGTCAGCAAGGAAAAACGTGTCTCGATCTCTCTGTGTCTCTGTCTCGCTCTCCTCTTTTTCTTCTTATTGATGGCTCTTGTTCTCAGGGAACGGTGCTGCTCATCTCAATGACTCGTGAGCCTGTTACCAGCATGTGTGTGTGTGTGTGTGTGTGTAAGTCAAGAACAGAAGCACGACCCTGTCCCAGCATAACCATGACTTATTGTGGACAGATCTGCTGACATCATGTATTTGCAGGTCTGTGTGTGTGTGTGTGTGTGTGCAGAGGAGAGAAAGCGGAGGACAAATTCCTCCTAAAATCACCTGGAAGAAAAGGGATAATCCGTTTTTTGGGATCTTTCTGCCCTCCCTCGATTGGGAACTTGTCAAGAATCTGCATCTGTGGGAAGACGCAAGAAACACAACATGTAAATGACAAACTATGATAAGAGACACCACATAATGAATTCATAACGATACTAGCAATAGTACAAAAGAGGACTATTTAGAAAAATTAATATATGAAAAATGCCACATGGAGAATTTTAACGATTTAACAAATTACCTGTTTCCACCACTGAATAAAAAAAGAAAAATATTGCTACTTTTATATCTCACAATTGCAAAATATGAAGTCTGAATTGTGAGAAATAAATTCGCAATTGCGAGATGTAAAAGTCGCAATTGTATGTTATAAAGTCAGAATTGCGAGATATAAAGTCAGAATTGTGTGATATAAAATTGCAAATCTGAGAAAAAAAAGGCAGAATTGCGACTTTTTATCTAACAATTCTGACTTTTTGTCTCACAATTGCGAGTTTACATCTCGTAATTCTGACTTTATATCTCGCAATTCTGACTTTATGACACATAATTGCGAGTTTATATGTCAAAATTCTGACTTTTCTCAGAATTATGAGATATAAACTCGCAATTGCGACTTTTTTCCCCCTCAGAATAATTTAAATCTCATATTTCTGACTTTATAACACGCGATTGCGACTTTATCTCTCACCATTTTTACTTTAAATCTCGCAATTCTGAATTTATATCGCGCAATTCTGACCTTAAAACACTCAATTGCGACATTATATCATGCAATTCTGACTTTATATCTCATGATTCTGACTTTACATCTCGCAATTCTGAGAAATGAAGTCAGAATTGCGAGATGTAAACTCGCAATTCTGAGAAATAAAGAATTGCGAAATGTAAATTAGCAATTCTGAGAAAAAGTCAGAATTGTGAGATGTAAACTTGCAATTGTGAGAAAAAAAGTCTGAATTGTGAGATTAAAAGTCGCAATTACCTTTCTTATTTTTCATTCTGTGGCGGAAACAAGCTTCCATAGAGTTTAGATTTATGGTTTCTTTAAGAACTTTTCAGTGAACAGTTCTTAAAAGAAACATTTTAATAATCTGAAGAACCTTTCTATGCATAATGAAAAATGTCATGATCTCTGTTTAAAATCCTGAGCTTATGTTTCCTGAAACCCCAATCATTTTGTTTTTGCTTCATTTTCCGCCACTTTCCACATTTTCTTTTTTTTTTTTTTTTTTTTTTTTTTTTTTTTTTGCGTTTTGGGGATTTGAAGTACAAACAGCTGCAGATTATTTCTAAGGATCCCACAAACACATGTAAATCTCAGCTCTAAGAATTGAAAACAACTACTGGAAACCATCAACAGAAGCTGGAAGATTCAACATGAGCTGCTCTCATGCAAATGTGACCCTGGAAGAGCTCTGACTGAAACTCCCGGTGGGCTGTGCTCATTAGTAGGAAACATTTACAAGAACTGAGAGATTGAGAAAAGTTTAGAAGTAGCTGTTGTGGGAACCAAATTGCTGACCATTATAAGAATAAGAACAAAAATATTAGGCAAAGATTACGAGGTTAAAGAAAAACAAATACTATAATAAATTCAGTGGGGATGCTAGTTTAATTCCAGATTTTTCCAAAGTCCACTTGTTTCCTGCAGTGTTAATTTTGACTATTTAGATGTAATACCTCTTTAAAAAGTTTCTTTATAGTCTTAAGGTTTAGAACTTTTAAAATCTCTACTAAAAAATGCATTCAAAAAATGCACAACTCTTCTCAATTTTTTTCATGAACACTTTTTTTTTTTGATAGTGATCAATAATAGAAGTGGTCTAAATATTAAAACATTGTACATATATCTTCTGTGGAAATCTCAGGACCAAAAAATGTACAATCATTGCATCTTGAGACCCCGCCCTCTGCTGCAGCTCATTTACATTTAAAGGGCCAGGCACAAAACTGTGTTTTTGCAAACCCTCAAAAAGTGACAACTTTAACATGCTATATAAAAATATCTGGGGGTATGTTGTGCTACAACTTCACACACACACACACACTCTCTCTCTCTCAGGGGACATCAGAGACTTTGTCAGAGATTTTACATCTTGTGAAAATGGCATTTTAGTAGCACTCCTTTAAATCTTAAGATTATCATTTGCAAACCAAGCAAAATTTCAGTGAAATTAGTCAACTCACCAACCAACTAAAAACAAAATACTGCAGAATTCATTGTTTGAATCTTTACAATTAGAAAATTCAGATTCGTTACATTTAGAATCTTTAGTTCTAAAAATAAAACGGAGGGGAAAGCGACACGAAACAGAGTTTGGAGGCTCTATTTCTCTTTGCGATCTTTCTAATAGGCTTTTAATGTCTTTCCCACAAGGCCTGTCAGAATGTATGTTCTCCAGGTACAACGAGGTCAGGCTGTGGAGCCGGCACACACCAGATGTGCAGTGTCTCTCACTGTTTCTCACGGCCGGTCCTGTTGAAAAATCTCCCCCAGAACCCTCTTGGTCGTGCTTTAGCATGAATCCATGGCAGTGAGTAATGGAAATCTGAGTCTGAATCTGTAATTAAGGGCATCAAACACATTTATGTAGGGGTCACTGGTGCACACTAATAGGGTTGTGAGGATCTGGGTCAGATGGCATGAAGAATTGAAGGCTAAAAACAGATCACGTCTCACAGATGTAAAACATCTTTTGTTTGCCCAGACCCTGAACTTATAATAATGATAATAGCGCATTTGTGCTTTTTGCAGATTATCTGAGTGACTATCAACCATAGAGCCATTATTTTTAAACAGTCAGGAGATCTTGTTTATAATTTACACTACACTCTCAGAAAAAAAGGTACAAAAGCTGTTACTGGGGCTGTCCCTTTTCAAAAGGTACACTTTTGTACCTAAAGGCTGCATATTGGTACCTCAGTGGTACAAATTACCACCTAAAATGTACATATTAGCTCCTGAAATGGACATATTACCACCTAAAATGTACATAGCTCCTGAAATGGACATATTAGCACCTAAAATGTACATATCAGCACCTAAAATGTACATATTAAAACTTAAAATGTACATATTAGCACCTAAATGTATATATTAGTACTTAAGATGTACATATTAGCACCTAAAGTGTACATATTAACACGTAAAATGTACATATTAGCACCAAAAACGTACATATTGGCACCTAAAATGGACAAAAGTTTACATTTTGAAAAGGTACAGCCCCAGTGATCGGTTTCGACAATATTTTACAGATTTTTTTTTTTCTATGAAGAAGCAAATCCACATATTAGAATTATTTCTTCAGGATCATGTGACAATGACGACTGGAGTAATAATGCTGAAAATGTAATTTTTGCATCACAGAAATAATTGGTATTTTGAAATATATTAATATAGAAAAAAAAAATATTTTAAATTGTTTGTAAATTACAGTTTTTAATGTATTTTATTTAAATAAATTCATTCTTAGAGACCTCTTTTTAAAAAATATGAATAATTCCAAATGTTTCATCGGCAGTGTAGAATATTAACAATGTTTATCAGCTCTTAGAATGTGATGTGTTCCAGATATTTGAGAGCAAATTCAAGATGATGCATATTTACACCACATACACAAACAGTGGCCTAAGTGTTGATCAGCGTTTAACCAGAGAGAAATAAATAAAATAACTTGTATTCAGAACTCTGGAGGTTGTGGAGGAGGAAACAAGACATTCACTGTTCTGTGTGAAGAGCAAACCAGAGGAGGAAAAAAAATCATGCAAAAGGAGGGGACAGAAAATCAAGATTCAGAGATAAAGAGAGAAGAGGACTGTACAAGGAAAGACAATGAGAAATAGAAAAGGAAATATGACAAGCAGGATAAATGAAATGACAGTGAGCAGGAGAAGAGGAAACATAAAGATGTGAGTGAGAACGGACAGAACGAGGAGAAGTTTCTGTATTTCCCAACCACCGAGGCACCTGGAAGACTTCCTGAGTCTCCATAGCAACAGGGGGCGGGAAGAGAGGAGAACGAGCCAGTGATTGGGTGATGGTGTGTGTGGAAGAGAATGGTGTGAAGAATGGACACACATATATATTATATATGTACCATACAACAACATGCCATCAACTTTTCACTTCCAGAGTTGTACTGACTGAGCTTGTGTGGAACATGTTCATCCCCATAATACCTCTAGTGATATTATAGAAACAACACACAGCATTATTCCAAATTACTCTAAGAGTGAACACACACACACACACACACAAAAGGGTTATTTAGATACTTGTCATACAAGCATCTAAATAGTCTGACTTTTTCACTACATTTTTTGCAAATAAATAAATGTTAAATCTATAGTGACTTATTATCAAAGTGTATTAACAACTACAACAGCACCAATAATAGTAAAAATGTATTTTTGTCTTGATTTTGGGGTGAGTGTGTTGCAACCACCCAAAACATTGATGGTGAACTTAAAGGGATACTCCACTTTTTTTTTTTTTTTTTTTTTTTGGAAGTCTCATTTTTTTTGAAAGTCTCATTGACTTCCATAGTATTTTTTTTTTCCTTCTATGGAAGTCAATGAGACCAGAAACTCTCTGGTTACTGATATTCTTCTAAATATCAGAAAATCGGCTGAATGGATTCGAAAACGGTAAAACCCAAATGTTTAACCCTGAGGGAGTTGTAAAATGAGCCTATTTCCAAAAAAAAGGTGGAGTATCCCTTTAAGTAAATACATTTAAAAATATATAATTATTATATTTATAATTGGTTTTTATTTTGGGGTAAAATGTGACTTGAAACATTTCTAGAAAGAGTGAGTGAGAGTCAGAAATTGATACTTATGAATTGATTTACTTAAAACACCCTGTATCAAATCCAGCTCCATGAAGTCTCCAATTTGATCTGAGAGTGATTGTAACTCCAGCAAAGTCAGAGATAAGTGTGTGAACCACATAAACCTCTTGATTAGCCCTTTCAAGGAGCTGCACCAGGGGGGCCTCTTGGTAAAACACAGCCAAAGAGTTTGAGGAAATTGCAAGAGAGTGAGCTCTGTCATGCAGCTCCATCAATGGGCTTATTGAGGTCCAAACTTCTATGCATATTTCATGACACTTAAAACAGTGATCTGATCCCTGCTATAGAGCTACACACAGGGGCTGCACTGCAGCATTAAAGGGGCTACATTCTAAACCTCCTTTATAATTAATCTAATGTCGTTAAGGCTTCTTGCTACTATTTTTTATCTGTCTTGCTCCTTTCATTCATCTGCACACATCCCATGACCCAAATAATGACAGTGGGCATGAGACCCAATGCTAATGCTGGTTGATTGGGCTCATGTTGCATGATGATGTCATAAACTAGCAATTACACAAAGTTCAGTTTGTACAAACATTGACTTATTCTGAAAACAAGATGTCAGCTTCAAAGAAAAACACTTTTCGAGGAGAACTGTGAAGTATTTAAAATGAGTCAAACAGTCTCGCAAATTACTTGCTGAGTGAGTTTCGGCAGGGTGATAGATATCCAAACATGGAAAACTCTCCCACGGCATAATCCTCCTGGAACCATGCAAAGAGTGCTCTGAGTCTGAACATTCACTCAATAAACTGATTTTGCACAGAGAATTAAAAAAATTGATTTTCACGTTCTGTCAAGAAAATGTAAGTGGTGTTCAAAAATCATAACTACAATGCTAGGCTGTTTTGGATGGTTGCCAGGGCGTTGCTATGCAGTTTATAGATGTTTTGGATGGTTGCTATGCAGTTGATAGATGTTTTGGATGGTTGCTAATGCGTTGCTATGCATTTGATGGATGTTTTGGATGGTTGCTAGGGCGTTGCTATGCAGTTGATAGGTGTTTTGGATGGTTGGTTGTGCTTTGCTATGCAGACGATTGATGTTTTGGATGGTTGCTAGGGCGTTGCTATGCAGTTTATAGATGTTTTGGATGGTTGCTAATGTGTTAATATGCAGTTTATAGATGTTTTGGATGGTTGCTAGGGCGTTGCTATGCAGTTGATAGATGTTTTGGATGGTTGCTATGCAGTTGATGGATGTTTTGGATGGTTGCTATGGCATTGCTATGCAGTTGATAGATGTTTTGGATGGTTGCTAGTGCGTTGCTATGCATTTGATGGATGTTTTGGATGGTTGCTAGGGCGTTGCTATGCAGTTGATAGGTGTTTTGGACGGTTGCTTGTGCTTTGCTATGCAGTTGGTGGATGTTTTGGATGGTTGCTAGGAGATTGCTATGCACTTGATAGATGTTTTGGATGGTTGCTAGGGCGTTGCTATGCAGTTGATAGATGTTTTGGATGGTTGCTAGTGCATTGCTATGCAGTTGACAGATGTTTTGGATGGTTGCTAGTGTGTTGCTATGCAGTTGATAAATGTTTTGGATGGTTCCCAGGGTGTTGCTATGCAGTGCGACAGATGTTTTGGATGGTTGCTAGGGGGTTGCTATCCAGTTGATAGATGTTTTGGATGGTTGCTAGGGCGTTGTATGCAGTTGATAGATGTTTTGGATGGTTGCTAGGGGGTTGCTATGCAGTTGATGTTTTGGATGGTTGCGAGTACGTTGCTATGCAGTTGATGGATGTTTTGGATGGTTGTTAGTGTGTTGCTATGCAGCTGATAGATGTTTTGGATGGTTGCGAGTGCGTTGCTATGCAGTTGATAGATGTTTTGGATGGTTGTTAGTGTGTTGCTATGCAGTTGATGGATGTTTTGGATGGTTGCTAGTGTGTTGCTATGCAGTTGATAGATTGCTATGTCATGAAAAATTGTCTTTACTTGGAAACACATAGGAGACTACAGTAATCAAAGTCATAAAACACTACCACAAACATAAACGAGACTGAACAATGAACAGGGGAATCTAAGGGATTAAATTCACAAATTGATTAACAGAACTAAAAAGAGGTGTGTAATACAATCAGTGGCCATTTGAAACTATAGCAAACAGAACTTAGGCAAAGAATAAAAACGAGACCAAAACAGAACTAGTGCATAACAGCTATATTATTAACTAATATTCTGGTTCATAAATTTGGCTTAGATAGTTTGATCACTAATTCAGTATAATGTGATCTTTCACCACTATTTATAATATAAGCAAGTCTGGTTGCTTAGAAAGGTAAAGGTAATTGCATTTGAGGTTAAAGCATGATGTTAAACACTGAATATTATTACTTAAGGGTTTGAGGGTTGTTCAAATCCCTGACTTCAACTATATAAGCAACAGTAATTCTGTAGCGAGCAGCAAAAATAATCTGTTTGGGTACAGAGAAATAAACTCTCTGGCGTTGGTGTTTCAGTCGGCCATTATAAACAGCTTTCAAGCTGATCTAAGATCAACTCTTCCCCATCCAAAACACTGGAGTGCTTGTCTTAAATCAAGGTAAAAGGCGACTGGTAGCCAAAGGGTGAGAGTAGTTACACTGATCCAAGAACGCAGTAAATCCCCTGATTACAGCATTACGGGCAGCTTTATTGATTCCATTTGAGTAAACAGTGTGAGAGATGGAGTAAAGTGAACGAGAAAAAAGAAAGAGAAAGCTTCATAGAGGGAGAAAAAGCTGTTTTCCTTGAATTATTCTGTTGGCTGGAGCTCTGATTGACAGAACACACATGGATTCAATAGCATACAATCACAAAAGCACCTCCACACATGAACACACACACATTTCTGGAACCTAATAGTGAGTGTGACTCACTCCAGGCCTGCACACACACATATACAGGTTACTAATGGATAGTGTGAATCAAGTCCGGACATGCATTAGTGAGCACAGTATCAGGTTTCAGGAGACATATGTGCACTTGGACTGACAACACGCTTACACATATACACACTACAGATCAACAAAAAAGGTGTCCTTTTTAATAAAACCTCTTGCATTAAATTCACTCTAAAAATGCTGAGTTGTTTTAACCCAATTTTGGGTAAAATATGGACAAACCCGGCCATTGGGTGACATTTTTAACCCAACATTTGTTACCCAGCATTTTTTTTAGAGTGTATGAAATATATTCTGACAAACTAAGCTCTATTGCAGGGTTCAAACCCAAACTTTTGGTTACCAGACTTTTTTGCACCACCCCAAATTGCAAAATTGCAACTTAGATCTGAGGTCAGTCTGAAATTGTAAGTTCAGCCAAGACAAAAAGGGAATCAATCCAATGCCCTTGTTGTGACCCTAAGCCTGACCCCGAAGACCAGACAAAATTCTGTGGGATGTGCAATGACAGATTGTCAGATGTTCTGTGTCATCAAAGACGCTTGATGCAACATCCATGTCACACACATTCCCAAATGTGTCACGTATTCCTCACCTCTCTTTTTACATTTGGCGGACGTGCCTGAAATCCACCCACACACACACATAAACACATATAAGATCTGAGACTAAAGTGAAGGAGCACATGAGTAACTGTGGGTGTCCACACAGATTATTTAAGCAGTATATGTAGGGCAGCCAGCAGCAGGGATGAAGACTTTTGGCAGTCTCCTCTGCCCACACCCAGATTTAGCCCGTGTTCTCCTCACTCTCTCCATATGAGGAGCCAGGACTGGCTTGAACCCCAAAGACAGCACACACACACACAATCAGGACAGACTGTACTCTTACTGACGTTTTGACAGTGACAGCACTGCAGACTGCTACTACACACTAGTTTAGTCTCACTGACTTGACACGTATAAGGAACTGTGTCGAGTTGGTTGAATATGGTGTGTATTCTGTAAAGAAACAGGAGATTGGCATGTCTTGGAAAAGCGTGGTTGCACATTACGGTGTCACCAAAAAATATCTGAGATCTACTATGCACCCTGTTATGGAAACTAAAAAAATAAAACTGTGAATTAACTGCAACTTCATATTTCAAAATTAGGACATTGATTCTTAAAACTGTGAATTTATATCTCCTAATTTTTACTTTATATCTTACAATATGGCTGCAAGATTAATCAAAATAAGACTGAAATCATAATAATTCCTTTGTGAAATTATCAAATCACAAAAACTGTTATTTAATTATATAAAGTGTGAAGTGTGTCATTGTGTTCTTACACGTAAGATCATTATCCAGCATCTCTGATTGGTTTTTAAATTCAAATTGCAATTTTCATCAGAAAAATAGCAATTCGATTTTTTCCTAAAATCATGCAGCCTTATCTTATGCAAATTTTGCCATTGCAATTTTTTTCTCATAAATGTGACTTTATATATGATAAGGTGACTATATCTTGCAATATTACTATGCATCTTTCAATTGTGGCTGTGTTTAATAGCAACTTTAACAAATTTCACAATTCTTAGAATTTTGACTTTATATCTCATAATCTAACTTTATATCTTGGAATTTGACTTAAACTTTCACAATTCGCATAATTGTGACTTTATATCTCATAATCTAACTTTATATCTTGACATTTGACTTTAAATTTCACAATTCTCATAATTGTGACTTTATATCTCATAATCTAACTTTATATCTTGGAATTTGACTTTAAATTTCGCAATCGCAACTATGTGAGATGTAAAGTCGCAATTACGAGATGCAATGCGACTTCAAATTGCGCAATAGGACTTTATATATCGCAATGTCGATAAATAAAACTTTATTTATCACAAAATCCAAATAAAACTTTTTAATCTTGCAATTGCGAGTTTGTTTCTTGCAAATGCAACTTTATATATAACGATGTGACTTTATATCTCACAATATGACTATATCTCAGAAAATTACTTTAAATCTTGCAATTGCAATTTTGTTTCTCGTAAATGCGACTATTTCTCACAATGTGACTTTAAATCTCGCAATTGTGACTGTTTCTCGTAATAGCAATTTCCTCATAATCTTGCAGTATCTCAATAAATTTCACAGTTCTTATAACTGTGACTTTATATCTCATAATGTGACTATATCTTGCAAATATGACTATATTTTGCAATTTGTCTTTAAATTTTGCAATTGCAATATGTGAGATATAAAGTCGTAAAGAAACAATGTGACCTTATATCTTGCGATATGACTTTAAATTTTGCAATTAAGATTATGTTTCCCGTAAATGCAAAATTTATATACTGTACATATCATAACGTGACTATATCTTGCAATATTACCATAAATCTTACAATTGCTACTTTGTTTCTCATAATAGCAACTGTACCTCACAATCTTGCAATATCGCTTTAAACTTTTCAATTAAAGTCACTTTAATGTGACTTGAAATCTCATAATGTGACTATACATCTCGCAATATGACTAAAAATTTCACAATTGCGAATTTTTGACATGTAAAGAAGTAATTACGAGAAACAATGCGAATATATCTCACAATATGACTTTAACTCACAAATCTTATATTGAGATTTTATCTCACAATGTGATTTTTTTGTGATAAAAATTGTTATTGTATGACTTAAGATCCAACAACTATGATTTTACAATTAACTTTTTTACACAATTTACCTTTTTTACTCTAAGATAAACCTGCTTCTACACCCATTTAATTCAAAGAACCAAAAGGTGATGAAAAAAATGGCAATTGTGTGTGAAACCTTCACTATAAGTGAACTTCAGGGGGGGAAATAAAAATGATACAAAAGTAACAGTAGGCAGTGGACCTTGAAAGAGCCTCAAATAGAAAAAGAAGCTCAGAACATGCTTTGTTGAATATCTATTACATCGAGTGAGAGAAAGAGAGAGAGAACATGTGTGTGTATATGAGAGTGTGCCAAAGGACTTTCCCTGGGAGAGTGACAGTGCCCAAAGTAAGTGTGTGGCTGTGTGTGTGTGTGTGTACCAGGTGCAGAGAAACCCCAGCAAATCTGGGTCACCCAAGAAAACCAACACTTCATATCTGGACATATAAACGTGACCTGATCTCATTCCTGCCAGCGACATAATAACACATTCCACATCTGTCCATCACAAAGACTATATACATACAGAAACAGTGCTTCAAAGTCAGACACATTCACTATTCTGAGCCTCTGTGAATAATTTCCATGTTTTGTGCCAACCAGGCTAACTTCAGCACGTGGGATCAAACGGAGGAACGCGCCCGTCCCAGCGACGGTGTGTGTGTAAATTGTACAGTGAGAACTCCAGAGGGAAGAGTTTAAACAAACAGAGTCCTCCCTTTCATAGAAGGACTTCTACAACTAACTCGGTTTAAAGCTGGCATCCCGTGCACACCCTTCCTTTTGGGGTTTTTGTGTGAGTCTTTGCCCAAATTTTAGACCAAAGAGAGATTCATTTATTTATACTGAGCGACCTTATTCACAAGATTTGTGCCACACAACTTAACATTATGACTAAAACATCCAATAACAGTGTGTGTGGTAGGTAATAAGGAGTCAGTAAAATTATAATTTGCACTGTGTTCCATGTCAAATAACTGAGTGCACTACCTAGGCAACATTTTAAAGTCACCATCAAATCAAACAATTCTTGTTTTTTTTATGGATGTTGTGTTTTGTAATATAAATGATTTATCCGTGCACATCTTTTTTTTTTATTCATATTCCCTCATAATCTTCAATCAAAAAAAACTTGCAGAGTCATCTCTTCTCTTCTCTGATGTATTTACTGGCGTGAGGGCAAGACAACCTGTCACTAACATGAGATCGACCAATAGCAAATCACAAGCATCCATCAATTCCACATGGACAATATCAAGTCCTACACTGTAAAAAAAAACATCTTTTCAATTTACGATAAAATACCGGCAGCTGTGGTTGCCAGAAATTTACCGCATAAAATACAGTAGCAAGACTAAAATACGGTATTAAATACGATAAAATACGGTAGCAAGGTTTTACAGACTTTACTTAAAATTTACAGAAATAAAACCGTATTTCATTATCTGATATAATGTTAATTTATCGACCTAATGAAGAATTAATATCTGTTTTGCACCATTGTAATACACTGACAATCAACAATCACAGCAGTGATGAGTCACATGATAAATCAAAGTTCATCACATGCAGCTCTTCCACAAGAAACTTAATATTAATATATAGAATAAACATTAATTTAATTGAATTGTGGGGATGTCAATTTACATTTTTTCACTGTAAATTATACGAGTTGTTTATTTTCACTTTCAAATACTGTAAATTTAATGGTATTTTACAGTAAAATGACATGAAAAGTACCATTAGATCTATTTACCGCATATAGTAAGGAAAGGTTCTGTTAACCAATTAACGGTCTTTTACCGTTAAAAGCACAATCTTTTTTTACAGTGTACATTTTTTCTTGTTCGAGAAGCCATTTCACTCAGATATAAGTCACAACAGACCATCGCAACTTCCTTTTTAATGCTGATTTTGTACACAAAAGGCTGTTTCAATAATTAGGCCGCAACTTTTTCCTTTAGATCTATCGCAGTTATTTACTGTATATATATATATATATATATATATATATATATATATAGTGTAAGGAAAGGTTCTCTTAACCAAGTCACGGTCTTTTACCATTAAAATCACGATCATTTTTTTACAGTATACATTTTTTCTTGTTCGAGAAGCCATTTCACTCGGATATAAGTCACAATAGGAAAGAAACGACCATCGCAACTTCCTTGTTAATGCCTTGTCAAAGGCTGTTCCAATAATTGGGCCGCAACATTATCCTTCTTTCTAAAATTCCTAATTTTAGTCAAATTTTAAGGCAACATCACAAGTATATTTTGAAAAGAAGACAAAAATCAGGATGAAAAAATTTTTAAAAAGTGGTTTACTTACAAATAATACTAATAGAAACTGTCTTACAGTTTCAAGTATTATAGCATAATCCTTTTATTATTATTTCTTTAAAAGATTATTACATGTAATTTAGTCACTCACTGCAGCTTATATTCATTTTTACATAAATCTCAGTCTCAGACAGTTGTCACCAATCTGTCCCAAAACAGCTTAGATGTTGTCCTTGGTTCCATTGATGAATAAAAGGGAAACGATTTACTATTTTTATTCGAATAGCTCATCGGCTGGTTTCAGTCATATAGCTCAAAGCTGCTGGCAGTACAGACTCAAAGTCTATGAAAACATCAAAAGACATCAGAGAGGTGGTCAGAAGCCTAGAGTCTGGCACCAACACAGAGAAATGCACAATAAAGCCACATTCAGACGAGTACACACACAAACATGACCACAGCAAACACATCAAAAGAGTCCCACTTCATTACTAGAACCAAAGCATCCATCACAACACTCGTCCAGATCACACATCCTGTTACACAAAACTTTACATCCAATGCTTATTGGATTTGGAAGCTCTGCAATTACTGTATGTTCGTTTAAAGGAGTAGTTCAATTTAAAAAAAAAAAACTTTTGCTGATAATTTACTCATCAAAGATGTGCATTTCTTTCTTCAGTTGAAAAGAAATTAAGGTTTTTGATGAAAACATTACAGGATTTTTCTCCATATAATGGACTTCAATGTACCCCAACATTTCAACGCCCAAATGAGAGTTTCTGAGAGTTCTCTGGTTGGTTTTAAAACCCAAACATAAAATAAATAATTAAATAAACAATTAAATAAAACCAGAGTAGAATGAAAACCCCCTTCCACATGGACTTGACTATGAAACACTAAATTTAGTCTCTTTTGCTTTCTTGCTCGCTGGCCTCAGATCAGGGGCCAAGGGCAACTTCTCTCTTCACCACAGGCTCAAAACCCTCCATTGTGACAACCCTTTGAGCACAAGGCCAGTGTGTCTCTGAAGTGTAGGTGCCGGTCTCCTGACTACAACTCGACCTTGCTCATGAAACAGGCCTTTATCCAGCTTCAACAATCAAGCTCCTTCTTCCCACTGACATCAGTACAGTAGGCTGAGCTGAGAGTCCCAGAACACCACCAAAGTGCTGAGGCCACTGGCATGCCTGTAATGCCTTGGGGTCTAGACACCCATTTTGGACTTTCGGGCCGGGCCGGGCTGCCTACGCATTCCCAAAACTAGATTGAATGACCCTCCATTTGCCAGAGCACGTCCTGGAGATCCTCCAGTGTCAGACGGGTTCATTCTGAGGTCCGAGGACTGCTATGGAAAATAGAGCAGGCAGAGCTCACGACAAAACATTCAGCTGCACATAATAATCTAAACTAAATAATGATATTGTACCACAGACCTGTGAATAAAGGGAAGCAAAAAAAAGGCATCCAATATTGTCAAGACCTATTTTTGGGATAGTGTTCTACAGTGGTTGTAGATCTGTCTTAATCAGTATTAATTTTGGCAATACTTGTCAGGTTTGTGCAGGTTGCTGAAGACAAGGGAACTTTAATGTAGCGAATTTATTTATAAACCAAGCTTCCAGAAACTTACTTTAAGAAACTTGCTTATTTGGAAGTCCAGAAACTTACTTCCGGAAACTTACTTCCGGAAACTTACTTCCAGAAACTTACTTACTTAGAAGTCCAGAAACTTACTTCCGGAAACTTACTTCCGGAAACTTACATCCGGAAACTTACTTCCAGAAACTTATTTCCAGGGAAGTCCAGAAACTTACTTCCGGAAACTAATTCCGGAAACTTATTTCCAGAAACTTACTTCCGGAAACTTACTTTCAGAAACTTATTTCCAGAAACTTACTTCCGGAAACTTACTTTCAGAAACTTATTTCCAGAAACTTACTTACTTGGAAGTCCAGAAACTTACTTCCAGAAACTTACTTCCAGAAACTTACTCACTTGGAAGTTCAGAAACTTACTTCCGGAAACTTACTTCCAGAAACTTACTTACTTGGAAGTCCAGAAACTTACTTCCAGAAACTTACTTCCAGAAACTTACTTACTTGGAAGTCCAGAAACTTACTTCCGGAAACTTACTTCCAGAAACTTACTTACTTGGAAGTCCAGAAACTTACTTCCAGAAACTTACTTCCAGAAACTTACTTCCAGAAACTTACTTACTTGGAAGTCCAGAAACTTACTTCCAGAAACTTACTTCCAGAAACTTACTTACTTGGAAGTCCAGAAACTTACTTCCGGAAACTTACTTCCAGAAACTTACTTACTTGGAAGTCCAGAAACTTACTTCCAGAAACTTACTTCCAGAAACTTACTTCCAGAAACTTACTTACTTGGAAGTCCAGAAACTTACTTCCAGAAACTTACTTCCGGAAACTTACTTCCGGAAACTTACTTCCAGAAACAACTCCAGGACTTCAGTACACACAACGATACATGGACGACGACCAACAAACACTGAGGGAAAACACAGGGCTTAAATGTGCTGGGGCTAACGGGATAATTAACAACACACAGGTGATGGGAATTCCTAATTAAACCGGCAGGGAAAAATAAACAGGACTAAACCAAAATCACAAGGACAGGGGGAAACAAGATCACAGAAATAAACTGAACACATCAAAAACGTGGCAAAACTGGCCTTGAATACTTGCTCAAAAGGTGCCTTTATATTTTTTTTGTTAAAATATATCAATAAAATTTAATTAAACTTATAAAATATATTTTTTTATAAAAAAAACTATAAACATAAGATTGTAGCTACTTGTTGACTCTAAAGTATTGTTTGTATATAAACAATATGACAAAATAAAACAATAGTACTAGTATTTTATAATAGTATTTTATCAAAATATAAAATAAATTTAATAATAGATCCATATTGAGAGATACTGCACCTTAAAATCAGACATTAAATCCCAGTTGGACACCTATAGTACAAACAATGCCCCCATATCCACAAAATCAAGGGTTTTTAGGTTTTCAAGAAAGTGCAGCAATCAAACGAATGCAGTTCCTATGCACAACATCAAGAGACTCTCAGTCGATGCATGTTAAATCCTGCAGTCAGCTGGTCTTGGTTTGGTCTTGAACGGCTTAGACTGACAGAGTCAGCTTAGATGAGAGGAAAATGCAAAGCAGATGTCTTGACTATGCTGTTTTGTCAGGTGTATTATTGTCCTTATCCTCATCTCAACCAGCTTAGTAGCCCACACAATGACACTGGGGAGCCTGCATGCATGTCCGGCCTTTCAGATCAAGAACTCTATAAGACATGTATGATGACGCATTTTGCCACCCTGTGCCTTCCACAAAATGTTTTCATTTTATAGCATATAAAATTAGGTTATTGCTCACTCACTAGATATGTGTAAAACTATTAATTTACAAAACAGACTAGTCAGCTAGTATGTTTATGTTTTTGAGAGTCATATATAACCAAGGCTGCATTTCTTTGATCAAAAATACAATAAAACATTAATATTAAAATACCTGTTTTCGGTTTAAATATAGTTTAAAATGTAATTTATTCCTGTGATGTTAAATCTGAATTTTCAGCATCATTACTCCAGTCTTCAGAGTCACATGATCCTTGAGAAACCATTCTATATGACGATTTGCAAGAAACATTTCTTATGTTGAAAACGGTTTAATATTTGTGGAAACCATTTTTTTTTTCAGGACAGTTAAAAACAACAGCATTTATTTGAATTTTGTAATATTATCAATGTCTTTACTGTCACTTTCTCTTTTTTTATTGCAGACCACAAACTTTTGAATGCAATCATAACAAAACATTTGTAGTCTGACAGTAATTATGAAAAAAAATAAAAATATAAGATATACAATATTGAAATATGATGTAAAGAAAACAGTCCTGTCAATGTTGTTAGCATGCTAAAACGTCTCAAAAAGGTTACTGTGTGTCTTTAAATTCATGCCATTTAAAGTATGTCTATTCAAAATATAAAAAATCTGGATAAACTCAACCTTTGACTAGCCAGTTGCTGGCTGACTACTCGAAAGCATGCTGACACATTCCTATCGCTGTCAGAACAGCTGTCTGTTACCCTTTTTTGATATCCGTTTAAAATACAAAAACAGGTTAAGAAAAGAAGACAATTTTAGAGTTATAGGGTCAAAAATTCAGGATGGTGCATTATGCAGAAATCAAGACTCTGCAGTGCTGTATATACGATAAGATGAAGACCTGAGCTTAGTACAGAACTGGAGCCCTGCCAGAGTACTTGACAATGAGACACAACCACGTCCTCTAAGGAGAGGAGTCACCTAAACAACAGAGGTCACCTCTTAACATTCTGCTCACAATACTTCATTCTGTACTTGCATATCCTTGTGGGATAAAGAATCCACTATACCCAGTCTCCAAGCTTTGAGACAGAGGCAAGCTTCCATTTACATAACATCACAAAATTGCCACTATAGTCCACAGTTTAAGTCTGAGTTAGCTATACATAAGCTCTGTGGGTGGCTGTTCCGCAGAGACCAAAGAGGACAAAATAAACCTGAAACTTTAAACAAGAACCTAGAAGTACAAACAATACAGGCTTCCTGATATACATCCAAGAATATACACCCACCGCTCATGACCATAGTGCTTGCTTGATAATCATATTTCACTGTGCATGCATAACCATTGGCAAAACATTTAGATGACTGTAGCTGTGGTTTCTAGCACATAGGAAGTGGAAAAACATGGCTAGTCCTACATTATATCTCCCCCCAAATTTTTTTTTCACTGCAGTTTTAAGCTCAAACACTATTGGCATTAAAACACCAACGACATTTTTTTTCCTCCTTCCAATATATCATGAAATCAACTAAAAACACAAATGTGTTTTTATTTCACGTTTGCTTTTGTTGACAAGCGCGGTAGAGCACTAAGCTTTTAGCGCCGCTCACCGGACATCTCATTTCTGAACTGCCGCAAAACATACAACAACCAATAAAATGAAATAAAATGTTGCCATTCACATTCATCTGTTTCGGATAAAACTGAAAACACGTTCACCACTGAACATTTCACTTTGAAAGCATTGCAAAATGTGCAAGAAGCAACGTAATATCATTTTACAGCAATGTCACCACAGACTTGTTTTTCCCTAGTGTGGTAGAAGAGAAGTAATGCTAATGTAATGCTAATGTACTAAAGCTAATGTACTAAAGAAGTAATGCTAATGTACTAAAGCTATAAAGAATCATTCTTTCCAAACATTCAAAACACTTCCTGCAGTTATATTATAGTGTAAAAGTATTATTATTGGGGCCTTTCTGTGCTTTTTTTTTACCTTTGAATTCAGGCTAACCATGGTTGTGTTGCACTAGCAACTGCAGTCGCATGATAGGCTAGGCTAATACATAGTAAACTATAGTTACCATGGTAAATGTTTGTAAGGGAAAATTGAAGGATGTTCCAGAATATGCTGGCGTTTGTCAGTACAATTAAGGCCGAACTTGCAGACGTCTCACATTTGGGTTTGCCACATGTGTTTGGACAACTAAAGACCTCAGCTAAGCTAACAGAAAATTAGCCATGAAAGCAAAGCACAGGACTTTATTCTTGGCCAGCGAGAATTACTTTATTTTAAATGAACTGTGGAGCATTAAAGAATGATTGAATAGTGTTTAACCAGCGGTCAGTGTGTGGGAAGCTTTTAAGCACATTTCACTTGTTTAGCTTGGAGTTCAACTACACTTTTAAACATGCAATGCTAATGCTAAGCAACAGCACATTGGCAGCACTGAAAGCTAATGAGTTCTTACATTGATGACTGCTCAAATACACAAAAACCATCTTTAGGCACATAGAAATAGAAACCTTCATAAGAAATGGTTTATTACTCACTCTCCCTCTTATTCTCTTAACAATGTTATAGATAACAGTGTATGTTGGGTTTATTATCACTGCAACCTCTATGGTGCAACTAAGATAACATTACAAGAGCAACTTTAGACGTATAAAAACACTATGGATGTAAACTTGTAATAGTCTACATGTATATGAAAATAAGCCTTTCTTAAATCATTGGGGGGGTTTTTCTCTTTATTTAATATACACTATTGTCCAAGAGTCTCTTATGCTCACCAGGGCTGATCAAAAACAGAGTAATATTGGGAAATACGTATTAGCTACTATTAAAATAAATGTTTTCTATTTTAATATATAGTGTAAAATGCTTTTTTCCCCCTGTGATTTAGAGTTAGATTTTCAGCATCAATACTCCAGTCTTCAGTGTCACATGATCCTTCAGAAATCATTCAAATGATTATTTGATGCTTGAGAAACTTTTCATATTATTATTAACGTTGAAAACAGATGCGCTGCTTAATATGTTTGTGGAAACCGTAATACTTTTTAAGCATACTTTGAAGAACAGAAAGTTCAGAAGAACAGCATTTATATTAAATAGAAATCCTATAACGTTATAAATATCTTTACTGTCACTTTGGTTAACTGAATGCATCCTTGCTGAATAACAATATAAGATTCTTCAAAAATCCTACTGACCCAAAACTTTTAAACAGTAGTGTGCTACCCAAAACCAAACTAAGCCTCTAAACTACATAAGCCATGAAGCACAGCCGGGTGCGTTATTTATACTTTCTTAGAATGATCTGAAACATCTGCTGACACCTCATAAAATGCACATCCCTCTTCCTAATGTTTGTTATTGTTCCTGTCGTCTATCCCACATGGAGAGGCAGGAACTCAAGTGGAGGGAAGTGATTGACCGAGTTAGTCGCCCTCTCAGCCCTTATCAATGGAGGCTTTGACTTCATCCCTCCGCCCTGTACACAACATGGCCGCCATTAGCTCCCGTGTCAAACACTGGAGTCTTTGAGACAACACTAACTACTAACAACCTCAACAGACTGTAGATGTGTAGAAGAGCCCAAGGGGAGTACCAGAACTCCCTACACACAACTACAAAAAAACACATTACACACATACATCCATCCCAAAAACAGTGTATGGTACAGTGAATGTGCCAGATGTTGATGTACGTTGATGTATATCATATGTTGTTTTAACCAATCAGTTTCCATTTATGTGTATTTTTGCAGGGATTGTAACCACGGAGAGGAATTTTAAGCTGATAAAATCTAAAATTTTCAGAAATTTAAAAACGTATTATTGTTTTATTCATTTCCATGACTTTTTCAGGCCTGGACAACAATACTTTAAAATAACCTGAAACCGAAACCCTGCAAATAAAGAAGCATCACCCTGTTACCTTGTCAACCAAGGTGTTCCCATGATATGTATCCAAAAAATATGGGACTACTATGGTTCAAGTTAAAAAAACAACAACATGGTAATACTATAGTACATTATCACAGTATCACTACTGTTCAAAAGGTTGATTTTTATTCAGCAAAGGACACATTAAATTAATCAAAAGCGACAATAAAAATGGTAAAGATAGTTACAAAAGAATTATATTTCAAATAAATGCTGCTCTTTCTGTTCATCAAAGAATCCTGAAAAGAGTTTCCACAAAAATTAAGCAACAGTTTTCAAATTTTTAAATAATAAGCAATGTTTCCTGAGCAGAAAATTTGAATATTCTAATGATTTCTGAAGGATCATGTGAATCTGATTTCGATGCTAAAATGTCAGCTTTGCCATCAGGAAAAAAATATATATATTTAAAGATATATTAAAATGAAAAATAATTGTATAAATAATTGTCAATAATACTGTTTAAAAAAACATTCCCATTGTATAATTTCCAAAAATATGCCGATAAAATGTTACTTTTTAGCACTTTTGTTAGTGTTGGCCACAAATAAAAATACACATATCCACTATGTTCACAGAGACATGCTTACACTGCAACTAAATGTGCGCAGTCATCCAAACCCTATCCACGTCCTCACACACATGATCTTTCTTCCCAGACTTTACAGAGGGGCCTGCTGCACCTGAAGGGTTGGGTGTGAACGCTGCGGTCCCTCCATTCTACTTCCAAAGCAAATACTGTTATTGGCGGAGGTGTCCTGAGAGCTCTGTTACAGAGTTAAGACTTTAATTTGTAAAATACACCCATAAATGTCATTCAGAGTAACCCCTTTGCTGCAGACATGCTACATTAAATAGCATTAGTCTCATATCACATTTTTTCGTCCCCATATTATTAATTGTCCTCTAACTTCCCACTGCTGTGGGAATAAAAATACACTGTTATTGATGTGTAATGCTAATAAAGCACATTTGAATGTAAGAAAGAAGGAGAATTAAGAGTTCAATAGCCTTGGCTTGCGTAAGCCCAACATTAAAAAGACATTAAACTCAGTGCTGAGGTGACACCTGAAAAAACAATACAAAAGTAAAGTAAAAGAAGATAGACAGAGAGAGAATTCGTAACTGTTAAACTTAAGTGAGCCTACCTGAAGGTCAAAGAATTTACTGTATCTTCTGTAGATGATGTGGGATGTGGAGTCAGAGTATGTGACATTAATGAGATACACCTGAAAAGAGAAAAGGACAAGAAGACAATTAGATTCTCTACAAATTAATCTACAGTTTCGTTAAATGTTTCATATATATTATATGCGGTCATGGCTATGGAAAACAGGCCAGCTTGGCATGCCAATTTTGCAAATGGAGCTTAAGGGTGCTTAAAATATTTTTGTTCCATTGGAAAAAACAGTGCTTCATATAAATACAAGATAGAGAAAGCTAAATATATATACAGGTATACACAACTGTTTACATAATTATATTAATTTAACATTGTGGCCTTGAGTTTTACACCTAGCAAAGCACTAGCAATCACCCAGCGGCGACATACAGTAGCAATACACTGAGAACCCACCTAGCATTGTGGCAACAAAATATTGAACCTAGCAATCACCTTGAACACACTAGTAACCAAATTGCAACACCCTATCAACCCTAGGATCATGGAGTTTTACACTTACATTGCAGTAACAGTAACTGCAAAGAGATTGTTCTAAATGTTAAGAAACCCTTTCCAATTCATGGATAGCGAGCACATTTGACATCTGTTGCGTAATAAAGTAATTTCAAATGGTAGCAGATAATGCAAAAGTTTTTTTATATTTCACAGTATGTTTAGCGCAATTGAGTCTGGGTTCAATTATAACACAAGCAACAGTCGGTCGTGTATTAGTGATTACGTCATGGGCCATAAAGTGGAAAGAGACTTCAGCTTTACTGGGTGTAATAAAACATGACTGCTATCATATGAAACAAGCAGATGTTTGTGGCGGAGAGAGGGAGAGACAGATAGACATGCTTGTGAATATCTGCACTGTGCCAGGTTAAAGTGCCCCCTCTGTTAGTTGAATGCTGGGAATCGGCCTTGGCTAAACCGCCACACGCTGTTTCCCACTGTGTGTGTGTGCAGCTATCCAAACAGATATATGCTTATCACACACCGTGTGCCTGGAAAAGTGTGTGAGAGAGAGTGCATGAGATGCTTTCTTTGAAAGCATGTGCCAAATAGTCACTCCATGTATGCATATGTGTGTGTGTGTGTGTCCGGGTGTTTGAGTTATTTAAAGACCTCTGACCGGACTGGCATCTTTGGTTGCTGATTCTGCCCTTCCTTGCTCAACTGTAATTTGTAATTTCACCACAGAGAGCAGCCTCAAGCATGTCTGTGTGCTTGTGCAAGATGCAAACTCATCAAATCTCTGTCTTGATTGGCTGATGGGATCATCCTCATGGTAACCACAGTGGAAAACCCACGCCCAAAATATCAAGCGTAACTTCACTGTCCCAGAGAGCAAAAATAGCACTGAAACAGCACCGACTAGGCCAACAGAACATCCACCACGAGCGAAATTTCGAAACCAAACTATGTTCACAATCTTTCTGACCTTTGCATTTTCTAAAATGGAAAATATCCTAAGGTTTTTGACTGAACGATGCTAATAAAATCGTGCAAGCTACAACAGTAACGTTTTCTTTCCTGTCCATTGCACTCAATGTCTCAGTCACAAGTGTCCTGAGAACTGGTTGAGTTGCATTAGTAGTGTGTTCTTCTACACACTACACTCGTAGAAGAAATGGTTCTATTTAGAACCAGAAATGGTTCCATCCCCCGCTTCATATATGGCACTCCAAAATGGTTCTATATAGAACCATTTTTTTTTTTTGGTAAAATGTTCTATTGGCCAAGTACGGAACCCCAGGGTTCTATATAGAACCCAGAGGAACCCTTTTTTTAAGAGTGTATAGAACCTTTTAGGGTTTCCAAATATGTAGCACTGATATGTTCTATATAGAACCTTTTCTTCTAAGAGTGTATTCTTCTAACCACAGCTCCTCGTGAGTTTGCGAAGTTGTTTGCGAATGTTCATTGGAACGATGGTTTCGTAAATATGTTGGAAACAACGGAACTTACGCCTTATTTAGTCTTACGTCTCATCTAGTTACTTTTATAAAACGGTTAGTTCCAATTCTTGATTCTGATTGGTCAATAGCTGTGCTTTATTCATGATAAAACACGGCTATGACCCAACGGTTCTATCAATCACTGCGCAACACTGCAGTTCCTATGTTGTTTTTATTTGAACGTTGTTGCTGTTCATGGTCAGGAACTATTTTTTTTCTAGTGGAAGAAAGGCTTTTAGTAATTTTACTTCATGAAAGTTGCATATTTTTTTTACTTTAATATTTTTATTGTGTGGTAACCATTTAATAAAAGCAATAAGGTACTCGAGGCAAGTGCTGTATTGTGAATAAGTAACGGATGAAGCGGTAACTTTGCTTAGCGTTGTGCCTAACAACGCCCTTCGGTCATTACTAATTCACGATACAGCACAGCCTCTCATACTTTTTGCTTCCATGAAAAACTTACGTTTTCAAAAATGAACATAACTGCTTTACTGCTGCAAAATTTGCGGTTTCACTATGGGTGCGTGTAATTTATGTTTTATAACAAAACTTCAACATATAGTAAATGTATGTTTACCATAGGCTTTATTTTACACATAAATCGAAAAACCACATTATAAAACCCCCTAGGAAAATCTCATAAGGAACCAGCAGCGAATTAGTCTTTCGGGTTCTGATGTCATACCTGCACCACACTATAAGGTCTATTACCACAAATGAACTTCAGCTCCAGTGGCTTCCTTAATCCTCAGCTATTGTACAAACTGTAAATACAGTAACGATGGCGTCAAATTTACCATATAAATTCAAGGGCGAGTCAAATAACAAAGTATTGGAAGGACTAGTTATTCAACCCAAACCTCCATCGCAAGGATGACTTGTAGTTTGTGATGCAACTATTTCAATAGGCAAATGTTACATTGTCTTTGTCTTAACAACTTGACATAAAATTAAGCTGAACTGTCATGTGGTTGGCTTTGACATTGGCTGTCATGAGGGCATTAAAACTGTGTCATGAATATATTTTGTGACCTCAACTACAGTGGTACCAAATGAATTTGTCATTAAAGAGTTATAATGGCTTCCTGACAGCCAATGTCAAAACCAATGTCAAAAGTTTAATGTAATGTTAACTAATGAAGCCCCTTCAAGTAAAACGTAACCAAATAACTCTATTTATGGTGGACTTAAAACTTTGCAGACGTTTTGCAGTCACAAACAGCTATATGAACCAATATCAATATCTGGACTATCTGAAAAAGCATAGGGACACTTTAAACAGTGCTAAAAAGAGCCTTTTTCCGGTAAAATCAATTCTCCAACATTGTATTTGATTATATCCATTGATGTTTTAGAAAAGAATGTAACAAAGGCTCCTGATTTCAAGTGTTCTTCAAAACTCTTAGACAGAAAGGAACAGACGTAACATAATGGAGACCTTCCTCTCCTAAATAATTATCCAGTGACAGAGTCAGAGAACAAGATTAAGACCAAATATATGGCCACAAAGAAACCGATTATATGAGCAAAAGAGCACACTCAACCATTCTATCCCATCATTTGAGAGAAGAAACCCCTCATCCTGTTTCCAATGAGATGCAGAGATGCCACACAAAAGCCCTCTTCAAGCAATTCAATACCTGCAGAATCAACAGCAAACAAAGCACATCATCCACTGATTAAAAACTTCAGCTAAACTTTCAAAGGTTTGGCCGTACACATTTTATACGCCTCATAAATAAATAAATGTCAGCCCAAACACTCTGATCACAGGAACAGGAAGTGTCTTGAAAGGCAAAACTCTGCATTTCATCAAAAACCAAAGCTTTCCTTATAATCATGCATTGAATTAATATCAGAAGACTTAAGACGAACATATTTCTAAATAACAAGTGCTTGCAGCTTTTTGAATAGACAGCGAAAAGTAAAGCCAGAGGAACTTACTGAAAAGCAGTCGTCCTGTCTTCAGATTTGTCTTAAAGAAAAGGATGAGGAGTGTTTAAGCTTTAAGTCTTGGTGGGGCTTAAAAGTACAGGCCTCACCACTGAAGTCAACCCCGCCTAAAGAGACTATTTCAAGAGAGACATAAAAGATTATCCATCTACCATATTTCCAACCATGGTCCATTCATTGCCACAAAATGGCGTTTCGTTCAGCTGGATATGGAGTTCAAACTTGTGATACTACAGTTTAAGACTTGTGATAATGTAGTTTAAAAGTAGTTTAAGATCTTTAAAACTTTTTTTCCAGACATGAAATGAATGAATATGCTAATAGGAGTTAAGTTAGAATTGTAGAAGTGTTAGATCCCTTAAATCAGATGAGGAGCCCTTTCTCATATCAACACCAGCCTGAGTATCTTGTACTGTTGAGAAAAACTCATTGGTGTGCCTTAAAAAGTGTAATTACAAAAATAAACAAATTAGTTAAACTCAATTTAAATGATTAAATATTAAATTACTTAAAATAAATTAAATATTAATATGTATTATTTTATTAAAAATTTGTCAAATATATAGAGATCATGCCCAATGGATATTCCACCCAAATATCATTCACATTACAAAGTCAAATGGGTTGAGAACGCCGTTTCTTTTGTGTACTCAAATAAATTTACAAACAAAATGGATTAGATTCACAGACAAACTGCCCACACTGCAAAACAAATGCTTTTCTTGCTTAGTATTCTTGTTTTGTTTCCAGTCCAAATATCTCAAATTCAACTAAAATCAAGATGCATTTGCTATTCAAGTAAAATGGCAAAAGTTATTATGTCACTAGGATCTAAATTAAGTGAGTTTTTTTACTCAAAAAGAGCTAAATCTTTTGCCAATGGTGTAAGAAAAATAATCTTGATTTAAATGGAAACAAAATTATTTTTCTTAACCCATTGGCAGATGATTTAGCTTGTTTGAAGCAAAACAAGCTTTTTTTTTTTTTTTTTGAAAACCAAACAATATCTTATGTACGGAAGAGGATTAGGGCCAAGCAATACTAAAAAAATAAAAACATCTCGAGATTAAAGTCATTATAATGCAAAATTAAACTCGTTAAATTTGGAGAAAAGAAGTCGAAATACAATCTTGCGAATAAACTCATTAAATATCGAGAATAAAGCTGTTGTGTTTCGAGAAAAAACTCGTTAAATTTCAAGAAAAAAAGTCGAAATAGGCAACAATCTTGAGAATAAACGCATTCATTTTCGAGAATAAAGTCGTTGTGTTGCGAGAGAAAAACTCGAAAAATTTCGGAAAAAAAAGTCGAAATGATCGTGAGAATAAACTCATTAAATTTCGAGAATAAAGTCGTTGTGTTTTGAGAATAAAAGTCGAAATGAAATGTAGAGAATAACGCATTTGATCAGTGTCCATTGCAGCCGATAGAGGACATGGCAGAGTTGGATCACTAGTCAAGCTATATTTTAGACTTTATTTCAGTAACAAATACTATCAACTTTAGTAGTAATGTATTGCATTAAAAGTATCACTGAATTTGCCCGTGCAGAACTTTACTGATAGCCGTCACTTGAACAACGAACAGCACTGGCCCAAATGCAAAATCGTATGCATGACATTGCCATTGTGTGGTGGTGAAAAGTTCCAGATAATTGTATCTACATTTAACCCTTTAAACTACAAATTTCCTACAAAATACAGATGCATATTTAGAAAAAAAAAGCATTTTTCTCTATAGTGGGAATATACATTTTCCCAGACAACAACACTGACCCAAACGAAGACCCACAAACTATCCCATCAACTTTGGCAATAGCTCTAGATCTCAAGGGGTGGGCTTTTAAGCTCTGTTACTCCAGCCGGGACCACTGGTAATGGGATTCTGGAAAGGGAATCTCCCCCAGGAAGTTATAACCTTGTAAATCATTAATTGAACAGTATGTAGATCAAGTCAGAGAGAGCAAAAGATAAAAGGTATAGCTTTCTGAACCTCCTCACTGAGCACTGTGAACAACAATGATCCAAAGAACCTAAACCTATTTGACTCTCATTCTCTCACTTCCTTTGCATTTTGTTGTGGTCATTTCCAGTTTACCGGTGTCACTGGTCAGCCCTCTTCCCCTCTTTCACCCCAATACCGACATACAAAGCACATTCCAGCTTCCGGAAAGGGATGCTGTGCAGGAAGTGGAACTAGAGTTGACTATGTTTCCTGAAGAAGTGCAGATGAAAAAGTGTCAACTCAGCGTACGCATAAACCTGTCTGCGTCACAACCTTTGGCCGCAATTGTGCATCAAATATTGTTTTGGGTGTGTGTAGCACCTTCCACTCTCCAGAACAATCTGACATACTGTATGGAAATACTGATTTTGATTTGATTGTTTTGTGATCATATATATATTGTTCAAGGATGTTTAAATTTATGAACTCTAACAAACCGATAATCTGAAAACAGCCAACTATCATCAGCTGAATTCTGATTATTACTATTGGAAGTCAGACACTTGAACAGTCAGTCACCTCCGCAAGATCTGATGTGTCTACTGAATGTTGTAACTGGTGGTGTGTAGACAAACCCGTCAGAGAAGGAACGTTTTACTGCTATTTTTCAGCTCCATTACACCTACGTGGCCTTTCAAACCCCCTCAACAATCTCATCTTTCATCATAGAGCCCTTTGAGAGAGCCAAGACCCAGTGTCCCAGACAATAAAAAGCTAAACAAAGCATCATAAACAAACACATCATTAGTTCACGTAATTCAAGCTTCAGCTGTTGAACAACCATTAGAATGCATCAAATGCACTGGAAAATATGATACAATTCGGATAAAGTATCCCAGGAAAGCCCTTGGCAGGATCATTTCTCCTTATGGGTGACGCCATCATTAGTTAGGGGGAGAGAGAAAGCCATTTCCCATGAAGGCTGCTCTATGTGGCAGGGCCTTCGCTTTCTGCCCACACATGTTGTCACCAGCAGCCCTGGCATCATTTGTTCTCTATGATGTAATCAAGCTGCACTGAAAGCAATAGCATTTGCTTCGCAACTGGCGGCAGGGAGACAGTAACTCTGCAGAAAGGAGCGATGAGCTTTAGTGCTCCGAGATGTCATGTTGGACAAGGAACAAGCGAAGAGGAGGGGAAATGAAAACGTGGAAATTAAAGACAGGCAGGATGCAGCAGGAGTCATTCATCAGTACATCAACGTACGTGAGCGCTGGAGTAGGATGTGTGGGATATGGAGGGAGGGGGGGTGGTTTAAAGGCATAGTTCACCCGAAAACTACAAATCTGGGTAACTGAGGCACTTACAGTGGATCTGAAAACGTTCATTCGTTTCAATAGTTTATTCACAAGATGTAAATAATATTCTAACACGACGGATGTATTTTTGAAAATTGCTTACTAATCTGTTCTGTTTTGGGGTTCCAGAAGTACGGTTTCCACAAAAGCATGACTATTTACGATATTAATCAATCAGGGGTGCGTTTCCCGTACAACGACGTAGTTCGCTGTTTCACTACCATAGTACGAAGCATCGTTGGAAAAATCAGCTAGCTAGTCACGACTGTTTCCCGAAACCCACTGTCGCAAAGTATCGTTCAACCACGTTGGTTTCGCTTGTAGTGGAGTAATAACTTCTTCTACTTTAACTGTTTGAGATCCAATTAACACTAGATTTGTTTTATGTAAATTACAGACATGTCATCTGAGGACTATTTCTAATTATTCTCAGTTGTTCTGCTTTATTACCAAACTCAATATTTGGCTCGTTCTTACATAGTAGAGCACGTTTGCGCATGCGCACTCTTCAAACATGTTACTTCAAATCTTTTGACAAACTAAAAGACGTAAATTACATTTGTATCTATTCTAAATAAAAGGCACCGGTTGTACTGAATCTCAGCTTGCTTATTTTTCTCAAGATAAGGATTTATTACCTCCAAATGTCATGCAATATAGAAACGATGCCTCTAACCAGAGGTCGAGAGCTGTCGTTCAAACCACACAACTTTGCAATGCTGTTTGCGAATGTCCTTGGAACGATGGTTTCGGCAAACACCGACTTGTCAAACTATGCAGATAACGACGGAACTTGCGACCATAGTTGGCTAACGATGCTTTCGGGAAACGCACACCATAACGATTTCTAAAGGATCATGTGACACCGGAGACTGCCGTAATGATGCTGAAAATACAGCTTTGACATCACAGGAATAGATTACATTGTAAACTATATTCAAATAGTATAAATTCTAACAATATTCCACAGCATTCCTGTTTTTACTGTATATTTGATCAAATAAAAACAGCCTAAAATGCTAAAAACTTTTAGCAGTAGTTTATGTGCAACTTTACAACTTCATGGTCAAGACAACGCAACGCCTACATCCTTAAAACGACCGTAAAACCAAGAGAACGACTTTACAGCTCTAATAATACACAAGTTTTTCCATACACAAATCGGTTTTGAAAATGGCCGATAACGATAACCATAAAAATGCTTAATATCGGCGCCGATAATCCACCAGGCCGATAATCGTCCAGGGGTGCGTTTCCCTAAAGCATCGTTAGCCAACTACGGTCGCAAGTTCCGTCGTTACCAACAGAGTTCAATGGAAATTGCGACCAACTTGCCACCATAGTTGGCTAACGATGCTTTCGGGAAACACACCCCAGGCCAATAATCATTTAACCCCTACTCAAAATGCGTATAGATAACACGCCACTTTCAAGTCAAGTATGTTGACGCAAAAATCATGATGTCATGTTGGGATGTCTAATATTTACACAACTAACACACAATCTGCCGCCTTTTCAATCGGTAACATATTTTCCGCTGTCGCAAACCTCAACTGTGCGCATTCGTCGGTGGAACCAGACGATAGGCTTACATGTTTCCCGGCTTGACTGTTAAAAGCAGACGATTGGCTTTCCAGCGGGAGGGGCGGGGCATGTGCATACAACCGCCATCTATGGTGTTACGGGTTTTCCCTATATAGTTGTATTGAGGATTGAGGAAGTGGCATGTCTCTATATAAATAGTCTCTGACTACAATCACTGGCTTCCAACAATGGCCGTATGCATTCACAAAGGAGTCGAGCTCCAGAAGAAGGGTGACTGGAGTCGTTTGGATTCCTTTTATGATGGATGAATTTTTCTATGAACTATTAGTTTAAACTAAAGAGAGAGAGAGATAAAGCAACGTAAAAATCATGGCTTTAGCCCATTTTTGTCCTGAATAAAAGTGTTTTAATAGCCATTACATCAGGCAAAAGATCAGGATTCATGGCTTGTTGTGGCATGAACGTTGTGTATGAGTTAACAGATGGAAACCGCTAAGGAAATGTGTCACATACAAAAGCTGACAAGACAGCAGATTGTCTAGGGAAAACCTCAAGGCGGCGCCGTGTAGCGTTCACACACACAAACACATTTGAGACATGTGGGGCTCTGTTGGGAACCAGTGCTCACTAATGAAATGAGTGTGCGAGAAAACATGTCTCACACACACACACAACAATATTCCCACAAAGGCATGCCAATTCTGTCCACCTTTCGGAGGAGTGTTTCAGCGCTCACTTCCTGTCTGGAAGCATGACATTTTCCATCGTATGATCCCCTATTTTTACTCTACTTCAAACTCTCAGCTGACTAACGATGACAAACCTGCACTTCTTTTCCGAAGTGGTTGTGAGTACACTTTTCAAAGTAAAGGGCGGAAAGAACGTTGTGAAGGAAAAGAGCGTTTTTTTGGACTTGGTTTAAATACAGCCAAGCTTCCATTCAAAGAGAGGAAGTCGGGTTGCTTCTGGGGATTAAAACAAGGGCATGTGGGTTCACATTTCCCCTCCTCCTTTTCTCTATCTCTCTTTCGAAAGGAAAGCATACCCAGCTGTTTGACAAACATTACTAATGAGACTGAACAACTGCCTTTCTTTTTTTACTCTCTTTCCACAGAACGAAGAAGACTGTGGGATACAGGGCCGCACATATTCCGAAAGTCTCGCTCTCCCGGGAGAGAACGCAGTGAATCTATGGCTAAGCAAATGACTCCAGTGAGAGTTATGGGGGAGGATGTTGCACTAATGTCGATCTGAGAACAGTTCGGTGGTTTGGAGATTTAGAGACAATGGGCTCATGATGAAGAAGCTCTTCAAAACAAAAAGCCACAACCACTGATGAATGTCAAGGGCTGATTTGGATGTTAAAATGTACTGTTGTTAAGAACGACCGAATATTTGATTCACTGGCTACTGTTTAAATTGGGTTTCTCCAATTTTATGACAAGTTAAACTTATATTTGTAGCATAAATGGAATGAGAAATGTAGAAATATTTGGGATTTTGCACTAATTGGGTCACTAATCATAAATTGGTAATGTGAACTCTATGTACAGTAGGTCAGATATATTTGCTTCCACTGAGTTCATGATCATTGAACATTTTTGGAGTTACACTCGTCTTACAGAAAAGGCGGGACTTGCCAAAGAAAGACAAAAACAAATAATTATCAAACTCTACGTTTAACCCTAAAACCATATTCTGGACAAATGTGGGGAAAATAGTTTTGATTTATTTTTAAAAAATACTTCCCTTGATCTGAACGGAACAAGACTTGGCTACTTTTCCTAAGTTTGCCTCCTGAACGCACACAATTTTTGACTCAATTCTACAATGTTAAGTGGGTGAAAAATACTCCTTAATCTTGTATTTGGTTCAAAAATGGGCACCCATAGAAATGAATGGGAAAAACTGTAATTTAGAGCATTTTAAAATAAGTCAAAATAAGACATCAGGTGACAGCAAAGTTACTTCATCTTTAGGTTTTAGCTCTAAGAACTTACTGGAATGATATTTTAATTAAGTTAAAATATTTTTTTTTAAAAAATAAAACATAAAAATAAGCACAATTTACATAGAAAATATGGTGCTTTTTGAAGTAAATAAATTCAAAAAATACCCCCAAAATAAAGCAAAACACCATAAATGGATAGACAAAACTTTATCGAAGACAGCTATAACATTTATAATAAATAAAAATTAGGATCACACCCGAGTCCTCTGTGCCCACATTTGTCCACAATTACAGGATTAAGGGCTATAAAGTGAATACAATCAATTTGCACTGAAATTGTTCTGTTATTTGTAATGAAGTTGAACACATTCATTCATTCATTAGCCTACATGCCAGCCTATGTAATTTATGTATAACTAGTCTGAGGCTAATCTATATCGTCTAGCATGTGCTTGCTAGAAGTGGTAGGCTATCATAAATATTTAAAACAAACCCCACAGTCCATCTTTTACAGGAAATGCATATGCTTCTACTCCCACCATATATGGACACTTATTTCAAGCCACTAAAACCCTGAAGTTGTCGCTTAAATTGCTTGAAAAATGAGTGTGACAGAAACTTCAACGTGACGCCAGCTAACCAAAACACGCACGTCATCGATCAGTTCCTCACAATCATTAGTGAGGTGACTAAATATTTTTCATAAGATAGGCATTAGTTTTGTACCGGTATGTTAATGTAACTCACCATTTTGCATAACGGAGTTAGAAACAATGTTTTTTCCAAGCCATTTTCACACAGAGAGAGAGAGAGAGAGAGAGAGAGAGAGAGAGAGAGAGAGAGAGAGAGAGAGAGAGATTGTTATTGGTCATACTAACTGATTTTCCCAGGTGCAACGATGGGCTGATTGCAATTGAATTTTAATGTCGAAAAATGAATAATATGGTGTAGCTCTAAAGTCATGAATGCTTTAATAATTATATAGCTGACGATAAAATAAAATCTACTAATTCGTTTGCCAAATGAAGTGAATATAGTGAGTCCAAGTGTCCAATCTGAGGTCATTCTTCTCTTTATGTATTGATTTGTTGTTTCTTTATCTCTGTAACCCCCCATTCATATATGTAGCAGACTTTTTAGTGGACGAAACAGAATCAGCCCAAAACGTATTCTTGTCTAATGTTGCAGAAATGCTCTTTCTCGTGATCCAGATGCGTCTTTCTGCGCCTATCTCAGCATCAGGTTCGAGAAGGACGCAAGGTGAATAGGTAGCCAACTCACGTAATGTTTGGATGGATTCCTCCTCTTCTCCACATCCACCACTTTTACATCCAAAACTGTCCGAAACTGCATTGTGAAAACAGAGGCTTCGGGAGCACCGTTGGTAGTCAGACAGAGACTGAATAAATGGACAGTCACGAAGACGTTTGCACGAATAAAATCGCAGTTCTTCCTCACAATGAAAGCGAACGATTTTTTACCCCCCGGCCCGTCAGTTTAATCAGTCCGTTTATTCCCCTTAGACGTGAGAAAATCGAGTGATAAATGAGGCAAAACTTATGTCCGTTTGCAGGAAACGAACAGGCTCGTATCCATTTCCCTCACAGCGCAGAGCGGATTCTCGAACCGCCGCGTTCCAGCCGAATTCGAATCGAGACGCGTTCTAGAGTGTCATTCTGGAATCCGGATCGACGCGTCATAAGGGACCGAGCGCGTCGTCTTTTTGTGTGGACTACAGTGTCGCTGAAGTCTGGGGGTTCTCCTCAAACGTGAGCGGCGGCGCGCGTCATAAAGGCCGGGGCGCATTCACCGCGAAGTCCGTTCGGCAGGAAGCGCGCGCACACACTGGTCTGGGATATTTGGGCAATGGGGATGGGCTTCTTGACAAGGACTCTGTTGCAGTTTAAGAGCCTCTACAGGGGGAGAAACGAGTGTTGTGTTGATATCATTGTCTTCCTTCGTGAAAGAGACAATGGCTGGATTTTACAGAGCATGCATTGTTTGTTTGTTTGTTTCTTTAAATCCAGTTTGTCTATTGTGAGGGGAAACATTGCAATAGAGTATCTGTAACAAAACCATGCCATATGCTAGATATGAACAGTCATTTGATGAACGTTTAATTATGAATGCATATATGTTTTTGTATAGTGTAAATGGAACAACAAACAAACAAACAAAAAAGCATATGGTCTGCGAATCTCCGTAATCTAAGATTATCAAGGACAGTGTGAGACGTGATTTCTGTTACTCATACTGCAAATGAGCATAAATAGACCTGAACGCGCACATACAGATGTGCCCGCGGAAGGTGACGTATCTATTTGCTCACAGCGAACTCCTATGGCCATTGAGTGTAACTACACGACCCAATTGTATCCAAAATGAATCATTTACTCGCCCTCATTATCATATTGTACCAAATCTTTTTTCCTTGGAACACAAAATGCTTTAGTTCGAAGAATATCCAAGCCAAAGGGCTTCAAGCTCCGATTTTTAAAAGTGCCAGAAAGTAAAGGTTAAACAGTAAAACATATTCAGGAGATATAAAATGTTTATGTTAGCCCATTAAGGAGGCAATTTCTGTATTAAGAAAAATGCTGATGTAAATATATCTGTATATTTTCATTCAACCATAAAAAGCAATATGCAAGGAAACAAACCCCATTTGTAACTATAATGATTTATATCAAAAAAGGTTCTGGTTACAATCTTTCTTCATGATCGCTTTGAACAGTTTGCTCGTGTTTTCATTAACTTGATGCTATAAAATGATGCTACAATACAATGTAGTGGGCTTCTGTTGTGCTTATTATGTCACTTTTGCACTCTAAGAATGTCAGAGCAACTTCCAGCACCTCTCGACTCAGATTTTGACTGTAGCGCTGCCTCATGGTGGACAAGATATGTAGGACATGGCATCCTTTCTCAGCATCTGCAAAAACAACAACAAGAGGGTCCTCTACTCATATATTTGGATCAGGTTTTGTTTTAAAATAATGACCACCTGCTTGTATATGATCCCATTCAGCACACATTTTAATTATAAAATAAAATAATAATGCAGAATATATATATATATATATTAAATATACTGATGCAAATTGAAAGTGTGACAGCCTGGGACAACCATCAATTCTATAGTTATACATTATACAAAATAATTCGAACCATAATTTGAACCCTATAATATTATATGCATACACAGCTAGTATTAAAAAAAAAAAAAAAAAAAAAAGAAAGAAACTCACATTTTTCCCGTTTGGTATCCTCTCGTAAAATGTCCTTGATCGTTGTGTGAAGATCTTTGTCTTGTTCTGTTACCTAAAGCAGCCAAGGTAATACAAATATAATTAAGTAGTTTTAGAAATTATATTTCAGTTATGGTTAAACCACATTTAAGTGCCCCATTGTGCTATTTATGTTTTGAAGGTATAGGTTTACATGCATCCAAGGTCAAAAAACACTTAAATTTGATCTTAATATACATTGCAGCATGACCTCAGCATGATCAGGTCTCTATAGACCATTTCACAAGATGTAAACAACACTGGTCCAGAAGCACTTCCTGTTTCTGTTTTTTAACACTACATAAAAGCTGGGATACAATACAACCAACAGAACATTTAAAACTGAATCAAAAAGTTAAACAAACATCTGTAAGATGTATTCTTTACATGTGAAATAAAGAAAACAGTTACAAACTAAAACAGGAAGTGCTTCTGGACCAGTGTTGTTTACATCTTGTGAAATGGTCTATAAACCCCTCCTTTCTGAGAGCCTACTCTGCTCTGATTGGTCAGATGATCGGTCTCGGGCAAAGTAGATGTTGTTTGCAGGCAGCCAATGGCCATAGGTTGGCATTATAAAAATTTGTTACAAGTCTATATCGTTTTGTGCCGGAAGTAAGTCAAGAATTACTGACGACTCATTTCAGGCAGCTCAGAATCTCCATTTATCATTAACTTCAATCTTTGATACTTTGCAGACCTTTCACATTCCCAAGCAGCTTTACTTTAAAGGGAATATTTGAAAAAGCATAATAGCGGCTTTTATTATAATCCTCTTTTAAAATCCTAAGGGTTCAGACCTACAAGTAGAAAGTATGAGTAGGAAGCGAATATTACACATTATCCCTTTAATTGTTAAGAGTCTCCTGAGGTAACATTAATCACTGCTACTCTCTCTCTCTGTGTGATGATGTCATACTTGCTAAGAGGTGTCTGTATGTGTATGCACTGTGCACATACATTGTAGACTTCATCCGGGGTCCGTATTTTGCGAAATATTTGTCCCTCATCCTGGAGGACGCTCAGCGTCTCTTTCAGAAGTTTTCGAATTTGCGTAGCCAATGACGTACTGGGCTGATCTGACTCCTTCAGGCAAAATAAGAAATTCAATGATGAGTCACCCAAACAATGAATCACATTTCTGTGCTGCGCCATTCAAAATTAGCATTTCAGCTCCTTAAAGAGTGTTTAAATGGAACGCATACACCATGTAGGTTCTCGTTTGAACACTAATGAAGATATAGACAGGCTTCTCATTAGCATACTTCTTTCTCATCACCGTATGCCGCTGACTGTCCTTGAATCTCCAGACTAGCAGAATCTCATAAACCGTTACAGACGATCACTCCCTGCTGGCATCAAAAAGCACAACACATCCTCCCAACCAGCCCACAAGTTATTCCTGGCTCTTATATCCTGATATATTCCAGCCAAGAGTGGTGACATTGACCAAGGACAGTTTACTTGTGCATTCATGTTTTTGCATAGTGGCATTTTTCAGCTTCACTGGTACTGGATAGTGAAGGAAAGACATGAAACGTACACTATTGAGTATAATGGAGGTTGAGGTCAAGGTCAGGCCCAGTACCTGTTCTGCTGAAGAACTTTGGATCAGTGGATGTAAGAGGAACTCGACATCATAAGGACGAAACCTGGCCACCTCTTTCTCTGAGAGGAACTCCTTAAGGGTGAGAACCGACCGAGACAGCAAATAGTGGAAACTTGAGGAACCACCTGCTCTGTAAATAAAATCGAAAAGCACAGAAAGCATATTTGATGCGTTTCACAAGTAGGTCCTACATTCACAATTTGAGGTCTGAATCAAGACATTAAATTTCAAATGCTTTTGTTCCCAAGCTTGGAACAAAAAACAAAAAACACAGGCATTTTTTTTATAATCTTAGGCATATATTTTCACACAGACAAGTTATTTATATATATTTTTTAAATATATTATTATATTTTAAGCCAGTTATTTATATTTTTGCTGTAGTTTGTCAGTAGTAAATATCAGTTTACATGGTAACACTTTACTACAAGGTTCATTAGTTAACATTAGTTAACTACATTAGTTAACATGAACTAATAATGAACAGCACTTACACAGCATTTATTAATCTTTGTAAATGTTAATTTCAATATTTACTAATACTTTATTAAAATCTTGTTAACATTAGTTAATGCGCTGTGAACTAACATGAACAAACAATGAACAACTTTATTATTATTAGGGCTGTCAAAACGATAAATCGCGATTAATCGCATCCAAAATAAAAGTTTGTGTTTACATAATATATGTGGGTGCACTGTGTATAATTATTTTAGATATATAAACACACACACACATGCTTGCATATATTTAAGAAATATTTTCCTGTATATTCTGTTTATAGATTTATATATAATTTATATTATATATAAAAATAAATATTTTATATATAAATTATATTTTTTTCTTAAATATACATGCATGTGTGTTTTTATATATATATATATACAAAATAATTATACACAGTGCCCCCACATATATTATGTAAACACAAACTTTTATTTTGGATGCGATTAATCGCGATTAATCGTTTTGACAGCCCTAATTATTATTAACTAACATCAACTAAGATTAACAAATACTGTAACAAATGTATTGCTCATGGTTAGTTCAGGTTAGTTAATGCATTAACTAATGTTAAATAATGAACCTTATTGTAAAGTGTTACCGTTTACATCTCCAAACATTCCTTTTGACATTAATTGTGATAATCCAGTTTGATTTTTGTACGCAAAAAAAAAGAAAATTATTAAAGAGTCTTGGAGCCATTGCCACGGTTCTTCTGGATTATTTTCTCGTCTCTCGTTTTTTTCTGTTCTCGGCGATGGTGAGATCAGATCTCCATGAAGTGTGGATCATACCGACTCCTTGTGCATACCAAAATCTCATTTAATGGCAAAAAAATGTTTGGAAATGTAAACTGATATTACTACTGACACACTACACAGCCAAATATATAAATGTAACTAGCTTAAAAACAATTTTTGGGGCATGAAAATACTATGATGTAAATGACACCATTTTGTGTGACTCACTCTGTGCCACCCAGGTCATCACTCGGCATCTGGAACGGCTCATCATAACACTTCCTGTAAAGCTGAGGCATTTCCAGCATATTCGAGATCTGCACTGCCATCACAGGGTCACTGACTTTATCTAAACACACACACACACACACAAACAACTCCAGAGTGATGATTACAGCAAAAATAACCATGTGTTCCACAAACAAGCTCACTCTAACTGATTAAACAGACATGTTATGTGCATCGAAATCAACATTTCACTTACAGAAGCAGGTGGCCTTGATCTCCCTCGCATCCCTGGAGGTTTTGACAGTGCCTCGTACCCTCAGCAGGTCTCCGATCTCCAGCTTGGTGCTCTCCCTTTCAGCCTCCTTCAGTCGTTTGAGTTCGTCTTCAATGTTAAAGCCTCTGGAGGATCCACTAGGATTTCTGCCTATTCATATTAGCACTTGATTAGTACGCATCAAGATTTTCTACAACATCTACAACTGGCTTGCTTAAAGAAAAAAATGTAGGTAACTTTTAAAAAAACTGTACTAGGAATTCAGCTTTGAAATCACAGGAATAAATGACATTTTAGAACATATTCAAATACAAAGCAGTTATTTTACATTGTAATAATATTTCAAAATCTTTTATGCTTTCGCAAGCATAAGAGACTGCTTTAAAAAACTGCTTTTGTGACCACCAGTAGTGTAGATTAATATATATATATATATATATATATATATATATATCTGTAATTGTACTGAATTGATATGAAATGTTAATGTTACTAATGTAGTGTCAAAGACTCACATTTAGTCGGTTCTCCTTGATCCCTCCATTTCTCATCTTTCCAACAAAGACAATTTATGACACCAGTACTATCATCCACTGTGTGTTGAAGGAAAACAGACAAGGAATAGTAAGACCAGGTGCAAGATGACTAATTGGTCAAGTTTAGAAAGGAACCAAAAACTTTTGCAACAGAACTGGTTATACATTTTTCATGTGTATAAAATATTTGATCATGAATACATTTGATTAGTTTATTTTATCACAAAATACACCTCAATAAGATGCCAAACTAAAAAGTTGATGTTTCTATGACATTGAAAATGTGATAATGGAGAAATAATGTTTTTCCAGACCTCCATAACAGTAGAAATCATCTCTCTCCCGCTTGTAAACAACTGTCCCGAGTACATCCACCTGGAAGAGTGGGTGATTCTTGTAGAAATAAACTCCTACAAAACATTATGTTGCAGTATAACAAATATTTAGAAAAATGCTTTGGTATTATTTATCAATATTTTATTATTATTATTTCTGTGTAGATAAAGATACATTAAATAAGCAATTGGGCAATGGGTTAACTGCTGTATTTTACGTTACCAGGTACTTGTCTGGACTCTTTCATCTGTAGTATGTCAGTAATGTAGAGTCTGCAATATGCGGAGAACACGGGGTCCAGACCCCACAGCATTGACGGCGGCTCTTCAGCATCAACATCAGCACCTCCCGGATCATTCACAGCCATCAGACATCGCTGACAACACAAGTTAACCACCGCGAAACATATTTAGTTAGTTGACAAAGCGGGAATAAAAACTAAGAAACCCTGGTTTGTTCAACCCGGTGTCGTGTTTGTGTTTTTCCGCTCTATGCGCAGTTGACTCACTGCGCACATAGGAAGGAACTACGTTCGCCTCATGAATATTAATTAGCTTAAGTGCTTGGACGTGTTTAAAGGGATAGTTCGACCAAAAATTTAAATTCAGTCAGAAAATATTGATTATAATATTAATACAATTGATAGATTATTTGAAAATATTATTGATATTATCATTATTATTTGATAATGTTACTGATAATACTGATTATTTATACTTTTTCCCCATACTATGGATGTCAATGGGGTCCATCAACTGTTTGGTTACCCATATTCTACAAAATATCTTCTTTTGTGTTCAGCAGGAGAAATAAATTCATACCCTTTTCATTTTGGGTGAAATATCCCTTTAACAAGCAAACTTGACAAGCTTTCCTAATTTATCAGAGCCATTCTCCAAGAACCCCATAGAATACACAAACAAATACGTATGTTTTAAATGGTTTAAATGTTATAGACATTTGAGGCCCAAATAGAGTATAATTATAATAGTATAAATAAATAGTTTTAGTTGAAAAACGATTGTTAGATTACAGATGTTTTGTTTTATTTCTAATTGTCGATTTCCTATGTTCTAATTTATATAGAAAAAAAATATTATGAATGCTTATAATATGCAAATACACTTGAGATGTGTATATTATATTTTTGTTCTCAAAACAGTTGTAGAAGTTTAAGACAGAAAGTCATATAGTGACTGAAGATTGAGCATTCGAACAACATAATACGTTACATTGAATTTTCAAAAAATAGCTACATATTGTCTCCACGTTAAGAATTGAAAGAAAACTTCTGTTCCCTGACCGGGAATCGAACCCGGGCCGCGGCGGTGAGAGCGCCGAATCCTAACCACTAGACCACCAGGGAGCGCTTAAACATCAGGCTTATTTCTCTCTAGTTAAATATTAGACAGACTGATTACGTACACTTACGCTTAATACTTGAGTAGCCTACTTTTTAAAGATTGCAGAAACAAAAAAGTATGACAATCACCTCCACCAAAACATTCGATTGAGATCAGTATCCAAAATACACTCATAATCTTCCCTAGGCTTGCCTTGAGCACAAGTAATAACCCACTTACTCGGGTCCTGCTCTTGAGTATAACACTGTAAAGTAAGATTACAATGTCAGGGTTGGCAATATTCACCTCTTTACCATCCACATGAATCTTGAAATACGGACTAGGGATCTTTCCTTCTGAAAATCGTGCTGGTCTCCCACTCTGGCCGTGCTAGTGCACAAAACCTATTTAAAATCAGCTAACAGGCCAGTTAGGCCAAAGTGGGGGACCAGATAAAACCTACAGCATGGATATGTAGGCCTACTCCATTTTGCAATTTAGTTAACTAAAATTGTTTATATGTGCACTAAAATGTCAGCCCTGTGAAGTTGCTGACTCATCCTACCTTTGAGAATCTTTTGTAAATCTGCCCAGAGAGAGATGGAGAGGTGACGCAATCTGTGTCATGACAGTGTAAGATCGTAAACCATGATTGATAGAAGACTGTTATTTGCAGTAAGAGTGATAGCCGCGTCTGGTGCTAGAAGAGTGCATTGAAATTGCCCATAAATGCAATGCAATTGTCAGATATTGATCATGTGAACTGACTGACCCAAACCCTCAGACAAAGCCTCCCACATTGTGCAATACTATCATAACTGTATATGATATAATAGTCAGACTGGCTGGAAAGATGACTATTGCTGATGGAAAAAAAACACAGCATATAAGTTATCATTACGGTGTATCTATGTTTTATTGTTATTAGGACCATTATGAGCTCTTTTAGAGACCATATACACTACTGGTTAATACTGATCTGAAACCTTTTAACTATAGTAAAAAAAAAAAAAAAAATACAAAAACAAAAAGTGTTCTTCATGTAACTATTTTCAAAGTTGTGTCATGGATGATAGCTTTACATAAATTCCCGAAATGTGTGAAGTAGCCATCATAGTCCACAACATCACCTTTGGACAGAAGAGTTAGGGCAGATTAACAGCCAATACAAAGAAGAGGTCAAAGAGTAACTGTTCACGTATTGATCACATTTTCCAGAAGTGCAAAGCAGTCGATTTGTTCCATATTTGCCAGTAGGCTTTGTCTGTGGCAAGCTGACCCACTCGAAATATTGTTTTAAGCAAGATGCTAACGTTTTCAAATGCCTTTCGAGCAACGTAGAAGGAACCATTTTCACACGTTTCTCACCCTAATGTCAATGCAAACTCTTCAAAATAAACGAAAAGACAATAAAAGATCATTAATTTCATTTGATTATATACAGTATCAAAAGTCATAAAAATATATACATACATACATGAGTTTGAAGTGATATGAGGGTGAGAACGATGACAGAATTTTTACTTTTTAATGAACTATCCCTTTAAACCTAATAAACTTTGATTTACAGTTCAAACCTACCTCTATTAATCACAGTTAAACTATACAGCCATGCAGTGCTTTTTTTGTTGAGTCGCTAAAAGTGTTTAATGAAAGTCCTGTGACAGGTTTGAGGTTTGTCCTATCCCAGCAGTACTCTCTGGAGTCTGTCTGCGGGGACACTGTTCTCCTCCTCTGACTCTGCGTCGCTCTGTGGGTTTGAGCTGCAGGGAGAGGAACACTGCGGGGAACAGAGGTAATGCATGAGCGGCAGGCGGTACTTCCCACAGAAATCCACAAACTTGATGTGCCTCACACACGAGTCGAAATAAACACCTGAAGGGCATGAAGAGAGAGAGAGATATGGAGTCAAGAGGTGGACAGATATTCAAAATGTTTGCTTTTTGAAAGCTTTTCGTCAACGTATAAAGTAATAACATTATTAGTCAACTGCATTTGTAGCACACTATTGATTATTGACTATAATTTTGCTTTTAAGTCCCTCAGAAATTGTCCTATTCACTTCCACTGAAGTGCCCCACCGTAATGTCGATTTTTGCTTTTTTTTAAAAGAAAATAAAGGGTTAAGTTATAATGTTTAATGTTAAAATTAGTTTTTGCAGTCATCAAAATTTTAAATTCTTAACCCAGAATACTCCTTTAATCAATGCAATAGTCTCATTTTCGCTATTTTTAGGTCAAACCGTCCGTGTCAGTCATATAATGGAGGTCTATGGTCACCACCTCAAAGAGCATGCACAGAGAAGTCCAAATTAAACATGATTTAATGACTCGTAAATGTAAGTACACAATGATGGCCTAAGACACGAAACGAGCGGTTTGTGTGAGAAAACAAACAGTATTTATATCGTTTTTACCTCTTGTAACCACAGCCACGTCCGATTGATCTGAGGGGCTCGGGCGCTTCGTTACTGTGATTACAAAAGCTAAAAACGATATAAATACAGTTCGTTTTCTCACACAAACCGCTCGTTTCGTGTCTTAGGCCATCAATGTGTACTTACATTTACATTTTAATTTGGACTTCTCTGTGCATGCTCTTTGAGGTGGTGACCATAGACCTCCATTATAAGACTGACAGACAAGAACGGTTTGACCTAAAAATATCAAAATTGAAAGTACAGCAGAAACAAAGACACCTACATCTTGGATGCCCTTGAGATAAGCTAAAACGTACCAAAAATTAATTTCAAAGTGAATTCCTTTCCTTATAATTCACAGATTATAGTCTTATTGTGCTCCCCTACCTGCACACTTTGGGTTGGGACATTCGCTAGCCAGGTTTAAATAATGGATCAGATTGGACGGTAGGTCACACGAGCGGAACGGAAGGTTTTGGGACTTGACCGTGCGTCCTGCTAGCTCTATAAGTGATGGAGGGTCATAGGTCATGTCCTTGATAAAACGCACAACAAGAGGATTTCCACGGAGACTGAGCTCCTGCAAGTGGACGAGGCTGAGGATCTCACGAGGGAGGAAGGTCAGCAGGTTGTTGTGGAGACTGAGAGAGAGCAGGGAGTGCAGTCTGTAAGAGGAGAAATCAGATGATAAATTTTTTTTCCTTTTACAGCTTCGACTTTACAACATACAGAAAGAGAATAAGTAACAAAAGTCCTCACTTGTTGAGTTGGGGGGGTATGCTTTGGATGCGATTGTCACACAGAACCAGGTATCTCAGACTGGTGAGGTTAGCCACTTCAGGTGGGATGGAGGAGATGAGGTTACCTCCCAAATACAGCATCTCTAGACTATAGCAGAGGTCAAAAGTTAAAGGAATAATTCATGAATGAATTACTTTTATGAAGGATGGATTTGCTTTTTGGAGCTTCAAAAACTCAGGCACTATTCAATACCATTACAAAGCTGGGAAGAGCCAGGATATTGAAAGAAGAAAGTCATATAGGCTACACCTAAAATGGCCTGGGGGGAGTAAATCATATAGGATAATTTCATTTTTTGGATGAACTATTCCTTTAAAGATCCATGAAATTAAAGTCAAAGTTTTGTAGCTTTTAGTTTGTTTTAGCTTTGAGACTAGCTATTTGTTAGCGTGTAGGCTACAACTATGTTGACAAAAAAGTCTTTCTCCTCCTTGAAAATTGCCCAAAAATACTGTTTTCTCATCTTGTCACCACAGGAATTAACCAAATTTAGTCCAATACAATGCTTGAATAAGAAAGTCCCTGTTTTCAAATGTAGGCTACTTTAAAAAAAATATTAACTATGTAGATAGTGTGGAGATTAATAGGTTTATGTGAAAAGCTAAATTAGTATTACAGTATTGTGCTCACAACGAGGACCCATAATTGTAGTAAAAATAGTAAAAAGTAGTAAAAATTTTGCAATGTAATGATGAAACAGAGATCTAATTTTAACTTTCTAGGTATGAATGAGCAGAGATCATTAACTTAAGAGTAAACAGTCTTTTTCTGTTATGTCATAATTATTTGTCTAAGAGTCGGCCCTGCTTCGTTCTTTCTATTTTAGTTAATATTTTACCCAAAAGCCCCCAGTCAGCCCCAGGCCATGGAATTTAATTATTCAACTACTGTCTAGTTTTGTAACATTGACCGGGTCAGACCTGATCTGGCTCTCATCAACAGCCCTCAACAGATGCAGTCTCTCTCTCTCTCTCTCTCTCTCTCTCTCTCTCTCTCTCTCTCTCTCTCTCTCTCTCTCTCTCTCTCTAATAGTTTATCTCTTAGGGTTGTCGTACCCTAGAACAGCTGCTGACTGTCAGCCATTTCCCACAGTTTTATCCTAAAGCAATAGAAACAAACAATCCCATACCTGGCCAGGTTCTCTATTTCTGAAGGGATGTTCTTCAATCTGTTTCCTCCAAGTGACAGGGACTGTAGTGTGGTCATTTTTAGGAACTGTATGGGAATATCCTCAAACCTGTTTCCACTCATATTCAGAGTTTCTACCTGCATGCGCTCAAACTCCTTAGGAAACGAGAATTCGTTCAGAAGATTGTTCTTTGCCACAAACGTCTTTAGATTTGTCAGTCGCATAAAGTCATCTGGTATGACCGTGAGCGCATTATTGCTCATATCCAGATATTCCAGGTTAGATAGAAAACAAACGGATGGTGGAAGACACGATAAGCGATTGTAAGTGAGATGCAGCTGCTGGATTTGTTTTCTTTTACTGTCCGCGAGATGATCCAAGTTCAAGTCGTCCAGACGCAGACGGGATAAATGTAAAACAGCACACTTGTCGTCCATGCTTGAGAAACGAGCCATATGGACTAGGATTTAGTGAAGTAAAGTAATAATAAAGGAATGAGTAACACTATTTTTAAATGTTGCAGAAGTTGCGCTTCGAGTTGCAATCCATACACTTATAATCTTTGACTAAAGTGTCTGAAATGCGCGCTCCTGACCGAAGACTTTGGTGGTTTTATCTGTGTTAGAAAGCGCGTGTCACGCCTCCTGCAGTCAGTGGTTGGTCACCCAAACATGAGGCAAGTTTGCTTCGTCTCATAAGTCTATTATGTAACCCTGCACGTTTAGTTTGAGTGCGCGGTTTACATAAAAACCTATTGGCAGTCAGCACAGGTCGGCTTTTATTAAAGATTAGTAATTGTATTAAATGCATTTAGCATCTATTTTAGATGGAGAGACATAAAAAGGCATTTTACTTTAAGGTACAGTACTCTTTTTATTGGCATGAGCTTGCCAGGGCTTATTGTAGTCCAAACAGTTCCTATGGTTTTATTGGTATATAGCCTACCCATATTTGTAGTTATACATTCCTGTAACAATAATGAATTTGATTACATAACAATGACAATATGTATGTCACAATCACACATGCCCATTTGGCAGCTGTGATGCTTCATGCTTGATAACTAGATTAAACTTGGTCCAGTTTCTTTTTTAGACTATTGCTTTATAGCTTTATAGAGTGATTGCCAGTTAATATACAATAGACCAATTAGAGAAGTTAGAGGTGAAACAGCTGTAGTATTTCCATGAAGAACAAAATGGTAGTATTTCCATGCTAAAAGCTGGAATGGTCTCCCAGCCTGACCAGATGAAAAAAGCCGCAACAACAAGCAAACTGACCAATCTGAACAGTAGGCCTATGTTTTGAATTAATTCAGATTTATTTTTTTGTATTTTATAAAATGTTACATAGTTTGTGTGAGCCCTCTCAAAGGAGTAGTTAACTTTTCAAAAAACTTTTGCTGATAATTTACTCACCCCCATGTCATTGAAAATGTCCATCAAAGTGAGCAAATCTTTTTCCGAGTGAATTCGTTCGTTTCGTTCGTTGAATGAACCAAATGACTCGGAAAAAGATTCGTTCATTTTGATGAACGAGTTCGAACAGGAAAGTCACAAATGTGCGTCACAGAACAGAGCAAGGCGAGCATTTCAACTTATAAAACTTAAACTTTGTTATTTATATATTAAATAATAATTTCGCTTGATAAGACTCTCATCGTCTGGAATCGTTTTGAACAGTTTACAGTTTGTACTGAAAGTGTCTTTTGGACTAATTTGTTTTGTTTTTTTTTTTCGACTGAAGAAAGAAAGACATGGACATATTGGATGACATGGCGGTGAATAAATTATCAGCAAAAGTTTTTTTCCAAAGTGAACTACTCAATAATCACAATATAAAAGGAATTCATGCTGACAGTGTCCAAAACATACTATTTAAAACGCAATTCTACACTGTACATTATATATTTGTAATATTACAATAATCAGAATTGGAGGAGTATAATTTTACTATCATACATTCAAAAATCTTGTTGATCCTGGTCTTTATACAAAACATAATTTCATATTTTCTGTTAACTTTAATGTGAAATATGAACCCCTGCCTAGAAACATTAAAAGTATAGTAAAAGGTTACAACAAGGTTTTTTTAACCCCCCATAAGAAACTATAACAAATAATATAACAGAACACAGCTATGAACACTATGAAAAAATATTAAACTTTCTCTTTTCTTTCAAACACAGGTTGATTGAAGCTGAAATCTTGACAAATGTTCATTATTCCTCTTCGACTACTCCTCAAACCTTATTAGTTGCCACTTTCATCTTCTCCACAGTTTCCTTTGGGGGCAAAACAATTCAAGTCACATATTGTAATATTGCAATGTAATACTTGCTCAGCTTTCCAGCATTACACTCTGTACCAACCTGATGTTTATTAAGTTTATTAAGTTTGTCCACTGTCTGAATCCACTCCTCTTCCGTCATTTCCTGATCATTTCCCTGCATTTCCTCAAGATCATGTAACTTATTTGTACCTGTAGAGAGAGAGGGGGGGAGATAGTCAGGCCACATTCCACATATAAAAAATCCAATTTTATCCAGCTTTGCTGTCCAAATCCCAGACTTTGCAGAAAAAAACACAGCAATATCTCAGGTCTCAAGTTTTAGCTCACCATCACAAATAACAGCAGTGCAAACCCAGTTCCCGCAGGCACAAACACAGCGATTACATTCCACCTGAGTCTCGGCACCATCCTCGTACGTCTCGTCTTCTAAGGCGCACTCTAAAAACATGCAACAGCACTCAACACACAGGCTTTATGTTCATACATAGGTCTGTTTATATATGATACTATGCGTTATTACGACACATTCTCATCCGACCTAGGGCGTCATATACTGAAGCTTTTGACAATGCATATAAATCCAACGCACATGACACCCTTTAGCATAGATATCCATAATAAAGGCTAGATGTCTCGTCCGCGCTGCTGGCCAATGGAGGTCAACGTCCGCACCCGGCGGCCATCTTGTCACAGGCTCGCTCACTCGTAACGTTGTGTTTCAATGGTGCATGTACTTCTTAAATAACCATAACTTGATCAATTTTCAAACGATTTTCAAACGGTTTGGTTTGTTATAAATGTCAGATATGTAGTTATGATACTGCATACTTATGAATAATATGTGTATAAATAAATAACATAGCCGTGTTTATAACATGTGTAAGAAACCAAACCGTTTGTAAATCCGTCAAGATTTCAACGATAAGTGTTCGTGCTGATCACTCATCTTACATCAGGAACCACAGAGGCCGCCAGAAAACTTGCCTGTGACAAGATGGCCACCGGTGATGACGATAGAGACTCCGCCGTAAGACATCTAGCCTTTATTATGGATATCTATGCCCTTTAGCGTCAATATAACACGCTTCGGTTATGGGTAGGGTTAGGGTTAGACCACTAGGAGGCGCCTTTGATGCTAAAGGGTGCCATGTGCGTTGGATGTTTATGCATTGTCAAAAGCCTTGGGATAAGAACGGGCTGATTATTATGCCAGGGAAAGTGGGCTTAGTGGTGGTACAGTAGATCTTACTCCTCTCTGGAGGGTTGAATCCAGGCCTGAGGCAGTTGAGGAACTCATCAAAGCTCAGTTTCCAGTCAGCATTCTCATCAGACAGCTCAATGAGGGCATCAACACAGAGACTCCTGCAGAACACAATGACCACTGTCTTTAATATTTTATTGCATCCACCAGTGCAATATTTTTCTTATAACCTTCTGTTTGCATTACAATCATTTCCATGAACACAATCATACACAAACATGTATGACAAGAACAAGTTACCCATTAGAAAATAATACTGAGCACTACTTCTGTTTCCAAGCTGGTAAAGGACATTTAAAGAAATACAACAACCGTTTCAGAAAAGGGGTTGGTGAGATTTTAAAATATTTATAATTACACTCACCATAATTATTTAATAAAAAAAAAACACTATTGCAATTTAAAATATTTTTATGTATTTTAAAATGTAATTTATTACTGTAATGGCAAAGCAGAATTTTCTGAAGTCTTCCGTGTCACATGATCCTTCACAAATCATTATAATATGCTGATTTGCTGCTCAGGAATCATTTCTTATGTTCAATGTTGAAAACAGTAGTGCTGCTTAATATTTTTATGTGGAAACTGATATACTTTGATATTATTTGATGAATAAAAACTTCAGAGAGAAATATTTTGTAACATTATAAATGTCTTTACTGTCACTTTTATTACATGAATGAGTTCTTGCTGAATAAAACTATAAATTTATTGGGGGGGTGACACCTTTAAATGGTAGTATCACATCAGTTTGCAATCAGATATGTCTGATTTATAGCCCCTAAAAAAGATTATAAGAATAATGATAAAAACATAGATTCAATCCAAATTCAATTCAGATTCCAATGCATTACAGTGACTATGACATATTTCCCACAGTGATCTTCCATGTTAAAATGTGTTACAGAAATGACTGTAATAGACTATGTAATTAAGTTTTGTATAAAAGAGCCAAGCATTTCTTTTTAGCAATTCTGCACTTGTCATACAATCTGCAAACTGTATTCTGATATGCACTGACCATTGGTCAACCTCATCATTATCGGTATCAGTATCGGCATTGACCTTTCGAAGAACTTGTATCGTATACTTGATGGATTTTGTGCCTGTTCCTATCCAAATGTAATACAATTGAAATGCTAAATGCACAAAGTAAATGCAGCTGCATATGACACCAACATCTTGTTTTGTCTTGTCATCTTGTGAGCAAATTGTGAGCACATTTAAAGACTTCCTTTGTGCATCTGTCAGAGGGTCAGTGAGGTCATAATCATTACATTTGAGTAGCCATGAGATTTATCAGTTATCAGAAATCTTCAGAAATACATTATCAGAAGAGGCTGTAAAGAGTATTGACACAGATAGAGATAAACTGATAACGACAGTATTCAGGTTAATAAAACTCACAACTCCAAACTGTGTCTATCTGATTTGTGTAGGTCGCATGATAAAAAACATGATTACGTAGACGGAGATAAACCAAAAAGGGCAATAGGACATTATAAAGACGATAGAGCATGTCAATGTGACTTTTAAAGATGCATTGTTGAACTATCCACTGTAAAAGCCTTTTACCCCAAAATAAATATGCCTAAAATGATCTTTGGTCACTACACTAGTAAATATATAGGCCTAAACATAAAACTTTATATTTGTTTTATCTAATTTAACGAATTAAATTAAGCGAATTAGCACTTTGGGGTCAGTACGATTTTTTTTTTCAAGAAATTAATACTTTTAATCAGCAAGGACATGTTAAATTGATAAAAAAAAAAGTGACAGAAAAGACATTATAATGTTAGAAAGATTTATGTTTCATATAAATACTGATCATTTGCGCTTTCATCAAAGAAAATTAAGCTGCAGTGAGAGCACTGATAACATTGACAGCACCAAATCAGCATATTAGACCGATTTCTGAAGGATCATGTGACTCTGAAGACTGAAGTAATGAAAACAGTCACAATATTACAGATTTGCACAATATTATTAAATAAATCCAGCTGAGCATAAGAGACTTCTTTCAAAAACATTAAAAACTCTAATGTGCAATATAACACAAAAGTGGACTTTGTAATAAATAGGGGGATGTGTGTGTGTGTGTGACCTGAGCAGGCGGTTGTTCTCCTCCTCAGCATAAGGAGCGGTGACATTTATTGTGGTCTCATTATGCTGAATGAACTTCAGGAACTCTGTTGAATCCAACTGAGTGTCTCCATTATCATACTTCTGTTGAGACACAAACAGCTTAAAGGGGTCATGGACACAACCTCCATACAATGGGAAAAAATCCAATTACTCGTTATTTTAATCCTCAAAAAGCCTAAACAGTTTCAATAAACAGTCTCAATAATCAAGTCATTTGGATTTTCTGAGCAATATGATGTCATACACACACAAACCTGGAAGTATTTGAGCAGGACATCTGAGAAGTTGGATCCTTTAGAAAACCAGCCGTCAGGCGACACCTCAGACTGCAACCATTCAATCACATGACTCCTCAACTCATTGCGGTCCGTAAGGTAACAAACGACTAAATAATAAAACAGAACAAATAAGAATACATCTGAAAACTAAAAGATTTAACACCCTTTCAAAGAATAATCTTAGACCCTTGAATAGTGAATGATTCAAATGAAAATACTGCTTTTCACAGAAAACTTTTTATGCGTTTTGGTCGTTTATTTTTCACAAAAACAGCGTTTTGGGGGCCTGAGAATGCAAACTTCTGAAAACGGGTTTCAAAGTGCAAGTTTTTTGTTTTGTATTACGTGTTCAATCAGCGTGTAGTGTTTCTTTACAAAGTGATATCACCAACTACTGGCCTGGCAGCATAAAACAGCAACAGTGTTGTCGTCTTTACGCAAAAAAAAAAAAAAACTTTAGGAAGCATCGTTGTCGTGTAAATGTTCCCTTAATTTTAGGTTCTATTTCTCATACTAATTTTGTCCATACAAAACTGCTAAGTATTTAAACCTGAGTAGCCTATTGGACGTTGGATGGTTGTTTACTCACTTGGGCTGTTGGTGAGCTTTTCCATTTTTTTCTCTAAATGAGAAGACAGAAACAAGGTTAGTGACTTTCAGCTGAAAACAGGAGCTGTTCTTTGTGCAAATTGCTTAATCTCTTGCATATTTATGTATTCTAATGTAGGAAAATGTAGCGACATTTCTGAGAGGAAATGGCTCACTCTCAGAAAAAAAGGTACAAAAGCTGTCACTGGGGCGGTACCTTTTAAAAAGGTACACTTTTGTACCTAAAGGGTGCATACTGGTACCTTACTGGTACCATGAAGGTACCAATATGCACCCTTTAGGTACAAAAGTATACCAAAAGATACACTTTTGTAATATACTTAAATAATATATTATTTAAATAGCTCCAAAACTAGGTAACAATGAGATTTCGTTGTAACAGCTTTCTCATGAGCATGATCTATGGTTTTGCGGTGAACACACTAGTCATTGAAACAGAAAGGTCTGTAATCTTTATTGCAACATTCCATTAATATATCATGCTATTTAGACACTATAAAACTAAAACACTTGCCTTCGCATTGTCCATCATGGGCCACCTGTACTTTGAGTCCAGTGAGACAGGCATCACGATGCAGCTCACAGTGATTCTGGTATGTCTTCCCATTACTTCCGCACACTGGACGCTTATGGGGTTTACATTGCTGATCAAAACACAGACATTAAAATAAATATCTACGTGTATATCAGCGGTTCTCAATTAGTCAATCTTGACTCAAAAATGGGTAACAGTTCTGTTAAGATAAGACAGCAGCTAAAAACAGTGCTAAATGCAAAGAATAATATGCAACTAACCATATACTTTTGCATATTTTAATAGCAAAATAGGCTTATCAACTTTTAAAAATTGAGGTAAAAACCTTTACATGTTTTGTTGTTGATGTAAAACGCTGTGTGTCCAATTGAATTGGACATTTTTTCCACCAGTCATTTTCATGTTATTACATAAGTATTGTTAGGTTGTTGCGGCTCATGGTCTTTTTTAAATGATATATTGTAGGGTCTCCATCATCTCCAATGCAAAACCTACCCTAGTGATGTAAAACACCCAGTCTTTTTATAATATATTTCGGAGAATAGTAAGTGGTGGTGGAAAATAGGGTTGCCATGTCAGTTGTTTAGGGTAAAAGCCACAGGTTTTTTCTCCCTTCATGTTAAATGTATATCTATCTATCTATCTATCTATCTATCTATCTATCTATCTATCTATCTATCTATCTATCTATCTATCTATCTATCTATCTATCTATCTATCTATCTATCTATCTATCTATCTATCTATCTATCTATCTGTGTGTCTGTGTGATAAAACTGGAGAAAAAAAAATAAGAGAAAGATTTTTACTTTTGAACTCCTTTGAGCTCCTTTCTGAAAACATACTGTGTTTATACTACTACACAATGATTCTCAAGTTGAAATAGTGTGTAATGTATAACAGTAGTGACACTAAAATATTATACTTTGCAATATTGATTTCTTTGTATGAGAGTGGCCTATTTTGAGTGATGGTTTTTGGACTGTTTTAAGTGGTCACTGTGGCTTTGCCAAATAAAAAAATGTCCCTGGATCAACATTTTGAACAACATTCCTGTTAAAAAAACATTGAGCCTATCCAAAACTCAGGAATTAGGGCAGATCTGGCAACCATAAGAAAGGTATGCTACGTATGTTTGAGTGTCTTTTCAAATGCCCACACTTTGCACCTGACCATTTGTCTACTTAGGCCGATGTATTTCCTGTATTTGGCTCAAGTGTTCAAGTAATTTGTTTCACTGTCAAATAACATGTTGCATTTTATTGTTTCCTCACTATCTCGTGATGTGCGATGTATTCAAGATGTGCGTTCAGGGCACTACACTTCGACATTTTTTAGACATGGGACAGTCTTGCACACTTTCTTCCTGTCGAGTGCACACGCTATTAAATGGCCAAGACCGCAAATGTGGGTATTTAGAAAGGCACAATGTGTGTCTGAAATTAAATCTGACTCACCTCGACACACAGACAGGTTGGTTCTCCTTTCTCTGTGACAGCGCATTCTCTTCCAGCTCCACAGAACACATTCGCACAAACTTTACTTTTACTCCTCACCTCCTACACACAACACAAGAATAATAATAATAAAAATTGTCCATTACACCAAACACAGGACTGGTGGAGGAAGGAAAACGCTTCAGAATATTAAGTACAATACCCTTATGCTGAAGGACCTACTGTTTTAATACTCTTAAAGGGGTAGTTCGCGTTCACCCAAAACTGATATTTCAGTCATTAAGCTGCCTCAAGTTGTTCCAAACCTAATTCAGAAGTCAATGTCTGTTGTCATCAACTGTTTGGCTACCGACATTCTTTAAAATGAATACAGGTTTGGAGCAACTTGTGATTTGCCTAAATGATGGCAGAATTTTCATTCAACTATTTCTTTAAGTTAGTCTGAATACTAAACCCCAAACCTTACAGCTATTAATCCCATTGTCCGAGATGGTCCTCACTGCTGAACATATTTCGACTTTAATCTTGAAATGCAAGATTGATTATTTATATATATATATATATATATATATATATATATATATATATATATATTTATATATTTATTTATGTATTTATTTATTTATTTATTTATTTATTACATTGCGTTCAGGGCTTCCATAAATTTATATCAAAACAAAATCTGGAGCAGAATTACATTAAATGACTATCAAATTGCTGTTTTCTTTATTTGGTAACATCCAAATAACAAATGACCTTACACACACCCACAGTAGTATAAAATGGACTTTTACTCATGTTTTCACCTAAATAAACAGATCTCGCTGACTCACTCCCCACAGACATGTGCTGCCCGTATATTGTGCTGTCTGATTGGTGCAGACTGAAGTGAAAGCCGTAGTGACACAGCTCCAGATGGGAGCCAGACCTGCTGACCTTTGCCATCTAATAAAGAGGGTGAGTAACAAAGAGTCTGACCATGACAATACACCAGCGCATGCTGTTACTCAATGAAACACACATCTAAAAGAAGCACCTCATGTCTGCAAGACAGATGGCACACACACTCCAACACAGATACAAACCATCTGCAACATGTGTATCCTATATAAAAAATAAAAAGGTAATTGCGACTTTTTACCTCACAGTTCTGACCTTTTTAACTTGCAATTGCGAGAAATTAAGAATTGCAATAAATAAAATCAGAATTGTGATGTAAACTCATTATTCTTAATTATTATATCTAACAATTTTGATTTTTTTCTCTCAGAATTGAGATATAAACTTGAAATTGTGAGAAAATTAAGAATTGCTTGTTTATATTGCACAATTCTGACTTAATTTGTCATATTCTGAGAGAAAAAGTCAAAATTGTGAGATAAAAAGTATAAAAATATTTCACATAGAATTCTATTTCATTTTTAAGCAGCAGACTTATTTAGCCTCTACCAATTTGCAGGCTTTCACCTCTGTCAAAGTTTATTTTTAGTTTAGTTTAAAGAGCAACTAAAAAGACCAAAAATGGAACACTGTTAATATTCTTGACAATAAAAGTAAAAAAAAAATAATAATTTCGAGAGATATTCTTTTTCTGTTCTATTATAAATAGCAAGTTTATACTTGCTGGCTCGGTGCAGACTGCATTGGAGTGTACAGGAAGATGGCGTAATAGTTGGAAACATGTTGACATGGCCTTAGGACATCTGTCCATTTCTCCATGCCCTGTGACCCCTTAACTCTGACCTTTAACATCTCACTGGGAAGATTGTGGAAGACAATAGAATGGTATTTCAAGGAAGAGAGTCTTGTGTAGGGTGGAGCAGCCTAATGCGATGCTTCTCTTTCTATCTCATAGAAATAGTGCAGATGCAATGAATATTTCACATAAAATGTGCATTGAGTGCCAATAATAAGATCTCATTTGGAGAAAGCGTCACCATTTTCCATTGGTGTGTGTGTGCATGTTTCTGTGTAAATGGTAAATGTGCACAAAGGGCAACGCTAACAGGCCTGGTCTATTTATTGATCTGTTAACACAACAAATAAAACAAATTCTCTTTGCTTCCTCACTAGATACTTTTCAAGTTTTAAGACTGGGTCTGATTCAAGATATTTGAATTGGCTCTTATTGGCTCTTCTAAAATATGGAAAGCAGCTGGTTTATTCCTCTTCTATATTCATTTGAATACCATAACCAATCTAGCACAGCAACATTGGCACAACCAAAGGCATGACTTCCAAAACATTTTTTGTTCAAAAATTTGTTCAAAAATATATAATAAGCGAGTACATCAATCCATCTATTAATAAACAGTGTTTTTTTCTTCTCTTGAATCACTATGTTACACCTATAATAAGTGTTTATATTCAGACTAGCCCAGTATCTGCGTGACTCATCATATAAACAGCAACATAAACAGAGAGAAGTAGCTCCCGCAACAATATTCGTTCTCAAGACGCATGAAGTTGTTTCTTAACATCTAAAGCTACAGTGTAAAAGTTACATAGTGTATCCTCAGAGACATTTATTTAAAAGTATAATAATGTTTTAACTGTATGTTAAAGGTCCTCTGACATGAAATTTTAACTTTCTGAGTTGTTTTTTTTTTTTTTACATTAATATTAGTTCCCCTGGCCTGTATTTGGTCGTTCGAGCTACCAAGCAACAATTTCTGATGTGTAGCCTAAATGTTCAAGTTCAGACAGGTAAGTAAATCGTTCTCTCAAAATCGTTCAATATTGTTTATGCATTAAGTCAAGCCAGACTAAAGTATCAACTTCACATTGTTTCTTTTAGTAGGATGAAAATAATCTTATTTAAATTCTGAACAAATTATACAGAAAGCGATCAAAGAACAATCTTTCCACAGAGCTCGAGTTTATCTGGACAACTCTTTATGAAATTAATGACGCGCATTACACTGCACAACGAAGCTCTTACTGTATCATCGTGTTTGCATTGGTGAAAGCATTAGAGAGAGCAGAAACTGATAAGATCTTCATTCTCGTGATCGACAGACTGGTCCTCTGCTTGCTCAATGCTCATCACGGCAATATTTTATGTGATGGGAATAGATCTAAATACTTCAAAAACTTCTCAAGATTCGTTAATCTCAATAGCTGTAATAGTAAAAACCTATAATATCTGTAGTAAAAGTTTCACATGTAATATGTAGCTATTTCATATGCAAGCATGTCAACCAATCACAGCAGTGGGCGGCTACACTGAATCCCACAGCAGACACGCCCCTTCAAACAGAGCATTCAAGGCTAGGAAAATTGCCTTTTATTTCTAAATTATGACTATTTTTGATCTAAAAAACATACTAACATTATAAGGGCAATCCAGGAAACATTATAAAATAATAAAATAACCCCATGTCAGAGAACTTTAATAAAATAAATACAGCCTTGGCGAGGATAAGAGACTACTTTCAAAAACATTTACAAATCTAACAGACCCCATACTTTTAAACCGTAGTGTATTTCAGTTGTTTAAGGTATACTATCAAACGGATTTAGATTGACAATACAGTCAGTGTTCCCTTTCCCCACACTTATGAATGATGAAATGGGAGTTAAACATTAATATTAACAAGAAGTTAGAGAGAGAGAGAGAGCCAAGAGACAGAGGAATTCACACCCTTATGGTGTTGAACACAAATTCAACAGAAAATTAACAGCAATAAGCTGACCAGAGCGGAAACTATACTTTCACACAAATATCCCCACCAACGGGCTGTAAAAAGCATTGAAGACACACAAACGCCGGGCTTTGACCTAAAACCAGAGGGCAGACAGGACATTCCTCACATTCCAGAGTGTGTCAGCTGAGATCGTCTGATGGAGATCAGAGCAGACAGACTCTGTTAGATGACAGCAGAGCATTAGTGAACAGAAGTCACTATACACTCCTAACCACGAAATAAACCCCTGGTATGAGACTGACTGCATTGGCTGTTCTCATTCTGGATTTTTGTTCGGATGTAGTCTCGTTTCGTGATCCGTATGCGGTACGTGCCCATGTTAACAGCTTAGAGAGTTCACACTGAAAATGAATGTGGTTGCAGAAGCAGTGCAGATTCAGCAGCGCAACCTTTTGTCTATTTTTGCTATGCTGCCGGCACAGAATTAAAGTGATTGTTTGTTCATGGTCAAAATGAACACTGAACGTGACGTTTTGTTTTTGTAATTTCTCCATAAATGCATATAATTAAAGACTACTATTTCACAGTCAATGCAATGGCAAGGAATACTACATCTTATGTCACTTTTTGAAAAGTCAACACAATGGATGGCACTGAGGTCATCGTGGCGGTGGAAAAACAAAGTTTGGTCAGTATGATCCACTGGATTTCTAGTATAAAGATTTAAAGTGCCCCTATTATGCTTTTTCGAAAATTACCTTTCAAGCTCTGAGTAATTAGCCTGGTAATACCAGACTCTGTTACTGCTTCGTACACAGAGTCTGGAATGGCATAATAGTGTTTTCTGTCTCGCTAGGGGGCGCTTGTCTGAAGTTTAAAATCATTGGTTACCCGTAAGCCAATCAGATAAGTTTATTTATGACGTATGTTATGCGCCGACACAGCCGCATCGAACCACAGATATCATGCATCGAACTCAAATCTATGATCGAACTTCCAATGTAAACCTGCTGTAAACACTTGATGATGCGAGCGAAATACCGGAGTGAACATGGCTGTAAACGACTTTTGCAGATTATGCAAAGTTCATCTACGCATCCACGGTACAATCACGGCCTCTAAACTTATTTTTGTCAGAGTGAAACAAGAAAATATTTGCAGCCAACTCCAAACTCTATTTCCGATATGAACTGTAAGCGTTCAACAGACTGAGCCATCTGACCAATCAGAGCCGAGTATGGTCTCAGAAAGTAGGGTTTTAGAGAGACCAAATCCTTTATCGAATCTTCCGCACCACATATGATCATGTGTAAAACGGGCTTCATATACTGCACAACAACCCTTCGCTCGTGTGGATGATCTTAGCTGTGAACACATGTTTCACATTCATTAACACCCATAAGGAAACCACAAAGGAGAAACTACTCTAAAAAAATGTACTTATCCACATTTTAACACATCAACTAATTTGAAACCCCAGGCATGAAACAATACTAGTATTCATCAAAGATAAGATGTAAGAAAAATTTGTTCACTTCGTCAATGGTACAAGTTTTACAGGCCTTATGCCAAATATTCACAATTGCTTGCTTTGTCTTGGTTTTGCAATTATGTTCCATTGCAACACCTTTCAGTAAGTGCTGAAAAACAATCTAAAAGTGTTTGTTTCTATGTGTTGCAGTGGAATCTGCAGCATTTGCAATAAACACGCTCCATAAGTAGTGCTTTCCCAAACCCTAAACACATTTTTGAATCCACTAAATCGCTCAGGTTCAATCTCAGGCCTTTGGTATATCGATAAATCCATAAATCCATCCATTTGACTGACCATTTAAAGTCAAAGGTTCATAGGTGAGCTTCTAAGGACCAGATTGTTTTGTAACTTGCACAAATGAGCATGTATAACTTGCAAAACCCACTCAAAAGACTTTAGCAACACCCTATCAACCACACAACACCTTGCACAGGCACCACTGGTTTAATACTCTACTGAAAGAAATTTTATTTTATATTTATACCCACAGGCCACCATCCAGAAGCTCATTAGATTCGTACCCTGCAGTGGCAGAATGCAAATTACCAGATACCATCCTGTGTTGTCTAGTTGCAGTATTTTTGAGCAAAGCATAAACCCCTCTCTGCCCGAGGGGGCCTAGATCACACACTTCTGTCTGTCCGTGTTCATATGATTGCATGATCAGAATGCCAGCGTAGCTTGATGTTGGAGGAACTGGTAAATGAAGTATACTAAACGTCTGTGCATACATGGTGAGTTTAAGTAAATTTTGCCATTGATATATATGACTGTCAAAATTGGCCCAATTTACTCAAATACACTTTAGCTTTAGTATGATGACAAACATTTTCCTTTCCATTTTTTGTTAAACCTGCATAGTGGAAACAATACATCTAATTAGACATGACACCTTCATAATCATGACATGACATATGTCTTGAATATGAAATAGGGTTTATTAAATGTCATTAAATATCTTTCTCTCAATAATGCCATTTTGAATGCAAATATGACATTGTTTAAGATGTTTTTGTTATGACATCTTGACATAAAATTAAGTTGAACTGTCATGTGGTTGGCTTTGACATTGGCTGTCATGAGGCCATTATAACTGTGTCATGAATATTTTTTGTGACCTCAACTACAGTGCTACTAATTGAATTTGTCATTAAAGAGTTATAATGGCTTCATGACAGCCAATGTCAAAACCAAGCACCTGACAGTTTAATGTAATGTTAACCAATAAAGCTAGGTTTGATAATTAATCTGCTTTGTCATGTTTATGACAGGTTGTGTCGTCTTAGTAATGTCAAGTTGTCATGACAAAAACACTGACAGGTTATGATGTATTGGTTTATGTCAAGATGTCACAAAGACATCTCAAACAATGTCATATTTGCATTCAAAATGTCATAACTGAGCGAAAGACACTTAATGACAGTTGTCACAAACATGCATAAAACATATGTCATGTCATAATTGTTAGTCTCATGCACACCCCTTCAAGTAAAGTATTACCAAACATTTTTTAAAACTTAAAATCTTAAACACCAAACTTCCCAAAAGGTCAGTTAGTTCCTCAACCATCTCATCATCATGCAGATGTTAGCTGACAAGCCATCCCTGAAACTATACCCTCGACACAACTGCTAGAGCTTCGGTGTGTGAGACCTGCTGTTTGGTGTCTAATGAAAAGGCATGTGGTCGTTCGTCATGATGATGTGCAGATGCAACCGGCCTCCAGGCCCCAACATGAAAAGACCAGCACATCTGCCATGTCTAGCTATGTCAACACTGCAAAACACCAGAAGACTGATCACAGGCCAGAGCTTCAACTCTGATAGTTACACACACGTTTGTGTTTGTGACAACCTTTGCATCTGTGTGAAGTAATGGTGTTAAAATGCCCTCATCCCACCCAGGTGGCAACGTCTGCTGTTGTTTTGCTTTCCATTACTCCACGTACCAATTACTTTGCTTTTACCTGCCAAGACAAACAGCAGCTGTTCATGCCCAGAATATTTTGCTCACGTCTGACGCCCTCACTAATACGTTAACAGTCCGAAAAAAGCTGCTTCTGAAGTTACAGTTGAAAATAATTCGTAGACAAAACGTAAACTAAAATATGTTCATGATTTGTAATCACAATTTTTTCTTTTGTCAAGTCAACTTAAATCATTTATGTGGTTCAGATAACATAATATTTTGAGTTTCTGATGATTAAATCAATCTCCTTCATTGTATTAACTCACTTTTTCCATTTCAATGAACTTAAAATTTGAAGGCAACTAGGTTACTTAATTTTTTTAAATTAAACCAACAATTATTTTTTTTTTACATTATCCATTATGTTTAGTTATTTCCTTTAGCTATTAAACACAACTCAATGCAATTCTCTTAGGGAAAAAAGGTTTTTATGGGATCCTGTATAGAACGGGTTCTTGACTCAATTTTAAAGAACACTTTATTGCCAAAACGGTTCTAATGTCTTACATTAACACATAATGCTTTCATGTTTAATGGGTTATTTCAGTTTTTCTAGTGGTAAATTATGTTTACAAGCTGTTTAATTCATGATAACAGACCTAAATTTAAATTAATTAACTAAATCCATCAAATGAAACCCTGATATGAACCCCTAAAAAGTTCTATAAGCTGTATGACGTGCCTGACAGAACCCTTTATTTTTTTCCTATTGAACCTTTTGTTCTGCCTGTGAGAAATCAACACGGAAAGACCCTTTAAATTAACACTAAATGTATGAACCTTTCTTAACAAATGAACTCTCGAAAGACAGTCCTACTTTAGAAACCCGTTTATTAACAAAAAGCATAAAAATAATATTTTAGTGACTGTCTCAAATGATTAGGCTTTAATATACAAGCCAAAATGAAATCCTCTGATATCTGGATGGATTTATGGTTGTAGTTATTTGCAGTTATCCAAGATAGAAATATACAAAAGTTTTCCGTTCTAACACTTTTCTTCTGTTAGAGAATGTTGTCCAAAGAATTCAGAAAGCTTTCTGTCTTACCTCTGCGTAACAGACAACGAAGAGGACAATGAATGGAGAAAGTGTCCTAATAATCTGCAGAAAGACACACAAATATAAGAAGAGATATATCTGATGTATTGTTGCACATATAAGGTCGGATTCATGAAGCTTGATGACTTACCATTATCGGGAGATGAGAGGAGCTGCTGCGCAGGCAGAGGAAGAACTGAAGGACAACATTACAGACTTCTGGAGAGATCCAGTGATTCACCCTCCCCCAGACCCCCACCCCCAAACACACACACACAAACACGTTTTCATGTTTTATGGGGACTTTCCACAGACATAATGTTTTTTTATACTGTACAAACTGAATTCTACCCCCCTACACTAACCCTACCACTAAGCATACACAAAACTTTGTGCATTTTTACATTTTCAAAAAACATATGATTTATAAGCTGTTTTCCTCATGGGGACCAAAAATGTCCCCACAAGGACTTGTCATCTTTGTGCAATGTAGGGTTTACCAGGCCACACACACATACACAGTGTTTGTTTCGCTATATTAGTGAGGACATTGCATAGACTTCCATTGATTTTATCCCAGGTTAAAGGGATAGTAATTCACCCAAAAATGAAAAATAAGCCCATTATTTACTCATTAGGTTAATATGACACTCTTCTTTCAGACGAATACAATTAGAGTTAATATAAAAAAATGTCCTCTTCCAAGCTTTGTAATGGTAGTGAATGGACGTTTCTGTTTCGAAGTGCATAAAAGTGCATCTATCCATCATAAAAGTGCATCACACACCTCTGTGGTTTAATTTCTGAAGAAAAAGGATGCATTTGTGTAAGAAAAATATTCATTTTTATCACATTACAAAGTAAAGATTCTAGCTTCCGGTTCTGGCCAAACGGCCTTACGTAGTCTACTATCGCGCCAAAAGCACAACTTACACAACTTGTGACGGCAGAAGTAGCATATCATCAAAATGAATGAATCTTTTTCCGAGTCATTTGGTTCATTCAATGAACAAAAACGAATTGACTCAGAAAAAAAGATTTGTTCATTTTGATGAACAAGTTTGAACAGGAGAGTCACAAACATGCATCGCAGTACAGAGCAAGGCGAGCATTTCAGCTTATAAATAAATATTAATATTATATATAAATATTTTTTTTAAATGAGTGATCAGTTCGCTTGATAAGACCTTTATTCATCGTCTGGAATCGTTTAAAGCCCTTTAAACAGTTAAGTGTCTTTTGGACCTTGAACTGTTTGGTTCCCAATAAAGTCCATTATATGGAGAAAAATCCTGGAATGTTTTCATCAAAAAGCTTAATTTCTTTTCAACTGAAGAAAGAAAGACATGGACATCTTGGATGGCATGGGGGTGAGTAAATTATCAGCAAAAGTTTTTTTAAAAGTGAACTACTCCTTTAAATTCTGCTGTATGTTAGCTCTAAAAAGTCAATAGAATGAATGAAATCAGTTCAGTGTTGATTAATTTTGGTTCAGTAACTAATGTACGTCAACTGTGGAATGAGTTCAATTCAGCAATTCAGCAAGCTCTGCAGAAAACAGTAATGTCATTGTACATCTCAGTTCAATTTTCATCCAATAGTGCAGTGCAGTCAAGTCAGTAATAATGCTGACTATGAAGTGTCCCTATAAGCAAGCCAGAGGCGATAGTAGCAAGCAACCCAAATTCCATCAGGTGACAGAAATGAAGAAAAAAAATTAAACTTGGGAAAAAACAAGCTCAGTCAGGGTGGCAGTTTTCCTCTGGCCTTAGACACAATGATTTTTATACTGTGCAAACTGTATATTCTATCCCCAATACCCGTCACAGAAAACTTATTCAAAAATCATTATCAGTATGATTTATAAAATGTTTTCCTCATGGGGACAAAAAAGTCCCCTCAAATCAAGAAATACTGGTATTACTATCCTTATGGGGGTATTTGGTCGCCATACGTAGAAAATACTAGGATCACGCACACAAAGAATACAACTTTATTGGCATGGTTTATAAGGATTACAATTGCCAAACCACTAAAGTTGTTAAGTAAACAGGTGAATGGAATAAAAATGAAATTTGCATGTACATTTGGGTAACTTTACATAACTATACTGTATGATGCATTGGGGTTCAAAAGTCTATACCGCATTGAAAATTCAGAATTTAAACTTGGGAATAAACAATGTTTAAGGATTTAAAAAAAAACTCTTAGGCTATATATAGGCTATGTTTTGGAACAAGATGACAGAATAAATGACAGAATTATCATTATCATTTTTTCGGGTGAACCCACAATATATATATTTTTTAATAACTGCATCCATGACTGATTTTGTGCAACAGCGCCTTCTGCTGGATTGTCATGATAAATGAAAACAAAACAATGCTGAACTTCATTTCAATTAAGTGTTTTGCCAGTGTTTGCCATTATAACGCTCTATAATGCATTAAGACGTTTCTATCATTTCATTTAACTCTGAATTGATGGGTTTCCTCTGTGGTGAGTGACCCGTAATCAACTCATAGTAAACTGAGTTGACCCTCTCTTTATAACTTTTGTGATTTTCGCGTATTCTCTTCTTTTCAGAGACCTAAAAATAAAGACAAAGCACAATTGAATGACAATTGGCATAGACAGATACTAAATAGTTAAAGTTGAGGTTTGACAAGGAGGAGGTGTGAATTCCTGATTCATACCTCGTTAAAAGAGACATCAGCGTTTGTGACCTTTTAGAATCAGATAACAACCAATTAATGATCAATTTCACCATTTTATCAATGCATTGCGGTCCTTTGCATTTGCCACAGTTATAAGCGAATATAAAAATATTTCACCTCATTTTGTTCAGTTTTCCGTGAACACAAGAAGCAGATAATGAAAACCATAAGGAAAACAAAACACCAGATCACAGACAACACGACCACCGTTGAAAGGCTGGCTACCATCGAAAAACTGAAAGATTGCGAATGATCTACAAAATAATAGTAAAAATTAGACCTCTTTTAATGTCTGCTTTAAGTTTTTCCTCTTGAAACTAATTTCTGCATGCCGTTTCATAACAGCTCTGAAGAATTATAATTTCAAAATGAAAGTCTCATTTAAGTTTCAAAGTGAACGCAGTCTCAACTCACCTCCATTATCAGAACTATTACTGGAACCCATTGGTTTATCCATTCAGCTGCTGAATTCAAGATGGTACAACACAAATTAACATGAGATTGGTGAAAATATAAACTCATGTAGGCTAGTGTTTTCCAGTGGTTAAAAAAGAATGTCTGTATGATTTAAAACAATGAAGACTGGCAGTAAAACTCACCCTGACATTGACTGGTTGATACAGTCCTGCAACTGCGGTATGCGAGCAGTCGCTTGTTATACCGCACTGTGACCTATTCTTACATTTCCTATTAGACCTCACAAAGGAAATGCTCTTCAAAGAATCACACCCCTAGAATTCTCTGCAGAAAAACTTTAGAAATAAAGAAAACTAAAACAAAAAAAACTATTTCCATTTAAAATAATTTACTCACCCCCGTGTCATCCAAGATGTCCATGTCTTTCTTTCTTCAGTCGAAAAGAAATGAATGTTTTTGATGAAAACATTCCAGGATTTTTCTCCATACAATGGTCAACGGACCCCAACAGTTTCAAGGTCCAAATGACCGGTTCAGTGCAGCTTCAAAGTGCTTTAAGGACACCAGACGATGAATAAGGGTCTTATCTAGCAAAACGATCGGTCATTTCAAAAATAAAATAAAAAAAATTAAGTTTTATAAGGCAGCACAAATGCTCGCCTTGCTCCTGTTCGAAATTGTTCATCAAAATGAACAAATCTTGTTTCGAGTCATTTGGTTCATTCAACGAAGGAAATGACACGAAAAAAGTTTCGTTCATTTTGATGAACGAGTTCGAACAGGAGAGTCACGGACGCGAATCACAGACACCAACTAAACAATTAAATTACACTTCAAATATTGTTTTTCCAAAGATGATTTCTGTCACTAACAGTAGTTACCCATTCAAATCTTATTTGTAGATATTTTTTTCTTGTTCTCAAACTGTTTTGTAACGTGTTTTCCTAAAAAGTAAAATAATTCATCAAATGACCACAAGAGAGCAGCAGACGTGTTCTGAGTCTCAGCTGAACCTTACAAAAGGGACCGTGGAAGTACAGTGGAAAGGAGGTAGTAGCATAGATACTCCCTGCGTTCCAAACCGCATACTTCCCTACTATATAGTAGGGGAAAAGAGTAGGCGAGCAAAAAAGTACGTTCGAATCCTCAGTATTCATAAAAGACTAGGCGAGAATAACATAGCAGATGTCCAGTTCGCATTCATACTCAACTAGATTTGGCTATAAAGTACCTACTTTTTTAGCGCTCGTTGAGTAAGTACTTATTGAAATTAAGTACCTACTCACTGAGTATGCGGTTTGGAACGCAGCCAATGAATAGGCTCTATGCACAACTGCACTACTTCCTGAACTTCAGCCAGCTCCTTGTTTCCTGTCTATCATTATTGGACAATTTGATTAATTCAGGTGTGCTTGACCTCAGTAGTCACAGCAACAATAATCAAACACACCTGAATTAATCAATGTGTCCAATAATGCCAGACAGGAAACAAGAAGCTGGCTGAAGTTCAGGAAGTAGTGGAGCTGTGCATAGAGCCTATTATTAGCCTACCATATTTATGCAGTTTGGATGCTTAAATATTAGTTTGTTTCTGGTGGCTTTAAATATTTTTTATCTATGTTAAACTTGAAGGCAAATGACACAAGAGCTATATATCTAGCGAAAGCTTCCTTCTGGAGAGGTTCCCAATAGGGGGAAAAAGAAGAAACCAATCAATGTAGTTTATAAATAATAAAACATTAATTATATAAAATATATATTATTGAATTACATTCATAAATTCAATTATATCAATTGTGTGTGTGTGTGTGTGTGTGTGTGTGTGTGTGTGTGTCATTAATAGGTCGTATATGAATATTGTATACAATAAAAAACAAACAGGGATAGTATATCCTCCTCATTTAGAGTTAAATGTGTGTGAGAGACATCTGTATTATGCCAACTTGAAATCAGTTCAGTTCAAATGAATTTTAAACACTGATATCAATAAATACTGTCAGACAGTCTTGTTGACCACACATGACCTTTTATTGGCTATATTCACAGGTTTCAACTGACAATCATTTCTGCAGAAAAGGACTACAAGTTAGTAAAAATGAATGAAATGATAAAGGCCTGCAATAAAAGTAAAATTTGCCATTGAAACAGTTAAGAACCAAATCATCAATCAGAATTTCTCTCATCATCCTGAAATCTGATGTGTTCTTTTATTGTGTGGCGAACTGTTGATCGCTGTCTTCTCAAATTCTGTGTCTACAGCAAAATGTAGATTCAGTCCTCTGCTACAAACTTTGTACTAATGTGTCACAGGTTGTTCTGATTTGAATTTCACAGATCGTGAAAGCAAGCTTCTCTAAGAAGAAATCTCATGCTCTTATCTTATCAATAACAGCCCTCAATATTTCACTGTTGTTTCCTCTCGGAAAAAGACTGTGAAGAAATGTTTAGCAGTGACAAAAAAAAAAAAAAGAAAAAAGAAAGAAAAAAAGAACCGACAAACCCTTTAATGACTGCTATTAAACATCGCATTGTGAATAGTCCTTCACATTTCTACAGTAGAGGGCAAAATGATCATTCCTTTTGTCAGGGTATTTTTTATACTGGAACAATTTTTTTTATTTGACCTACAGTACTTTATCACCTTTGATGTTTCTAAACTGCATGTAAAATGCTTTGGCTCATGCATACTGCCCTTGTATCTCGTGTTTGTGCCATTAAATAATGGTCACTGTGATTTTCCCGAGTAAGACATGTCGCTGGATCAGCATTCCCATCCGAAAATGTAGTCCTAACCCTACCCATCTAAAATCAGAGGGAACTACGGGGTGAATAACACTGATGTAGAAGCACCAAAACCTGGTTGTAAGCAAGTGGCAACATTCTAATCTGAAAAATGAAGTCTACCTGGAAGTGCGAAAAACTGCAATACATCTAAAATCCGCTAGAGGGAGGTCCCAAAAGGGAGCAAATATCCATAGACGTCATGTTAAAATGTCCGTTTTCACAGCATAAATTCATATGTTTACAGTTTGGTCCCATGGACTTTTATTGTATTTTTGGATAGGTTCCGAGTGCCTGACAACTGTGAGGTGGGTGATTTTTTTTTCTAACTCGTTAGTTTAGATCGTATTTAGATATCAAATTTATGAAAAATAAGGGCGGTTATCTTTGATTGACAGCTGATTACGGGCTGCACCGAGTGGAATTTGACGTCTCGGCCATGATCTGTCACAACAAATCATACCACCTCTGTATCCTTTCTGAATATTTGTATTTTGTATTTCCCATGATTTTCCAGTATGTTGCCGCCCATACCCCCCATAAACAGCCTCAAAACTGTTCTTCAGAAAGTCAATCGGTGACGTCACAAAAGCTTTGTCCATATTTTTTGCAGTCTATGGTTGTAATCTAAAACATGACACAACTAAACGTGTCCCTCGAATCTGATTAATTGATTGGAATGTTGTTCCAGGATAAGATGTTGATCCAGAAGCATGGTGTACTTGGTGAAATCACGTTTGCTTTAAAGGATATATCATCCACTGCTAAAAAGTACAGAAAATGTGTTTTTCAGTTCTAGTTCCAATAATATCTTTGGGCTCTGGAAAAGTTTATCTTCTCTTCATGGCAACAACATAAAATAAAACAATTTTACATTCAAACCAAACTAATATTATGAAACCATTAGCAGGGTAAAGGAGAAAAGGAAATAGGCCTATAGAAAATGCAGGTAGATTGAACTCCTTTGACATGCCTGTTATCATAAACACTCATTTGACGTGAAATGAACCATTTTTATACATTTCAGTAAATGACTTTGGTAGAACTGTGGATGTTTTACAAACAAAGGGACAATTTATTTGGTCAGTTACAATAAACTCTTACATGACCTTTTTTTCTATATCATACTAAATTCCAAGGCATAGTTTAAAACAAAAGACATGTCTCTGCCACAAATGTTGAGTCAATAAAGGGGCGAAACACTTCTGTTCTCGCCCTTTAAAATATTATTCATTTAAATAAAGCATCATCGAGGGCAAAAGTGTGAAAATGGTGTTTCCAACAACATCAAGGATGTCTGTGGTGACATGTCATGTAATGTTGTTTTATTGTCTCTTGTTGAACAATACTTTGTGCTGATTGGGCATGATCTTTATCATCATCATCATGGTTGCATGCGCAGAGAGACTAGAAAGAATGTGGCCAACGATATTTTCTATGGCTAATGCATTTATTATTATTATTACAGTTATTGCTAGATACACTCTGACCTACAGTTTATGAAATCAAGAGACTCATAATGTAATTTACTGAAACGAGAAACAAGGAATCGTGTTTGACGTATATCAGCGGTGGTCATTTCTTTTAAATAAATAGTCTATATTTTGCTAATATGCCATGATTAACGACTGTGCAACGCAACTATCAGCATGTGTTTCACCTCACACATACACCCATCCATTACAGTACCATTCACATACAAATCAAAATAAGATTGATTATTTATCATCATGTGTGGTTGAAATTGCTGAGGTGAAAAGAATGATGCCCTGACAGTTTTTTCTTATCAGAAAAATAACGAAACATCACATACAACATTCAGCTAATGGCTAATCCAAAAAATGTAAACATCAGAATCTCACCTTCAATATGCAAAATTCTGGATAGAAAATGTTATTATTAAAAAAAACAGCACATTTTGCTAAATAAGTTCCCCCGACTCCTCCCGACGTAGCAGATCGCTAACTTTGGTTTGTTAACTGTTTGATAAAAACAGTACAAAAAATACTGCTGTATAAAAAAATGAATCAAGCTCTCAAGTTTCCTCATAAAAATTGCACAGCATTATTTTTTTCAATTGTTTCTTCCTCAATATAATAAGCTGGTATTATAAGTGTCGCCGCACCTCTTTTCCCCCCCTCTCACTCGTTTTTACTTTCTACGCTTTTCCCAAAACTACTGCACTTCTGATCCAGTTCTATAATATTTATACCGTCAAGTCATCTGACCTTGCCCGACTGCTGGCCTTGCTCAGGCTGCTGAGCGGTCGAGTGTCTTCTATCGTCTCACTGGCTTCCACGTCCGCTTCGACGGCCGTCTCGTCCTCGTCTTCATCCCTGTGAAGAACTCCCGCCGCCGCACTCGGTCCTATCACTGTCGTCTGGGCGTAGGTGGGCAGCGTTTCATCGTACACCTTAGACATGTCTTTTTTAGGTAGGGTCGCGTCGTCCGTTTTCTCCTCGAATGGCTCGTACGGAGCCGGCAGCCGGCCAGCTTCCATCCCCACCACCTCGGTCAGGGGGAAGAAGTGCGACGTGGCTCTGTCCTCCTCCAGCAGCTTGTAGCCTTTGGCTTTCTGGATGGAGGAGGCTGCTATGGAGGGCAGGGCCTTCTCGCCCGCCCCCGGCCCCTCGACTTGCGGCCGCACCGGTTTACGGAACACAAAGTGGATCTTTTTCAAGCCTAAATGGCTGATTTCCACAAAGTTGAGGAAAAGCGAGACACAGGCCACGGCTAACATGAAGATGATGAAAATGGTTTTCTCCGTAGGTCTTGAGACGAAGCAGTCGACCGTGTTCGGGCACGGCCAACGGCTGCACTTGTACAGCGGCAGAATTCGGAAGCCGTACAAGTAGTACTGGCCCACCACGAAGCCTATCTCAAAGAGAGTCTTGAAGATAATGTGGCAGATATAGGTCCTCAAGAGAGTGCCCTCGAGACGAAACTTCTTGCTGCCCTTCGTGCTCGTCTCCTTGGCCGTACGGACGCTTCCCTGATCGGGCGCGAGCGGCAGCCTCTCCTCGTTCATCTCTTGCTGCCTGTTGAGCTCAGCCTCCTCCCGTTCCTTGCGCTTCTCCTCCATGTGTACATGGTGGACGGCGTGGCCCACGTACACCAAAGAGGGTGTGGAAACAAAGATGATCTGGAGCACCCACAGCCGGATGTGCGAGATGGGGAATGCCTCGTCGTAGCAAACGTTCTCGCAACCCGGCTGCTGCGTGTTGCACACGTAATCCGATTGCTCGTCGCCCCACACGAACTCCGCGGCGGTGCCCAGGATGAGGATTCGGAAGATGAAGAGGACCGTGAGCCACACCCTACCGATTACCGTCGAATGCTCGTTTACTTCCTCGAGGATGTTGCCCAAGAAACTCCAGTCACCCATGGTTGACTGTCAGCACTGCGGGACAAACAAAAGAGATGTGAAGGAATCTGATTAGACTTCAACTCGAGTTACACTTCATGATTATAGATTGTCCCAAAAGGTCATTCCACTTGCGATAGTTATTTGAAATCAAACAATGACACTGTATAATTTTCCACCCTGGTCTAACAAAACAGGCCAAAAGAGAAAGACTCTACAACTGATTAAAATGCATACCTTCACACCAACAGTGCTCTATATAGACCAAACAGCAATATAGGTAAACAGTATAAAATGGGCAACTTGCCACAGTAAGAGCTCCAGAGTTTGTGTGTTCCCCCTTCTCTTGGCACACTGTGGTGTGAAGTGAACTTTTTGCTCTCTGGTTCCCACCTATGGCCTCCAATCCTTGTCGCCCGAGTGAGCAGAAGTGAATGAATCCAGTCTGATGGTTGGTTTTTAGTTTGCTGCAATATTTAAGCTGGGAGCCAGACAGCCTTTATTCAGAGGGCGACGCATGGTGACGCGTAGCACAATAGGATTCACAAACACAAATGGGAACGTATGTGTCACTGGCATTGGGAAAAGGGCAATTTTAAAAGTGTAAACTTGACATGGTGCTAATTAAAGCACGATTTTGAGATTCACTTCACTGTTACTTGAGTTTGAAATAGCTGTGCTCTATCTATCGATCTAGCAATCATCTATCTCTGGTCACATTTCTCAGAAATATTTGTTCTTTGTCTTCCAGGAAGTGGTTAGTTGGGCTTTTCACAAAAGAAAACCATAATCAAAAAAACAAACATTTGTTTACATGTACATTTTTACTCCGAATGCCCAGGGTAATCCTACACTCTAAAAATGCTGGGTTGTTTAAACCCAAATTTGGGTAAAATATGGACAAACCCAATTGTTGGGTCAAAAATGTAATGAATAAGTTCACAGTTGAAAGTGAAAGTTGAAGTTGGGTTAAAACTAAATTACATTTTAAACCCAACATTTGGGTTTGTCCATATTTGATCCAAATTTGGGTCAAAACAACCCATGCTAAATGCTAAAACTAGAAAGTTTGTTTCATCACAGTGATCAATTTGTTATTTTTTTAAGGCATATAATAGCATAAAAGCTAGCAACAGACTAGTTTGGAAAAAATAGCAACTTTTCCAAGATACCAATCCCAATCAAGCAAACATTTAAACATGCTAATTTTGTTGTATTTTTAGAGTTTATGATATATGGTTGATAACACTACTTAATAAAGAGAAATTACTGCATCAGGGAATGGCAAAAACAACACCTTGTTATCATGAAACTGATGATAATTTCCTATGGTAAACTCATGAAATGGGACATGTACTTGGATTTAAAGAAATGTAGATATGTCACTTTAATACAGTAGGTCAAGCAACAATGTACACATACTTCTTGACTCAAACATATCAAGTCCAATTAGTCAGAACCATGACCAATAATCCCTCTCTAGACAATGCTTTAGCCCATGTGGACCACTTTTTATCCAACTGGAATGTGCTCTAGAAATGACATCATGGACTAAGTATTGCAATTGGCTGAAACTAAAGAACGATGTTCAGTGGGTGGGTTATGTGAATGTTTGGAGGGCGGGGCCATGTATGCAAAAATGTTTCCCTATTAAACACAAGTTACTCCTCTGCAATAAAACAAGTACGTGTTAAAAAATGTATTGGTATTATACAAAGTCCTGGATACTGACCCGATCGCATTTACTATAGAATGAAATGGCAGACCACCAGAGGAAAATAACTGGATCAACTTTGAAGAATCTGAGATTGAAGGATCTAAGATTGAGAACTGAGATTCTCCAGTTACTAGGTTGATTGCACCATGATTTTTCAAGATGCCAGTCTTCAAGGTTGGGGAAACAAATATAAGTACCTGGGAATTTTCCCTATTTCTGCTACTACATAAGACCATCTCAAGTCTTAGCTGCTTTAAGCTGGTCTTCAGCTGGTTTGCAATCTAGTCTCCCAGTCTGGCAAGTGTCCTTTCAAACCAGCAAAACCAGGCTTGGAGTAAAGCAAAGACCAGCACCTAATGACAACTTTGGCAACTGATGTAGCCTGACAATAAATACATGTATTCTATCCTAACCTTTGCATGTACTTGTCTAAAGTCAACTCTTGCATGGAGTTTCAAACAGAGCCCTACACAAGTAGTTCAACCCCATCGGCATAGAGTATGCAAAAAGTTGGCGCAAACAGTCCTCATGTTAGCCTGACCCTGGAGCCTTCATTTAAAGGTGCTACTTGTTGATATTGCTGGCGCTGGAAGCCTAAGCCAGCAGCATAGTGGTGAATGGGTGTTGGGATTTCAAACAAAGGCATGATGTCATTATGAAGTCCGCTGTGTCTATTAAACGTGCGCATTGAGGCATGATCCCAGATTGTGCGAATGAAGCAGGCCCCAGGCTATGGGTAGGCATTGGACATTCCCTCAAACAAAGTTATCTTACAGGGATCTGCCTACATGCTGTTACACCACGTTTCCTGCTCCTGAGGGACGATTTCGCTGACTGCCATAAAACTACGTAGGATACAGTGAAAGTGTAGCATTAGCATAGCATTAACCATTAGCAAGGGAAAAGGCTGGGAGCAACATACTGTATGCTCTCGATCTCAGTACACCAAAACTGTATCTGTTGGATAACTTGCAAGTTGAGTGCGACAGTGTAGGTTGACTTACACGATTGACCCTTCTTTTCAAGTTACTTCAAAAAAACTATTGCTTTTCGAGCCATAGTCATTATATTTTATCTAAGAACCCACTTGCTTTAATGCTGGTCTATGCGTGTTATTGTTGGCCTAGCTCAGTGGTGTCCAAACCTGCTTCTGGAGGGCCACTGTCTTCCAACTCTAATTATGTCTGCTAAAGACTGTGCGATTTCGGCAATTCTATGAGATCATTACAAATCACATTGTACGATCTAATAATATGGATCTAGTAAACTCGGGCACAACCTGTACGTAGACTGTACGATGATGACACCTATTGAATCATAGGCTTATAGAAGAATAAAACGTCATGGTGGTAAACAAACAGAGCAAGATGAATCGCACTTTGGCAATTGTGGTTTGTATGTGCAATGAAAAAATAGGAGAATATGTATGCGTTCATGGCTATGGAAAAGAGGCCAGGTTGGCATACCAATCTTGCAAATGGAGCTTGAGTTAAGTAGTTTTAGTGCATTCCAGTTTTAGTCACGTTGATCAATACACCATTTCATGTTGCATTTTTATTGGCTAGTCAGTAGACGTAGGTCGTAGAAGCAAACCCATTGATCATGCTAAATTTCTGACACTGTCAGGAAATTATCGCAGGCTATCTTTGCTCACAAGACAGTGACAATGGCCGTCTTTGAACCAACTTAGGACTACTGCTTAGGAGCCACGAACCTGGAAATTTGTCATCTTTCATCTGGTTATCTTACGACTCAGTTGAAGCAGATTAGAGCTAAAGTGTGCAGGACGTTGGCTCACCAGGAGCAGGATTGGACACCCCTGGACTAGCTGATGGGCGTACAACCCATTCAATTCATCTTTTTTGTTAATGGTGGTTGACCAATGAAGTCTTGCTTGTTAAGTTAGTTTAGAAGCCTTAAAATCAGTTCATTGCATCCCATTCTGGAGAGCAACATCAAAAACACAACATATATTGGTCTTGTACACTATAGATGCGCTGTACCACGTCGGGTTACGCCTTTGTGAGCAATATTATTAACACAATGTACCAAATTTATTTGGTTTTTAAATATTGCTTCAGACTCCCATAGAACTCCAGCATGGTTTGACAGTGGTGCCTATCCTCTTGTTCTTCCGTGGTAATCCCCATTAATCCCTATTCCAGCGCCAACTATTTGATGGATCCAATGTGGGTCTCTCTTCTCTGTTCTTTGTGCATACCAGAGATACCACCAACAATAAGGAGGATTTACCTGATTCAGTTCACTTCCATTCCACACGGGAGACTGAAGAGTGAATGAAGCCTCGTTGTAGATTTGCAGCGCAGAATTATCGAATTATTTCATCATATCTCTGTATGCCGCTTTCTAGAGTAAAACCAACACATTCTCATCCCAAGAAGTCATCTAATTGAGGCTTCTGACCATGCGTCAACATCCGACATTTTAGGACACCCTTTAACGTCAGTTAAAGACGATCCTAGGGCGTCATCCAACTGACGGTTTACCTTTAGCGTCAGGTAGGTTTAGGTCTGGGGTAGGGTTAGGATTAGATAGCTTCATCTAACTGACGTTAAAGGGTACCCTAAAACGTCGGATGTTGACGTATGGTCAGTTAGATGACGTCTTAAGAAGAGAACGGGCTGGTAAAAACAACTGCTTGGAATACAATGGAGGATACTCTTGGCATGCCTCTTAACTACTTGGTTTGGTTGGCCCATTGTTAGAGTTGACAAACTTCCAGTTAATAAAGAATATCTGGACCTTTACTGGGACACTGCCCAGTCTTCCGGCCTAAACATCCATAAGTGTTACCTCCAAGACCCGGAATGTACCGGAAGACAAGGTGCCCAAATACATAGGGTTTAAAATAGTTATTTTCCTGGAAGTATGGTAACAAACAACTATCTAACCACACCCGGACCAAGAGCCCCAGCTTTCTATGGCCTTTAATGCATCACATACGATAGTGAATAGGCAGGAGAAAGGGTGGAGAAAAGGTGATCAATTGTTCTGTCCAATCTCTAAGGAAATGGATACGTGTGTACACGCTGGTTAGGGTACAGCAAGAGGAAAGAAATGCCTATGGAAATACAATAGAAAGACGGAAGGTAGAGTCACAAAGAGATGCTAAAAGACAGAGTCCAATGGCCTTAAGAAGTGTAGAACATGGATTTTCTAAGGAGGTTAAAAAGGGGAAATCATCTTGACAATCAACCTGGCCATCAATTCAAAGTTCATTGAGTTCAAGCTTTTTTCTTCATGCTTCACTTAAAGTCGGCATCGAATGAAAATTCACAGTATCTGTTTTCTCTAAACATCTATGGATCATCATCATCTGGTCAATAAAACTGTCTGCAATGCATTGTTGTTAAAGCATGGCTCAGGCAATAGCTAAATGTAACTGTCCATTAGTTTTGAAGAATTGTCCTGGATTAAGCTGAGTCACTGACAATTTAATCTAGTTGAAATCTACAGGAACTCTACTAACCAAATAAATGCATGCAACTGTCATTGGCATGTAGGAAGGTCTGGTTGTCTTTCTCAGCCAGGATTCTGTCAGGATGTGGTCAGAGCGGTCTCTAACACCAGGTCGTAAAGGGTCCACTCTCTCTCAGGCGATAACCCTGATGCACAGGGTGTCTTTATCACTTGATAGCATTCTGCAGCTTTGCGGCTCCCTATAAAAAGAGATAGAGGTGATTTTAACATCGTGATTGGTTTCACACTCACATGTATGTGCAAAAAAACGGCACTTGAACGATTAAAACATATTTCTAGCATAATTTCCTGTCTTAGCTGCAATTTTCACACCTCCATTGCTGTTTTAGCTGACTACAAAGACATGATCTGTTTTCATTTTTCATGCAAGAAATACAAAGAGCATTTAAAAAAAAATAACAAAAAAACCAACACATTTTCATCCTTTGGCATCATATAGGTGACACCATAAGACATTTCGTCAAAATACAACGCACATGGCACCCTTTAGCATCAATATAACACGCACTGTTATGGGTAGGTTTAGGTAGAGACTGAGGCTTCGTGAAGCACTGAAACAGTTGAAGCAAATGTGCCATATTGTTTCGAGCCTTCGAATCAATCCTACACCCGTCTCCATGGCGACACCTAGTGGTTTCTTATAGATTTTTATTCAAAAATATTCATTAATGTCTGTCTCTCAGGCAATGTGTAAATTTAAAACCTAAATATAACTAAACAAATCGCACTATAAATGTCACTATATCACCAAAAATCCGCTACCTAAAACCAAACACCTCACACAAAAATACACGACGTGAAAGTGCGTTGACTTCACTTTTATACGGTGTGATACCACCAATCAAACCCTGATTCGGCGGAGCACTCCACCTGATGAAACACACAAGCTTCATTTAGCCGTAGTCACGTGACGTGGGTGTTTTGAATCACGCTTTGGATCAGTGTTTCGAATCATCTGCGCTTCCGGATCTCGCAAAGCTTTGGAACGTCTGTTTTGCGTCAGCCATCCCTAGGTTTAGGGATGGCTGACGAATGGTCTCATATTGACGCTAAAGGATGGCAGTCACCTGTATGAGGCCTTGGGTTCTGCGTGTTAAATTGACGCTAAAGGGTGCAATGTGCGTAGTATTTCGACGAATGTCATAGAGCGTCACCTATATGACGCCAAAAATGAGAAAGGGCTCTAAAAAACATATCATTGCAATAAATAAAATATCCAAGAAGAAATATAAGCACACTTTCAAAGCAAAACACGCACAAAACAAATAGATAATATTAGGCGTGCTTTATTTTTTTGGATACTTCCTTCTGCTTGAGATGACATTATTCACACATCTGATAAAAAATAGCTTAGTTAGTTCGGAGAAAAGCTTCTGCATAATTTTTTTTTTTGCAGATGTCTGCTTAAAATATATTTTTTTTAACCTCTGCCTCCCGTAATCTTAAAGCTGAGTCTGGATGTCAGATTTGAAAGGAGTCTAAGGTATCAGCACATCCATTGTGATGAATTCGAATTTCGATAAAGATTTTTGCTGAGTGTGTAAAGCTGCCTTCTTTTCTCCATTGTTTCCAAAGGGTGAACAAGAAAATGAGCTTTGACACCAGAACACAAGAGGAGACGGAGGCAGACACCAAGAGGTTGCTCTGCTTTTTTTGTCTATGTAGAAAAAAGCCAGCAATATCACTTTGAACGTTGCCAATGTTTAGTTTAGCTTTTGAGAATGTTTGCAGAGGCCTTTTGCGTAATAATCCATTCGTAACAATAAAGGTCAATATGAGTGACAGAAGCATACAAGCAATAAATAAAGGAAAAGTTTGTCTTTTCATGCACGATCATTAGCTGGATTAACGCTGTCTAGGTGGGTAAAATGTGAGGGGTCAGGGCAGGTCACCATCCTTACAATGGTCCATGCAATGATTCCCAAAGGTTGAAATACAATTAACATGACTAAAGTGCCATTGCCTTCTTAAGTTTATAATTACATCAGGTGTAAAGCTGATTGTTGACCTTTAGCTGTTTGAGCAATATTTAGCATTGGTCCATATTATCATTTTTACCCCTCGCTGACCTTGTTTCAGACTTGGTTTAGGCACATGGATGATTCTCTTCACATGATCCTGTGGCTGGGCTAAATGAAGAGAAAGGCATTTTATCTCTCCCCGCATATGCAAGGCTGATGAGAGAATGCCGTGGGTCACGGTGGTGTTGATGACAACTTCAAGTGCCACAGTCACACTTTCCCTTGAGTGATTCCTGCACCCAGAGCAGCTCTATTAGGGAACACAAGCAACATTGGTTTGTATTATTAGTTGTGCTTATAAAGGCGAGCCTCACTCATTCTAGACTAAAACCTTTTCAATGCAATCATGCAATGCACCCAGTATAATGACAGCGACAGGGAAATAAGCCATGTTAGAATAGCAAAGACATTAAAGGAGTAGTTCACTTTTCAAAAAACTTTTGCTGATAATTTACTCACCCCCATGTTAACCAAGATGTCCATGTCTTGCTTTCTTCAGTTGAAAAGAAATTAAGGTTTTTGATGAAAAAATTCCAGGATTTTCCTCCATATAATGGACTTCAATTGGAACCGTTGGAACGGTTTAAGGTCCAAATGAGAGTTTCAGTGCAAACTGCAAACTGTTCAAAGGGCTTTAAACGATTCCAGACGAATAATAAGGATCTTATCAAGCGAAACGATCACTCATTTAAAACAAAACAAAAACAACAAGTTTAAGTTTTATAAGTTCATATGGTCACCTTGCTCTGTTCTGTGATGCGCGTTCGTTACTCTCCTGTTAAAACTCGTTCATCAAAATGAACTAATCTTTTTTCAAGTCATTTGGTTCATTCAACGAACAAAATGAACGCGTTGACTCGGGAAAAGATTCGTTCATTTTGATGAACGAGTTCAAATAGGAGAGTCACGAACGCGAACTGAAATCGTTTAAAGCCCTTTGAACAGTTTGCACTGAAACTCTCTTTTGGACCTTGAACTGTTTGGTTCCCAATGAAGTCCATTATATGGAGAAAAATCCTGGAATGTTTTCATCAAAAACCTTAACTTCTTTTGGACTGAAGAAAGAAAGACATGGACATCTTGGATTAGTTTGTTTTTTTGTGCACAAAAATTTGTTCTCGTCGTTTGAAAAAGTTAAGATTGAGCCACTGTAGTCACTTGGTCACTATTTTAACGATGTCTTTAATAACTTTTTGAGGCCGGCAAGTTTCAATCCCTCAAGAAGCCTATAGACTAGTAAAGGAGTGATCCAGCTCTCAGATTTCATCAAAAATATCTTAATTCATGTTCCAAAGATGAACGAAGGTCTTACGGAGTTGGAACAACATGAGGGTGAGTAAATACTGACAGAATTTTCATTTTTGGGTGAAATATCCCTTTAATATCCCTTCACTGTGAGTGTCAGAAACAGAAACAAAGAAACCAAACTCCAAACTGATGAGACTCAACAGGGCCCAAAGCTAGTTTGGTCACATGGTGGGTCTCTTCAATATCCCATTGCCAATACCATGTCTGTGCAAGCGTCATGTGCCTGCATCACTCATAAAATTGAAGGACTATAAAAGAGATGTTTGTTGTCGAGTTGGTAGTGTGCCATCTTACTTTTTTAAAAGGTTGTGAGGGAGGCGATGAGAAGCATTGTAATGGCTTTGATGGATGAGTAAATCCCACGACCACCGGGCCGGATTTATGCGCCCGCATTACAATGAGGAGAAATATAGATATTTATTTTAAAAAGTATTATTATAAGTACACTCTAATGGGAAAACAATAAGACATTTACTATATGAATTAACAAAATTGAAAATAGTTCAGAAAACTGATTTTTTTTTTTCCCATAAATCGTTCTTATTGGTCACACTTTACGTCTGTCTGTGGGTTTTGCAAATATTTAACCAGTGAAACCTATTAGGCTAAATCTCGTATCTCTGTTTGATCTTCAAAATCCTCATAACTTCATTTGAGCTTGATTTTAGAGACCACAAGGCCCTTTCAACACCTTGGCAGGTATTGAAGTCACATACTTGATGGGTTTTCTTAATCTTAATTATACTGATGATAAACTGATTATAAACAAAAATCAGCATGATAAAGTATTTCAAACGATCCCCACACAAAGTTTTTTTTTTTCTTACTCATCATTCATGCAAGAATGCATTTAATTGATCAAAAGTGACAGTCAAGACATTTGTGTTTCAAAATGTTGGACACCAAAATCAGTAAATCAGATTTCTGAACATAAATTAACATAAATAAATAAATATAATAAAATATAAATAAATGCAAATGAATTTAATCACTGTGTCATCAGAGAATGTAGAATAAATCACAGGGAATTTCTATGAACTGCACTGTAAAAAAATATTGTTGGTTTAACTTTAAAAAATGAAGTAACCTGGTTGCCTTAAAATTTTAAGTTCATTGAAATAGAAAAATTTAGAAATAGATTAGAAATAAATTTTAAATAATAATTAATACAACGAAGGAGATTGATTTAATCACCAGAAACCCAAAATATTATGTTATCTGAACTACATAAATTATTTAAGCTGATTTGACAAAAGAAAAAGTGTTCGGATTACAAATCATGAAAATATTTTTTTACAGTGAAATTAAGAATTTTTAACATTAAAAAAAATGTGTTGCTATAAAATACTAAGGTATAATGGATGAGTATTATCTTTCGAAACGATTCCATGCTAGTTTCTGATAAAACTGAATAAATAAAACTAGGTTTTGCACATATTAAAGCAAAGCTGAAAGCAACAAGTCACATGAAACGTCTAGCTCTGAATAATTACCATGAGACCACAAGCCTGAGTCCAATCCCCATTGTTTCTCAATACAATCTCACTTTCCTTCCTGATGATGAGATATTCCTCCAACTAAAATAGAGTGGCAGTGAAGTATTGTGAGAGGAGAGGAGAAAGAGGAGTTGAAGGAAAGGGAGGGAAAGGAGGTGGAACGGCTCTGTTGGTATTTCTTAACATGCCCTTGGAGAATGAGGGCACTTCCAGATGGTTCATGACGGTGGTCGGCCTGCTCGCAGCTGTTTCTGGTTATCAGCACGTCTGTAATCTGTCGTCCCCTGGAAATGACAAGGACAAGGACTTCATCTAAAGGAAGACTGAATTGATTTGCTTGTTTTACACTATGTACCAGAAGGTTTCTTTATTGGGCGGAAACAACAGAGTTGACCATCTATAAAGACATTCATCTTTCCTATCTCAAACAACTGCATCCATCCATCCATCCATTCAAGCTTTATGGTTGAAGGAGACAGATTTCTTTTTGTCAACCGGAGTAATAAAGAGTCTATTTTCGCCATCAGCCTGTGGATAATACTGACAGCAAACGGCCTTGCGTCCACAACTCGGCCCTGTCAGGAAGATACGACAGGGAAAAGAAGAAGCACATCACGGTGAGGCGTCAACGTACCTTCAGCTCTTCCACATCCACACCAATAAGAAAGCATCAACAGTCTGACTCTGATCCATATCGTTCGGTGCGGATCTTTTGATCCGAGACGCTCGACCTCAGGCGTTAAATCACAGAGAACATACGAACAGAACCATATATCAAAGTGAAGCTTCTGCTGAAGCTCGGAGGTCTCTGAGGATCTGCGACTGTCAGACCGCCAAGTGGTTCTGGCAACTAATCCCACATCCTAGAGGCAGAAGAGACAGCAAGGGTTCTCGGGGAAAGAGACAGAGCGAACAAGAATCTGTCAAGCGTTATTACTAAACAGCCAAGTCTTTACCCATCACTCTACAGAGAGACAAACACACTCCCGTCTGATCTTTAAGAGACACCTGTCAGGTCTACAGCTGTTAAAGGTATGAAAACAGTTAGATTCACACACACTTATTCGTTTTCAGTTAGCTGTTTAAGGTGTAGCTTCTATATCCTCTTGCTAATTGTCAGTTTAAGCAGCTGAAAAAGCTTGGCCTGATTTACTTCTCGATAAAACACTGCAGATAAAGGCTTTAATGCAGAGGTTTTTATAGATTGTATCGCTGACCTTTCATACACTGTAAACCTGATGAAATATCACTGACAAATCTTTCTCTTAAAGGTCTCGAGTCTAATATGGTATTTTTTTGTACATCTGTTATTTGTTGCCAGAAAATATATGTATAGGTAACACTTTACAATAAGGTTCATTAGTTAACATTAGTAAATGCATTAACTAATGATGAGCAATGCATTAGTTACAGTGTTTATTAATCTTTGTCAATGTTAGTTAATACAAATTCAGCTGTTCATTGTGCGTTCATGTTAGTTCACAGTCCATTAACTAATGTTAACTAATACAACCTTTGATTTTAAAAACGTATTAGTAAATGTTGGGATTAATATTAACTAAGATTAATAAATGGTGAAGAAGTATTGTTCACATATTGTACATGTTAACTAATGTAGTTAACTAATGTTAACTAATGAACCTTATTGTAAAGTGTTACATTATGTATATGTACTGTATACACACAACAACATATATGCATACACACACACACACACACACACACACACACACATATATATATATATAATAATTAATATATATACATATATATACATATATATATACATATATATAATAATTAATATATATACATATATATATATATATACTGTATATACATATATACATACGGACACAAGCCTTCCTAAATTGAATTAGATTTAAATTTAATTAGATTAAATTTAATATATATATATATATATATATATATATATATATATGTGTGTGTGTGTGTGTATACATATATATATATATATATATATATATATATATTTGTGTGTGTATATATATGTGTGTATATATATATATATATATATACATATATATACATATACATACATACATACAGTATATATATATATATACATACATACATACATACATACATACATACGCACACAAGTCTTCCTAAATTTAATTAGTTTAAGTTGAATTTTGAATATGAAAATATGAAATTCAATAGGTGCTTGACTGATCTAACTATCTAATTTAATCTAACCTTACAGACTTTGGCTGCAGATCAATATTTGGTCTCTCTATTAAATGAACATGCTGGGAACTAATAGGAAAAGCCTGATGAATGAAGGGTCATGATGGTCAGGAGAGCGTCTCTGAATACACACACAGTGAGAGCCTTGAACGGACTCGTGAGGGACGATTCGATGGCAGAATTCAATCTCGAAAGCTTAGCCTAGCTGCTCCTTTTGCTGTTTTTAGTTTCCAAATGTCATCAAGTTATTTCAGTCACGCTGTCAGCTGCATTAAATGGCTGATCACACACACCCATTCTTCTGGAAACACTCCTGCAGCTCATCTTCAGCTAGATTTTCTGGACTGTAAACCAGACACTGTCCATCTGTTCAGAAATGAATCTCAACTCATACTCATCCTCTCTGTGCTGACCGGGTAACATCAGGATTTCACTTCCAGGATCACTTCCTTGTTTGAATCCTAAAAAGAAACCAGAAATATTAGCACAGATAAAGAGGAAAGAGTTTATCAGTAGTGAGAGCAGTAATCTAAGATCATATCAGTTTTATGTGCTTTATAACAATTAACTAATTGTTAAGCTCACTGGTTACTTGTGTGAGATTAATCCTTTTCTCTGCCACTCAAACAAGCTGGATAAAGCACAGCCAGCCTGACATGACATTATCTCAAAATAAACACCTTCAGAGTGATACAAGACCCCTTATCACCATGCCTGGATTCATTTTGCAACAATGGCTTAGCTAGCTGTTAAATCCACTTCATTAAAACTAAGCTCAGTTTTGACTGTATTTTATACATTCAGAATCTCTGTTTGCCTTGCTATTGACATTGAACTCCACATCTATGTAGCGAGCAGGCTTTCTTTGCTGACTCAAACCGAGACCGGAAGAGCATGGTTCTCTTCTTGATGGCTGTTTAGCAGCTTTATCTCCAGATGCCCCGCCGCAAAACCAAAAAAAAAACTCCCACATTGTTCTCCCTTCCTCGGGTAAACAAGTAGAGAAGGGAGTAGGTCGCGCCACCTTCCTCCTGAAAGTTTCACTGACACAGAAATAGCGCTGAGAAACGTTCACATACTGTAGACTGTTGATGTACAGTTTGCTGACCCATGGCCAACAAAACCCACAGGCAAATGTCTGGTTTGCAACTTTGCATAAGCTTCAATTAGGTTGATATGGACGAATAATTTACTTAACTTGCTTAACAATAGCATTAAACTAACACGTTAGGATAACTTGGCAAAAATAAATACAGCGAAGATGAAATACCGCTAAGATACAGCTTTGAAACGATATGTTGTGAAAAGAGTTAAAGGGATAATTCACTTTGAAATTATTTTTTGGTATGTTTTAGCTTACCTCAAGGGTATCCAAGATGTAGGTGTCTTTGTTTCCGTAGCATTTTCAGTTCTGATATTTTTAGGTCAAACCGTTCTTGTCTATCAGTCATATAATGGAGGTCTATGGTCACCACCTCAAAGAGCATACACAGAGAAGTCCAAATTAAACATGATTTAATGACTCGTAAATGTAAGTACACACTGATAGTAAGTACACATTCAAAGTTTAAAAACAGATTTCAATCGTTCTCTGATTTTAATAGTCACATGACATACTCAAAATAAAGTGTTAATGTTAATTAATAAATTTTAATATTTGCAATGTTCTCATTTTAAAACTATTAATTTATTTAAAAGCTTTTCATCAACTCACTAATTCCAGTTTGGGAAATCTTTACATTACATCTCTATTATATTACATTATATTATATTATGCTAAAAAAAATATATATAAAAAAATTAAATATAACTTCTATATTATATTATTCTAACAAAATTTAAAAAATAAAATAAATATTATATTATATTAAAAATAAAATAAATATAACTAACATTAATAAAACATTTGAATTGAATGACTGAATACACGCAGTCTTTAACATGTGCCGTTAACCTCTTTGGCCCCAGTGACTTGAACCCAGTCAGTTTCCTTTCAAGTGCCTTGTAAGAGGGAAATGATATTGTTTAAGATTGTTTCCTTAAAGAGGAGGGGAGCGAGACTCTTATATAGAGACTCCACCACATTCAGTCTGTCTTTAAAGACATGGTTCCCACATCTGATGCCAAACTGCCCTTCCTGGTATTTGTTGATAACATTACAATACAAAGCAAACAGGAAATAATTATATAAATTCTGAATATATAACAATAAATCTGAACATATAGTAAACTATGCAACAGATGTGTACAGTCAGGTCATTATTGAAAGAGAAAAACAGATATGTTAGGGTCTAGACCAGGTCTTCTATCAGGGTTATTTTTGGATAATGACCAGATGAATGTACATTTTTCCACTAAAAAAAAAGAAAACATCTAATGCTAATTAAAATTATTGTAGTATCTTTCTTGTCTTACGGCCATTGTACAAAAATAGATTTGACCTCTCAATGCCACAAATGAAAAATCATCATGTATTCCAGAATAATAAATAATAAATGCATGCAAGTCTGATTATACACACATGTAAATCATGCATATAACAATATAATTATGTTCAGGCATAATAAATGAAAGCATACCAATTGTTATAATAAAATATAGAAAATAAATGTCTGTCTATATTACTAATTTAAAGTTTTTGCAGAACTATGCCCCCTCTGGCGACAAGCGAAACTGCAACCAGAGGTGTGCGCGCTCATGGACCACATGCACCAAATCAGTTATAAAGCAATAAGTCTATTCTGTGTGTGGTTAGATTAGAGGAGACCTCTTTTCTGAAACATTTTCTTAAAATAATTTGAATCAGAATAAGGTCTGTTTACACAGTGTTACACTTTTTTAATGCTTCCCACAGACAAACTGCTCAAACACACAGTCTTTCCCAAGTTCTCATGTTAAAGTGATGAGATTATTTTGAGCTCCCTCTTTCCATAAACCCCCTGGAGGACTTAGACTCTGACTGCAGAGACTCTGACAGGGTGAGTGAGTGAGTGAGTGAGTGAGTGAGTGAGTGAGTGAGTGAGTGAGTGAGTATGAGTGAGTGAGTGAGTGAGTGAGTGAGTGAGTATGAGAGAGAGTGAGTGAATGAGTGAGTGAGTGAGTGAGTGAGTATGAGTGAGTGAGTGAGTGAGTGAGTGAGTGTGAGAGAGAGTGAGTGAATGAGTGAGTGAGTGAGTGAGTGAGTGAGTGTGAGAGAGAGTGAGTGAATGAGTGAGTGAGTGAGTGAGTATGAGTGAGTGAGTGAGTGAGTGAATGAGTGAGTGAGTGTGAGAGAGAGTGAGTGAATGAGTGAGTGAGTGAGTGAGTGAGTGAGTGAATGAGTGAGTGAGTGAGTGTGAGAGAGAGTGAGTGAATGAGTGAGTGAGTGAGTGAGTGAGTGAGTGAGTGAGTGTGAGAGAGAGTGAGTGAATGAGTGAGTGAGTGAGTGAGTGAGTGAGTGAGTGAGTGAGTGAGTGAGTGAGTGAGTGTGAGTGCGAGAGAGTGTGAGTGAGTGGGTGAGTGAGTACCAGAGAGAGAGAGAGAGACAGGCAGAGAGACAAAATAAGCAATATTGTTACACTGAATAATTGGTAATTGGTATAAAAGGACAGAACAGAGAGACTAATTCAAAAAAGCAACACAATACACATGATGTTTGTCCAGCAACACCCTGCCCTAAAGGACAAATGGAACTTTTCCCATGACATTTACATTGGATAAGCTTTAGCAGCTGAGTTGTGATGCTATTGTGCTAAAGTCTTTACAAAAAAAACAATGCAGCAAACCAATGTTGTTTACTACTGTTTAAACACATCTATTGGATTTTAATATGCCAAAATAAATTCAATAATGGGGAATGTTGCTATGAGCAAACACACATATGGCTTTAGAATGATAACAGGAAACATTCCAGAAAAACAAATTCATCACTTATTTTTAGCTGTAGGTTCCTTAAATTCTTTTGCCTCGTTTTTCCCAGACTCCCAGCACTTGAGTGTGTGGGAAAAGTTTGTATCGAAGAACACAAACAAAACTTAAATATACAGTCTCTGCAAGTCTGACATCCTTGTCCTTGTTTTAGAATAGCATGAGAAGGCACTCGGCAGTGGCTGACATGATTATACAAACTATGGTTGAATTCGAAATAGCATACTTGCATACTACTAGTATTATTTTTCCCATAGAAACAGTATGAGTATATGCTATTCCGCTCCATTCATTTCACACTACCTCTTTTTCTCAGGCTCTCCTGACTAGTCATGGCTGACTGGAGTCTGCTGGGGAACTTTCTAGAAGAAGTCCAGGAACATTCGACTTCGGTGGGAAAGGTGTGGCTCACCATTCTTTTCATCTTCCGGATCCTGGTCCTGGGAACTGCTGCCGAGTCCTCGTGGGGCGACGAGCAGGAAGACTTCACCTGCGACACGGAGCAGCCCGGTTGTGAGAACGTTTGTTACGACCGAGCGTTTCCCATCGCGCATATACGCTACTGGGTGCTCCAGATAGTGTTCGTGTCCACGCCGTCTCTCATTTACATGGGACACGCCATGCACAGCGTCCGCAGCGAGGAAAAGAAGCGGAAAGAGCAGGAAGAAGGAGATGGAGAGAAGTACCCAGAAAAAGACAAGGACTGTGGGAAGGAGGATGAAGGTGGAGGTGGGAAGGTGCGGTTGAAGGGAGCTTTGCTACAAACTTACGTACTCAGCATCCTCATCCGCTTCGTAATGGAGGTGGTCTTCATCATAGTCCAGTATCTGATCTACGGAGTCTTCCTCGACGCGCTCTACGTGTGTAAGGCTCCTCCGTGTCCACATGCGGTCAACTGCTACATCTCAAGACCTACGGAGAAGAACGTGTTCATTGTGTTCATGCTGGTGGTAGCCGCCGTGTCTCTGTTTCTCAGTATCGTGGAACTGTATCATTTGGCGTGGAAGCAGTGCAAGAGGTGGCTACACGATTATAAGACTTCCAAACGACGACCGATCACGCCGTCCACCGTGGCCGCAGTCTCTCCAAACCCGCCCACGCCAAACCGAGCCTGCACTCCACCTCCTGACTTCAACCAGTGCCTGACATCGCCACCGTCTTCCCCTACTATACAGACACACGCACACTCGCTTATACATCCAACCTGTCCGCCGTTTCACGACCGACTGGTGCACCAACAGAACTCGGCAAACATGGTTACCGAACGCCACCGAGGTCAAGACTACCTAGGGGTCAACTTCTTGAGCTTCTCGCAAGCGCCCACAGAGACGCCCGATTCATGCGCCTCGCCTTCATTTCTCAGCAGGGAATTTGATGAGGACAAGCGAAGGTTTAGCAGGAGCAGCGGGACCAGCAGCCGCATGAGGCCGGACGACCTTGCAGTATAGCACCGACCAATCACATCTAGAAAAGGGTCGTCTACTCTACTGAGACTAATCATAAACATGCTATACTTTGCCACTTGCACTAACTTGTCTATGTCATTGCTGTCAAAAAGACAGAGACAGAATATCAGTTCCCATAACACGAATAATGAGAGTGAAGCATAGAAAGACAATCATCAACTTTTGAAAAGTCAACATGAAATCAAAATGGAAATATAGCTGCAAGCAGCAATACCGCGGCCAAGCACAAAGACGTTTTTCACCTATTTTACCACTAGGTGGCGCTGTTTCGAAACTTCTCAGGCTTCTTCAGGGCATCGTACTGATGACCCATACCGAGTTTCGTAACAATTCGTTCATGCATTCAAAAAATACAGCATTTTAGCACATAATTCAAAATGGCTGACAGCCAAAATGGTCGATCTGGTAACATTGGATATCATTCGACTTGGCATGACGTCCTGAATCTAACGAGACGCCTTTTATGATTTCTGGACAAACCGTTCAGAAGTCATGAGCAAAAATAACCATTTTTCATATCTCCGGACCAGTAGGTGGCGCTGCGCCGAAACGCAGCGTGTAGCCCTCAGGTCATGCTTGTCATGACATGTATCAAGTTTGGTCTGAATACGATTAAGCGTTGTGGAGATACATCCTTACGTGTGTTTTCGCAAGTGCTACGTAAAATTAGTTTGCGCATTTATCAGTTACGCAAATCAATTTGAATTCCATAACTTTTTTCAGCACTGCCTGGAGATGATCTGGTGCAATTTTGGTGAAAATCGGACAAACCGTCTAGGTCGAGTTCACAAAAGTAGATTTTTTTACAATTCAAAATGGTGGCCATTTTGTTATGACGAAAAATTACGTCATAGGGTGCAATCGAATCAGCATGAGTTCGGAAACAAGAGGAAAAAACTTTGGACTGGTGGTGGCACTAGAGGAAATGAGTTAGAGACACCAAAATTGGTGTAATTAATGTTAAGACTGTCCTCTATCAGAATGTCAAACCAAAACAACTTTCCTGCAAATGGGTCTATGGGCTGCCATAGGCTCCCAGTCGGAAGAAGAAGAAGAGAAACACAGATAGGTGCCTACAAACCTTTGGTGCTTGGCCCCTAATTCTTTAAACATGTTCCCGGTCTTACTGCGAACAATGCGACTTTCTTCGTCTGCATTTTGACTTATGCATTGGAAATTTTGAATTTGCCTTCTTTATCCTCTTTGAATTTGTTGACTACACCACAATTTCACTTTGACGTTAACCAATAATGCACTAGAACGATAACGCACTATTGAAATGTTTTCACTGACTTTGGATTTTTTTTTTACTGGCAAATGAGATGTTATAGGTGATGTTTATGAATGATACACTTGATTATATGTTTGCTGAACATTCTGGACTGCCGATGAGAAAAGGAACGTGACACATCTTGGTCAAAAGCAGTTCTTAAATGGAAAATAGATGTAGAACTAACAGTCTGACAGACATTTTGCATTTTTTATACACTCACTGTGACTGCACAATCCCATTTGATTGTGTGAGACAATTGTGACATGTAATAGTACTGCAAAAAGGAAACATTACTGTGAATACTGTCATAAGAGGCCAGCTCTGCAGAAACAATTCCATCTAATTCGACAAAATCCAATAACTCCAACATCGAAAGAGTGATGTAAATCATGAAAATCTGGGTGAAGAGATCTTCAACTAAACCCAATTGTATATATTATGCCTGAGAATATGAAATTTATACATTTTAACTGGTGTTCGCATTTGTTATCCTATATTTGTAACTAGATTGTTTAGTGTTATTACTGTAGCCTACAATGAAGTAAAGATAAATGTTTCAAAATCTAAACATTTCCAGCATACAATGAATTCGGTTGCATGGGTGATTAAGATTTTTAAATAAAATCCATCAGAACAATACATCCATATAGTGAAAAATTAAATTAAAAAACGTGGCATAGACCTTATTCAGAGCAGCGCCATGACAGGAATGAAAGCGAGGTTGTGAGGGATATACTTACCGTGTTTTCAACAGCATCCACTGCAAAAACGCTTCTAGGTAAGTGAGAATTTTCCACAGTTTATGATGCTGTTTTGTTTGTTTTTGTTATAAAATTTCTTGAAAATATGTTTTTGCAGTGTTTCGTCACCAGAACCAGACAAAAACATTAAATAACAGTTCAACTTACTCAATGAAAAGCGAGTCTATCCCTCACACCCTCACGTTCATTTCTGTTAAAAATGGCGCTGCTATGAATAAGGTCTATTATGTCAAACTACATCAAACAAACCATGCCATCGCTACCACAAGATGGCGCAATAACTCTCCACTACAATATCATGCTAGTCAGTGGTGTTGAGCAAGACTCGCCCTCATCAGTGTTTGGTGTAAGCTAATAGGTCATGTGCTGACATCCTGACACTGAAGTGCTTCACATTTTTTTCTCATAGATAAATAGGGACCAAACAAGTGAGCTAGTACTTGCAGCAGCTGTTAAACAATCTCAGCTAAAATTATCCCTGCAGTGGAAGGCGCTCTTCACCAACGTGTTGGCTCATAGCACCACAGCAAACATGCGTTTTGAAGGAACTTTGGGAAAAGCAACTGAAGATAGGACAGATTCAAGCCAAACTTACCCATTTTTCTCCAATATACAGTCACATCACAGATGCTGGACACACACACTCCGGAGTAATGGGCAGCCATTTATTGCAGCACCTGGGGATCGATTGGGGGTTAGGTGCATTGCTCAAGGGCAGCTCAGTCATGCGTATTGAGGATGGAAGAAGACATTTGTTCATTCACTTCACCAGCAAAATTTTCCTGTCGTTTTTGAGAATCAAACCAGCAACCTTAAGGTTACAAGTCTGACTCCTACCATCAGGCCACGACTGCCCTGTATCCATAAACTGGCCATATAGAATCTGTTAAATGTTAAAATTCACCAACATTTACATTGTAAAATAAATTCTATTTTTAATTATAAAAAAGTGTAGTTTGCGAGGTTACCATATAAAAACCATTGCTTCGAATTAACACAGATTTTTCAAAACAAATCTCAGAAATTGCCAGCCAGGTCAGCTGGGAACCTGTACATGAGTAATCACAAATTCATTATTTACCTGATGGTTTTATCCAAAGCAACCTGAAGTATGCATATTACATGTTAAATGCATTACTAAAAAAGGTCACTTTGTGGAATTTACATTTTAGTACCAGACTAGATCATAAACACTTGCTACACGACTTCTAAAATGGGTTAAATGTTATACACTAGCTCAATCCTAAAGGAAACATGATTAAATACAAACCATAACAGATCACCAAAATCATATCTTATTGGTTTTGTGCAACTGGTAGTCAAATTGTAATAACCTACATTACCACTAGGGGGCAGAGGAAGACCATAAAGAGCCATGAGATATACACAAAGGCATCGAGACTCTTTATACCAAACAATATATTTTATTTGTCGTCCAACACCACAGCCCAGTCTTAGGAAGTGGTTCAGTACCAAATTCAATGGAGTTACACATGACGAGCATCAACACAGGAGGGGCAGGGACAAGAGGACAACCTATTAGCTTTTTTTCTGTTTTTGTTTTAATAATCATTTGTTTTCTACAAAAAAAAAGAACAAAAAAAGAAAAAGCCCACCTTTCCAGTAGCTCTGATGTTGTCAGCGCTGCACTGTATAGCTGTACACAGCCAAGCAATTTAAAAAAAGAAATCTTTTCAATGTATTCCGCAGTGGTGGCAAACAGAGACAGTCCTTGTCGAAACAGACATGGATATGCAGACAGTAGCCTGAGCGTCACTGCAGAACTGAGTGCTGGTTTACGGGGTTCAAAAACACCCCTCCAGAGTCACCCTCACCTGTACCCAGACCAGCTTACAGAAGTTTCTAAAACAGGAACGGGAGACCACACTGCATAAATCTGATTACTGCTCCTACTTACGGTCAAAGTGTTTTTCTCTACAATTAAAAAAAGGAGAAAAGAAAACACTTTATTCTTTACAGTTAATTCTTGTTTGTGCTTTTCTTAATAATACTATGATCTGTATGAGGTCTTAGTTTGGTTTTATCATACACTGGAGTAGCAAAGAAAATTAAATTTAAAATATTCTGTACGCACCACAGTACACAGTATTTTGTGGTGTTGTTGTGTCACCTACTGTCCACAGACAACCACCTCAATCCCCCCTTTACAAATGAAGATGGAAAAAAAAAACTATAGAAATCACTGGTAGAATCCCTTTAACAACACAAGTACAGTACACACATATAAAGAGCATTTCCTGTTTGGAGGGAAGTGATGCGATGAGATGTAAACATATAGCCAAGACGGTGCACCTTGTGACAAAATGTTCCTTGACTTTTCCATTTTCATGTCTGTTCTTTCAGTTCTTGGACTTTTTTTTTTTCAACAATCTTTCTTGGTTTCCACCCATGTATAAAAGTACAATGAAGCCCCTAAACGTTCATACTTGGTTTGCTGTAGACTTATATGTGGCATCATGCCACAATGTCAAGCAAATATCCTTGACACGAGTCAGTCTTGTAAATTCCATATACATTCCCAAGCTAGAGAAAAAGTACCTTCCAAATGGTGCCGGACCTGAGCCCAACTTTGAGGAAAGCACAATTAGCTTCTCACACTTCCACCTGTTAAATGACTTTACCATTGGAGAAGATTCCCTGTGAACACATCCATGTGTTTGTGATGGATACCCATTGCTGTGTAAGCTATAAACCTTGTTCTAACCAGGCCAGGGTGTGTATGTGCACAAAAAAAATGTCCTGGTTCCCATACATATCTGCTTAAGAACGCAGTTTCTTTTTGTATTTCATTATGAAGGTTGCTATTTCACAGGTTAAAACAGTTTCTCGATTGTTAATTGATAACGGTAATGGAGGTTCAAAACATTAAATTCCCAGGGTTCCCTGGTCCAGGGTTAAATCCCATGCCCATATCTGCTGCCATTCCTCGAGGCCTCATCTGAGAGGGCATCATCATAGTCTGCTGAGGACCGCTCATCCCTTGTAGTGACATCATCATGTTAGGAGAGCCTACAGGGCCAGGGTGGTTGTACATCGGCCTATCCTTTCCCTGCATCATTCCAGGGCCTCCCATCATTCCTGGCTGCTGGCCAGGAGACAACATCCTGTGCTGAGGCCCCATCATACCCTGACCCATGAAACCTGGGGGTCTCATAGGGTTGTGGCCTGGATTACCCATGGGCATGTCCTGTGGTCCCATATGTCCAGGGCCAGGAGGACCACCCATTCCCTGCATGGGGAGGCCCATCCTTGGGTTGCCCTCACCCATCATCCCCTGCATTTGGGGAAAGCCAGGTGGGCCAGACGGGTGTGGTGGCTTCCCACCAGGGGCATCCCCACCACGAGGGAAGTAGGAAAGAGTCTGGCTGGGCTTCTCTGAAGGGATAATTCGAGAGAGGTCAAACTCAGGGATACCTGACGCACCTGGTCGCATGACCTCGTGTAGATCCGAATCATTGAAGACACCCGGCATGTTATTAAACTCCTGGCCTCCTGGAGTATTAGGTTTACACATAACTGGCTCACCACCAGGTCCATGAGGCATATTGCTCATCCTGCTCAGTGGGCCGCCTTCTCCTTGGAAACCCATCCCATGAGGAAAGCCACCCTGGTGCCCAGGACCATTGTGAGGAAAGGGGATCTGTTGTGGAGGTGATTGTCCAGGGGGGAAGCCCTGTCCTCGGTGAGGAAGACCCATACGTCCCTGTGACATCATCTGGTTGTTGACCATGCCAGGATCTTGTGAGACTGGGTTCATCATAATACCATGAGGCATCATGCCTGGACCCATAGGCCCAGAGTGAGGAGGCATATTAGGGCCCATGGGATTGGGCGAGGGCATCTGGTTTGGCATGCCATGGGAAAGTGGCTGGGAGCCCATAGTGTTCATCCCCATTGGGCTAAGGGAAGGCATGGGGCCAGAAGAGTTAGGTGTCATCATTCGAGGATGACCTGGGTGATGGTTCACACCCATACCTATAAAGAGAACAAAAAGATTCTGATTTAGTGGAAAAGCCCTCCAGGAAACGACACCAATAATACTACCGCATATTCATTAACTCCTATGGACATTACCGGGCATGTTGTTGTTCATAGATGGCAGGTTTGGCGATCGAGCAGGCGGCGAGTCGTCATCAGAGCTGGCTACGGTTTTGATTGCATCATGGTAGAGAGGTGTAGAACTGGGCATGGCAAACTTGGACATGCGGGACATCATGATGGAAAGAGGATTTTGGGATAGCGTTGGTTCTGGGGGCATGGTGTAGGGGCTGCTGGATGGAAGACTTCCTTGCACATTCATACCACCTGGTTGACTGGAGGAACTACTGGATGGAGGAGCCGAGGGAGGAGGATTACCGCCTGAGAAGAGGGCAGAAGAGGTTAAGAGGAGAGAAAAGGAAGGATGAAGAGCTTTTACCGATGACCTTTTATTTGATATCCCTTAGTGGCTACAAACACATTTCTAAAAACAGTCCTGCTGTAACAGTATTATTAGCAGGAATAATTGGGACCACAAGAAAACAGAAAGAGCCTTCAAAGTTCCTGCATACACAGAAAAACATGGTGCTTGAACATATACTCAAAAGTAAACTCATACAATTTGCATAAAAGGAGTTTTAATAAAGGAGGCAGGAAATTTTATTTTACCTTGCTCTACACCACCCATCATATTTGGTGACGTCATGCTAAGGGGTGGTTTGTTGTTCTGAGGGATTCCTGGGCTTTGCATGGGTGGCTTGGGTGATGACGTCCAGCCGGGGGAGGGGGCAGGGAGCGAGGGTGACTTCATATGGACGGGTGATGCCCCTGCTGAGCCCATCATAGGAGGAGATTTAATTGCTGCCGCTGCTGCTACTGCTGCAGCTGAAGGCCCACTAAGCATACCAGCCAGCTGGGACGGTGTCTGTGGAGACTTGAGGTTACCTGATGGTGAGCCCAGCATTGGAGACTGAACCTGCCGCAATGTTGGTGACTTTAGCGGGTTGACATTGGGCGAGTTAGCGGGGCCAGACTGAACATTCAGGTCTGAGGGCTTGCGACTCATATTCCTCTGGCCGGGCGGAAGCCCTGAGCTGTTGGGAGCCTGGTTTTGTGGTAAAGGAGGCATATGACTTAGACGTCCATTTCCACCCACATTACCTCTTTGGTCAGGTAGAAAGGGAGGCTCGCCTCTGGGACCTCTGGGATTTCCAGGGCCTTGGGGACCCATGCCAGGGTACTGTCGGTTGGGTCCCATGTTAAGGTCTCCTGGATGGGGCTGGTCAGGGAAAGGAGGCCCCTGCATCATTCTCTGTGAAGGAATCACATTCTCAGGCATTGGACCTCCACCTTGCCTCATCTTCATAATTTCCTCTGGACTAAGATTCATTGGTGGATCTCTCATCTTAGGGGGCATCATCTGAGGGCTAGGGCCCATGTTTACATTGAGGTTACCAGGCCCCATGCCAAATTCACCCATGTCTCGACCAAGACCTTTCACAAACTCCATTCTTGAGGAGGGGCTCATTGGACCATCAACTGGCATTCTGGGAAACATCATGCCACCTCCATTTCCAGGCTCCATGGGTCTTTGATTACCCATCATTCGATTCATCTCCATCATCATGCCAGGTGTAAGACCCATGCCTTGCTTATCACCCATACCTTGATGGAACATAGCTTCCTGTACAGACTGAGGATTGGGGAATCTTTCCACCCTTCCACCCGGACCTCCAAACATGCCTTGGCCAGGAGGGAATCCCCTCCCATCACCCATTTTGGGCATATCATCAGGCCAGTTCATTCCAGGTCTGGGCATTGCATTGGGACCTCCATCCATATCAGGGTTCATCATACCCGGGAAACCAGGCATCCTCTGCATGTGTGGATGCATCCCTCTGGGGCCCATGTTCATCTGGTCAGGGAATGGTTCAGGGCCACCAGGGCCCCACACCTCTCCAGGATTCATCTGGTAGGGTGGTGGTGGGCCTCGCATCATTCCTCTAGGTCCACCCTGATGGAGCATCATGTCTCCCATTGGTCTGTGCTGCATTTGTTCCTGCTTGCGCTTCTTCTCCTCATAGAACTCTTGCTGCAGTTTTAGCCAGGCTATCTGCTCTGGAGTCATATGGTCTCCATGCTCTCCACCAGGACCGGGATGCGAGTTCATAGGTCCTGGACCTGGTGGCGGGGGTCCAAGATCATCTGGAGAAAAGGGCATGTCCCTAGGACCAGGTGGACCAAAGGGAGGCCCATCAGGACGTGGTCCTCCTGGACCACCTGGCTTCCCAAGGCTTTGTGACTGAGCCATCATGGCTTGGAGAGGCCCTTGTTCTGGTTTCTTTGGCCCTCCTTCCATCATTGCAGAATTGGGTGGAGGACCAACCATGTTTCCTTGGCCCATGGTAGCCATGTCCTTGTCGTCTGGGAAGAGCATTCGCTGTATATCACGTAAAGTCTGTAAGGAACGTTCCCGGTGTTCGAGTTGCTCTTGGGAAAGCCCCTCAGAGTTGTCCCCCATGCTAGACATGATTTCATGAGCCAGCTGCTGGTGGTGTTGCGCTGTGAGCTTAGCATCTGCCCCTTTAGGTAGATCCAGGGATGGGAAGCTCTGTTGAGGACCAGCATTGGGAGGCTGGTTGGAGGCCTGGCTACCAGGTGTCCCTGCAGAGTTGCTACCATCATGGGATCCAGCACCATCTTGTGGGCTACTGCTGGGGAGGCTCTTAGAGTCCATACCAGCTGAAGGTGCATTATCTGGAGGGAGGCTATTTGGTTTTGCCCCCTGGGTTGGCTGCTGAGGTTGGGTGGGTTGCGCTTGAGGTTGTTGCTGCTGGCCTGACTGCGCTACTTTAGAGGCTGCTTGGTGGTTCTGATCACTGGAGATAGATGAGGACTGTTGCTGGGACGGAACACCCTGTTGTTTAGCGTCACTTCGGAGGGACCCAATCTGATTGTTCTAAAAACAGACATGAAAAAAAAAAAACATTTACAATGCGTCACAATTCAGTGAAAAAACAATTCAGTGATGTCCTTTCTTACCAGGGGGAGCTGGGGCTTTCCACCCTTGCCGTTAGAGATATTATTCATGTGGTAAGTGATGATGTTTTCTACATGCCCTGTTATGACTGCATCTGCTGCCCTGAGATGGGAAGAAATCCGTCATAGTTAAAGCTTTGCATAACTGCACTGATGAAAAATAAGTGTCTTCTCTGAGGAACCTTCTCATGTCAAATATTTTTAAAAGTATTTTTTGTTAAAATCACCAAAACCAGTTTAATGTGTAAACTAAATTTGTTCGTTGATTTTCTTGAAAATTAAGCATTCTGAATCTGTGGCACTATCATATCATTGCTCTGTTTAAGCATCCCAAATAGTCACACACAGCGACATTGGCTCAACTATTTTTTTGACTTTTTTGCTATTCTGTTCGGTGATGACAGTGTTAAAGAAATTACACAACCGAGCTTTATTATTTAGAACACTCTCACCAATTAAACTAATAATAGGTACTGTTAATGTCCATGCAGCAAATCCTATCCACATTTACAACAACAGATCTAAAAGATGTACAGTCGGAAGAATTTGACACTGGGCTCAGTCCCATCTAGAGTGATGTCAGAGCAGTAATGGCACTGCTCTGTGGGAGACTCTTCTTATGATCACAGAATGTCTGAAAGCTCCAGTCACCTAATATCTGGCATTCTAATATCTGCCATCTGAGGGTCTAGTTTAAGCAAACATGGTGCTGTCAGTGCTCAAACACTTTCATCTTTTACCACTACTACTTTAAGACATTTCTTAGCTCAGCAAAATGGAAATGTGAAAGAGAGGTAGTGATAGTGGGATTTGCTGCTTTGAACTGACAAAACCTTGACACTATGGTTTAAAAAAACAACTGCATTTTTAGTAGTGCACCTGAGGGCATCCTGTTTTTTTTTTTTGCACACATTCACAATTATAATAAGACAACAAACATTATTAAAAAAATGAACAAACAATAAAATTTACTTGTTGGCCATCTCTGTGGTGAAGACGTAAACAACCTTTGACCCTGGTTTCTGCCCACTACCCAGTTCAGACGTTGTGCTTTGTCCTCCAACTGTATTGTGGGTAGGCGTAGAGGCAGAAAGAGCACCTGGATCTGGCTTTATGTCAGTGGAGTTGCAGTCTGTGCAAAGCATAATCAATGTTATGGTTATCAAATAGCATTAGGTAATTTTGTCAATAAGGTAAATTTTGCCAATCATTCGGTTTAGTGATGCACATGCACAGAAAATATCTGCAGACTTTTTGCATTTTTACATTTTTGGGAAAAACAACTGAATGCATTTGGAAAAATCTGTTAGAACACATCAGCAAGTACTACACTCTTACTACTCACTAAAATCAATGGAACTAAAATGACGGCTTGATAGTCATGAATGCTTGTATGGTATGTACACAACTTTGAATTTGTAGATTTTGTGTGAGCCTGATGATACACTAACCATGGCAAAACATTGACATTAACATTTGACTGCAGTAACAGCAATACTTTTAAATGTCATTAGTTAAGAAATTGCATTAATAATCAGGCAAAACTGCAAGTTATTATAAATGCTTGATCTGAATGTGGATATTGCATAATAAATCTATGCCACCAAGTGACAACAATAACCATCAAGAGTTTCATACCAACATTTTAAGGTAAAATATATTGAATGTATACTTTACATGCACTTTATTACAAATACAATAAACAAATAAATAAATGAAATACTAAAACTACGTACTGAAGAATCCTGGGTCATCTTCATCGCTCTCTCCCCCTGAACACCAATCTGCACCGCTGTAGGGCAACCGCCGCTCTCCAACACATAACCTTTTTGCTCTACTACCTATTTCTTTGGACAGACAGAAGAGCATGATTACCATAATGTTCATGAAATGGTCATGAGTTTTCTACTGCCATGGAGATGGAGTACATTGCTACTTTGTTACTCAAACACCAAGAGGATAGAAAATAACAAAATCACCAATGGCAGTGTAATGCAGTACCAGACAGGTCTTATGGCTCCTTTGCACCAAGCGGTACGGTAAGCAAAAACTATTTCAATACCTTTAAGAGTTTTTCAGGCGAGAACGTAGTTGTTTAAAGAAGGTTTAGAGAACTGTCCACGAGCAAGATGGAGTATTTTGACAGACTAATCAAAACTTTTCCATTTTCTTCTATGACATGTCAAACTAGTATAACAATTAAATGTGCATATAGGCTTGCTATACAACCAGTTATGAGGAATACAGTATAAAATTTTTTACTGCTGTAAGTGAATGCTCAAGTTTAATATACAAATGATAAGGCAAGGCAAGCACATCGTATCTATTTATTTTTAGTGGAATTCAGTATGGGATTTGACTGTTAATAGTTTAAATAGTCTACTTCCAATCCATTGCATAAATAATACAGACTGTCTCTGGAGGGGTGGGGTTGACCATTCAGTTGCAAAATTTCAGTTTAAACTAATGAAATTAGTCGTTGCGCACATCCCTACTAAAAACAAACTTTGGATGACTCAGCCAAAAACACACACATTGCTCTCTCCAAAAAAAAATTCTACCATTAACGTGTCATGAAACCACAGGCCAGTGGAGCACTGTAGCGACCCAGTCACTTATATTTACATGTATTTATTTTAAAAGGGACAATGCACATTAATTCAAATGAGCACTTAAATCCATCATGTAAATGTGCCAGATTTAGAAATAGGCTATTTTCCATCTGTTGACCCTGGCAGGTTGAAGGTAAAATCTATATAGTCCATAAAACATAAATCCAACAAACATAACCATAATCAAAGCACATTAATACAAATACAGAACGACTTTAAATATAAGGAGACAAAAACAAGCCACTACCCCAAATTATTGGATGAAATATTCCACCAATCATTAGATTAAAATGGTTTCAGAATGTCTCAATGATGCACACAGCAGTTTACAGATGCACGAAATAAAATGCACAAACACTTAATAAACCACACTTAATAAGCACAAACATACACTGCAAAACATGTATCTACAGCCTAATGCATATATGGTGCATTCGGTTGTGAATTAGCTTTTGGATTCACTTTCAAGACTAAGTCCATCGCATCATTTTTTTTTACCCACTACAATGTTCATTTTTAATAGAACTTATTGAAAAACAAATTACACTCTTATTTTTACTAGCAACACTTTTCATGTATTTTTGTTAATCTATGGCCAGTTGTGCAGCACACCTAAAACGTAGTAGACCGCCAGTGAGGAGAAGAAGAAAAAAAAAAAAAAAAATCAATGTCAGTGTGAACAAGGTTTAAGAAAGAGAATAAAATAGCACTATTGTTAGTTTCTATTCCACTGGTTAGTTCACAGACCACAACATCTCACTGAAACTGGGACACGGTCAGGTCAGAAGGGGAGATATAAGACTTCCTGTGTACAGACAACACACACGGCTCAAACAAACGGCAAGAGCAAACTCTCGACAGCTTGAACAAACACAAACATGCACACCAAACTGCCTTACAAGCTGTCTCCCTGTGAGCACACAAGCACATCAGTACACAAAGAAAACCAAACAGGTTGCTTCTGGACACAAGCAATTTCAACAGCAGCATTTAAAACACTCACATGTAGCCTAAACATTCTTTATATGCTGCACATCAAGCTCAAATAATTAACCAACCAACCATCTTTTCTCAAACATAAACAAAATAAAAATAAAATTGCCTGAGCTTCATACTGAAATATGTTTATGCAGAGGCATTAGCAACCAGCAGGGGTCCTTCAGACCGTCAAGCACACCAACCTAAAAAAAAAAGGGTGAAAAGAGGGTGTCTCCCCCTCACTCAGCAAACCAAATGGTACATTCCCTGGCGTTCCCAAACCAGGCCTATCTTGTGATGCTGCCACTAGGAAACATACAGGGTTGTGGATGTCTTTATGCATCACTAGAGTCCTCAGTGCAACCCAGAGGAGGCGGGCAAACATGCACATAAACGCATATGTGAGAGAGGAAAACCAGCAAAAATGTGTGACCCTTGGGATATTTGCATTTTGAAATCATTAAAAGGTCATTCCCAATGGAACACTGCCATAGTCTATCATCATGACACAAGGATACAGAACTGGGACCAGAACCACATAAAAATGATACAACAGCACGACATAAATGCACAAAAAGGCCTTTCCCAAACGAGCAAAAAACAAACAGAGCATTAATGGCTGAATCTCAGGACACCATACAAAAAGTCTAAAATAAATAAGATTGTCATCCATGTGATTGTTGGACAATGAACCAGCTTTTTTACAATCTTTCAGTAGGCTATTTGTTTGTATTTGCCTCGTCAAGCTAGAAATATAAAAATCATCATGGTTTATTAATATTAACTCTGTGATCTAATTTCATCCAATTATAACGTGAATTATTACAAGGCAGCAAAACAACAACAACCTACCAAATTTTCCTTGGCTCGGCTATCTATTAAAATTGTAAGCAAATAAATTCCCCACCGTGAAAGGACTGAATAATGTAGCACTTAAGGTTTAGCGATGATAAATTACTATTGGTACTTTGCGAGGCTGTCACTACATATTTCATTTTGGCGGTAGTAGATTTAAAATGTATTAAAAAAAAAAACTTTTTTTTTAAAGTATTTTGGTTGACCTTGACCACTAATCTCAATCCTCGGGAGCAACCTCGCTATGGTGCTGGTACGTGGGCCAGAGGTGGGAAAAATATAGTTTCTTGGAAGATCAGCAGTCACTTTTTCAAATGAAATAAAACAAAGGATTTTCTTAGACAGAAACTGCTTCATTTTCTAAGAATGGGGCTAATGCTCGCTCTGGAAAAAAACAATGTCCACTCAATGTCAGAACATGGTGGTAACAGTACCATTCTGTGCCATAGGATGATCATAATATTCAGCAATACAAAAATAACTACACATCATGACACCACTCAATACAATTACCTGACCAAGATAGTAAAGTTTGATACTAGAGTTGTTTTAAACCATACTATAGACCATTTAAAACCACAGTGGATAAATGATCCCTTTATTGAATGACACAATATGAATGCCATAGCTCTGAATCAGCTTCATAAATTCAACTTGTAGCAGGAAAAATTAACATTTTTTTTTTACCTTTCTGGTCCCCTTCATTGCTTGGCGTTCCTGTATCCCTTTGTTCGAATGACTCCACTGAAGTGCTTCTCTCCCTCTTAATCTTTCCTTTTGCACCATTGCCTGAACTCAGGCCTTGTCCATTTTTGAGTCCCATACTCCCTATGGGGCCTTGGGGACCTTTGGGTGTGTGGCTTCCACTCAGCGACTTGGGGTCACAAGGAGACGACTGTGATTGGCTGCCAGCGCCCCCCTGCTTTCCCTGGTTGGGCAGTTTGGTGTCCATCTGTGCAGCGCTGGAGGGGGACATCACGGGTGGCGACCTCACCATGGCCTCCTGCTTGGATTTCGGACTGCTGAGAAAAGCGTAAAGAAAATTCTGTGAAAATGGCCCAGGTCCAAGATCTCTGATTTCAGAACTAATAAAACATTGGTACTGCTAAAGGAAAACGTAATTCAGCGTTTCTCAACTCTAGTCCTGGGGACCCACCTCCAAGAACATCTCATTAAAACACCTGATTCAACTCATCAGTTTTTTTGTGATTGTTCTCACTGCAGAACATGAAATCCACAGGGAGGAGTCAGATCCAGATCCAACTCCTCCCACCTTGCATACACCTAAACCTACCCAACTCCGCCCACTGATCCCTAAACCCAACCCTAATTCTACCCATCTCCACTCCTTGGATCTTGATCCGACTCCTCCCCGTGGATCTCATGTACTGCATTTAAGTACTACTGAGTTTTTTAGTGTGTTGAATAGGGAAACATCTAAAACATCCTGGGTGGACATTACAAACATTTGTTGTAATGTGTAAATGGAATGTGCTATTATTACAATAGTTTTACACGTTGTAATATCAGGAACACAATACACGACGTTAAAAAACAGATCACTAAACGTTTTTGGAGTTTACACTTTCATATATGGAAACGAGCAGCAACCTGCCTTCTCTCTCTTGAAACCAACATGAAAGTGACTTAAACTGCAATTCATCGACTGGCCACTAGAGACTGCAGGGTTTCCCATACATTCATTAATTTGTGGCGGCCCGCCACAATATCAACACTGACCGCCACGCATTGATTTTCAAGATTTTTTATTTTATTGTAGAGCTGCGCGCTGCGCGCTCCTTCCCTCCCTCAGTCCCTCCCACTCTCACAAACTGACAATGAAGACGCGAATAGCGGCCCCTCGAGCGCGATATAATATGAATCAAAACATGGGCATGCGTTGGAGGACGGATTGTTGCCAGTGCTTATTCCTCCAGAATCAATCCGGAGTTGAATGGTCAGTATAATGAACACTATGACTCTAAAAAGTTAGTCTATGTTAAATGCTGTCGCGTTTCCACCACAGATTCGCGCAATTTACTAAAACGTCATTTTTTCCTCTCGCGATCAGTCATTCAAAAATCATTGAGACGGAAGTTGGTAACGTTAGGTATAAATATATCACAGAGTCACCACACTAGACATTATTATATTATTAGCCTACTGATAAAGAGACGGCCTAAGCGTGTTGTCCAAGCATTAATGGCAAGGAAAGACTCTTATGCTGCGGTGTTTTCTCATGGTGCATGAGGTGTTTTCTTTCTGCTCCGTGCCTCCGAGGTCTTGATTATGGCATTTCTTTGAGGTTTAGAAGCCAGTATTCCTTTATTTCGTCTTTTATGAATTTAATAAATAATTCTCTCTCGTATTCTGTCCAAATACACATTTTGGGTATACTTTACCGGAGTAATTAGGCTATTTATTTTTCAGCCGACTTTTTACTTCTACTCACATAGGCTATCTGTCGGCTACTCTCTACTCCATACATTTTAATAAATAGCCTGCTGTTATGGCATTTCGGCTTGTTTTCATTTCTGCTTGACATAAAAAAAAAACTATCCAGATAAATCGCGCCATCCAGATAGAATGCATTTGATTGTGTTTGGATGAGAAGTATAAACATATTATTCCGGTTTGTAGCCTATACGGTGCATCACACCTGCAAGAAGTGTCACGCATTGATCGTCACAGTCACTCGTTTCGGTCTTTTGTATTTATCTATTTATCTCGAGTAAAAACTGTTTATAATATGTTTAATATGCGCAGCACCATAGTCGCAGCACCCAAAATGTCTCTGGCCACGCCGCTCTCACTATGGAAACCGGCCGGCCGGAATCAAGCGCGTCTTTCCTGAAGTTCTGCCGTCAAGCCTGCCATTTATCAGCCTATCAAAAAAGAAGAAAATTGCTATAAAATAGCCAATCAGAAAATAGTATTATTGTATCCGGGTAAGATTTAATGCAACAACCAAAAAAAAATTATATCCTGAAATTGTTCACGTAATTCTCTCACTCCTCTGCTGCCTTTCTTCAAAACTTGAGCCCTGCTATATAATTCAGCATAGTGAAGGTATCAATCTGGAAGGTATCAATCAGGATTATGAGTTACTTTTATTTTTAGATAAATCACTTTGATCGAAGCATTCAATTTGACAGCACTAATATTTAGAGTATAGTATAGACAAGAACCATACAAGGGTTTTTGTTACTAGGCCTGGGTACTCCAATTTTCTTGTCAGTGCCCTCACAGATTCCTGCAGTTAAGCTTATGTACATCTATATTCCAATGAAGGTTATTGATAACATGCTTACAATACGTATAGGCCCCTGTGGCACATACCCCCCCCCCCCCCCCCTACCAAAACACCCCACCACCACAAATAGAATCTAATTCTGTGGGAAACACTGGACTGGATGCAAAAGAGAGTCAATCCCTGTCTGTTAGCCATGTCACTGACTCTTTCACCACTTTCGATTATCCGGGAGTGACGCACTGCTAAGATTTCAGATCTTTGGGCTTCAAAAATGGACACTACATCCATATTTCTTTACAGCCTATGGTGGAAAAGCAGTGGAATCCTAAGTCATAACTATTATCGTCCCACATTTTGGTAAAGAACCCACCAAAACACAGGCCTGAGACTGCAGAGTCATATCTTAGCAGCTGACCGGGTGCAGCCACCACACCCTGAAAACATGCCATTCAATAATAGGAAAATCTTGACGTGTACCGGTGACGCAATTACAGTACTCTCAGTGACCTTATGTCCTAGACCTGTTCTTTGTTGACAGAGTGCCAGGTTAATATTTAATCAAAACTCGTCAAACCAGATCTCCCACAAGCTAGCCTCCATCCATACCCAAAGTATTGGGTCCACAGTGTCCGGTTACAAGCCAACTGTAAGAAAACCAGGGGAAACCATTTACACACCATCAGTAAGGACTGGTCATTTTTGGACACCTTTGAGTTACGATGGTGGCAATGGACATTACTGCCGGTAACACTAACATTTTGGATCTTGAAATGTGTGCCTGAAAGCTCAAACCACTTTCCAAAGTAAGGTACCCGTTTCAGAGCTCTGCGCACTACAATCCAAAATCCAAAACATTTTCCAACATTCAAGAGAAAAACCTAATGCCTTGGACAGCAGCTACAAACATATACAAAATGGGGAGCGATTAGGCTATGCGCCATAGTGTTCACTGAAGGACTCCCAGGAGCCCCTCTACAGACGCTTTAACCAGCTCCAGATCTGTGAATCAGCAAGAACAGCCATTTTGGAACCAACGTCCAGCAGGGCGGGATGTATAAGCTCTGGTTGAGCTGAAGTGGGTCAGTTTCTCATATGCTCAATGAGGTTCTGGAAGCTTTCCAGGTCCAGCTCTGCCTTTAGGGCACAGTTTCCCCAGCACTTCTGCTGCAGTTACTTCAGCTTGCACTGGTTTCCTGTCCACAAGAGACGGCTCAATGGCCATAAGCAGAGTGGGAATTGCAAGCAAGTGGGCAGCAAATAATTCGCTGGAGTGGTGCATCTCCATTAAAAAGAAATTAAAACAACAACTCCTCGTTCACTTAAGAACAGTTTAATAAGATCCCAGTGAATTCATTATATCTAGATTCGCCCTACTGCATTTAAACGGTTTATTAACATTTACCCAGGCAATGCTATAAAACTGTAAATGAAACAAAAAAAAATATTTTCATACTTTATTAAAGCTGCAGTCCATAGTTTTTCCTCTTTGTCGCCATCTCTGTTAGAAATCTGCAACTGTAGTCATTCGTGGAATTATCAACTTTACGTGGGTTGTGCCTCGGCACGGCACAGCGTGGATGAACACAATGTTTTGAGAAGAATGTGCGACTGTCACGATAGCGATAGCCACTCCAAAGTCCGAAGTATTTTACGTTTTGCAGCGGGTGACTCTCCAGTTGTCACTGGTGATTGTCATTTAAACCTTTCTGGATCCGCCAATTGATAAGTTTATATCAAGTTCTGTGGGAAAAGGTTATAAATCTCCACCTCCAACATCCTCACGCAATATAGCCTGCTAGCTGAGACACCTTTGTGTAGAGATGTGGCGCAATGACGCAAAAGACATGCTCAAATCATTCGCATACAAGCTTACCGTTTTGAATCGAGCTAAGGCAAGCAGATAGTTTTGAACACTGGCTGGTTATGTACTTGCTTTAATTTATATTGGATAATTTTTAACCCAAAAAGGTTATGGACTGCAGCTTTAAAATTAGGGATGTTCAAAAGTACATATTTTCTAAGTCAACTAGTCAATGTGTTAAAAACAAATCTAGATAGACATATCCACTATTCAGTTGTTGGATGGCTAGTCGACTGTGGTGACATCCTTGTTGATTATTTCTTCAAGTAATTGATACATTTCCATAAAAATGTGAAATATTGTTTTCAGTATTTTTGAAAACGCATAATTAATCCATATATTTCCTAATGCTCTCTTCACTTCTAAACATTTTTGCATGCCACACATCACAAAAAACTATTTTTATTAATTACAGAATTGTATTACATCTTAGCATTTTGTTGTATTGCTACAAGCATTACCATTTAAAAGATTGTGGTTAGATTTTAAAAATCCTTTTGAAAGAAGTCTCTGCAAAAGATGAAAATTCATTTCAAAATTAAAAACTATTGATTTTGTAGAGCACGATTTACTAATTTTCTTCCCTCGATTTATAAATCATTATAGGAACAAAACAGTAAATCTAGAGAATGAATTAGTCAGTCGAGGGAACGAATTAGTGAATTGTGAGCACGATTTAGCCTACTATTTTTTTCCTGCACGTCATGTGAGGGGCTCCATAAATAACAGGCTTCTATTTGAATATATTTTCATATGCAATTTATTCTTGTGATGGCAAAGCTGAATTTTCAGCATCATTACTCCAGTCTTGAGTCATATGATCCTTCAGAAACCATTTTATGCTGATTTGCTGTTCAGTGTTGGTCTGCTTAATTATTTTTAGGGGAACAGTGATACTTTTTATTTCAGGTTTTCTTTGATGAATAGAAATATACTTTGAAACACAACATTTGTCTTTACTGTCTCTTTTCATTTAAAAATAAAAACATACCTACTTCAAACTTTTGATCAGTAGTGCATGTATAGAAGTATAAAAGTTCAGTTTCAAGGAACAGTTCATATACTCCCATCATGTAGGGTTCTCTCACCTCTGAGTGTTAGCCGATGGAGAGTTCCTCACTTTGGGGTTGCTGGAATGCATTGACGTCAGTCCCAGTGCGACAGAGGCAGGAGCAGTAGAGTGCTGGTGGGGACTGTGGGTGTGTGTATGTGTGTGGGAGTGCGTATGTGTAGTGGTGGGCGTAGCTTTGGCCCGGGTGCTCCGGGGCCCGGTATTGGGGGTTGCGACAGGGCTGCTGCAGTCCTGGCCCTCTTCTTGCCGTTCTTTGGCTCTCTCCTTCCTGCCCGAAGCGTTTCCTGTGGTTCCGGTAGCTGTGGTGGTAGCCGTGGCTGCTGCTGCTGGTCTCTCCTCCTGCACCTCCAGCATTCTCTGTGTGGGCTTGTCTGGAGTCTCCCCGAGGAGCCCTCACAGCCCCTGGCCACACTAAACACAAACAAACGAGTAAAGAACAGTGTGTTAAGACCATGAGAGCAAGCAAACATTTTCCTTGTACTTCACTTCAATTAATTCAACATCAAAGATTAAGAAAAAAGTACATAAAGTACAAACTACATCCATTGGAAAAAAAAAACTAGCAAACTTTCAGAAAATCTAAACGCAATAATCAAAATGTTTAACATTTAGATAAAAACTAAATGTCCAACAAAACACAAAAATTGTAATTAGAAATATTTTAAAAAAAAATCTAAATACAAGACACCAAACCAAACGTTAAAGTACAATTTTGTATCGGTTTACATTTTATTGAATTAAAAAAGAATATCAAAATACATCATGTCTAGAAAAACAATAAAATACACGATTAGCCAATGACTCAATGACGATGTGTAGACTACCCTACTGATTTTGACCAAAAGTTTGGGGTTTAAATTACCATTTAAAATTACAATTACAATTTATTTTAAAACATAATTTATTCCTGTGACGCAAAGCTGAATTTTTAGCATCATTACTCCAGTCCTCAGTACCACCTGATCCTTCAAAAATCATTCTAATATGCTGCTCAAGAAATTCCGCTTAATATTTTTGAGGAAAGGTGATACTTTTTACAGCATTCTTTCAAGAAAAAAAAGTTTGAATAGAACGCATTTATTTGAAATAGTAACAACAACATTCACAATGTTGTAAAAGATCTTTAACTTTTGATCAATTTAACGTACTTCTTGAAAAAAGAGAAAAATCCAAAATATTATTTTACTGACCCCCAAATTTTGAATGGCGGTGTATATTTTAGATCTACTTCTCTCCTTGCATTGCCACACCTAAAGTTGCTCTTAAGTAACCAACTTCAGGTCACGATTACTTGTTCGTACTCCTGTGCAGACATGCTCTGAATAAGTGTCATCCACAACAAACTACTACACCATGAAATCCACAGACCATTCCAAATCACATCCAAGACAAAAGTTCTCAAAAAATATCAATCATTCCAAGAATATAAGAACATTTCAAAACACTGCATGTTCGCCAAAACACTGAAATATAAGGTGAGAAAATGTGGAACTGTGAATCTGCCAGGCAGTGGCCATCATCCAAAATTGACTTAATGACAAAATACCGATTTGTTGAAAACAAGAAGTCATGTAACATCTCAGATGGAGGTGTGTGATGGACTAAAAACAGTTTGCAGTGGATCTTGTAGTCCAGAACAGAAAATCATACTGAGAACACATTTACAGTAAGAGAACCATCATGTTTTAAGAGCGAGTATCAGTAACAGGACTGGAAAACCTAAAAATCCAACCAAAATGGATGGAACCAAGGATGGAAAATTGGAGGATTCAAATAACCAACTGGACAATCCTTCGAAACATTCAACAAAAGCCAGTCTCAGAAGAAATCTGCACACTGTAAAAAAATATTGTTGGTTTAACTTAAGAAATGAAGTAACCAGGTTGCCTTAAAATTTTAAGTTCACTGAAATGGAAAAATTGAAATAATACAATGAAGGAGATTGATTTAATCACCAGAAACTCAAAATATGATGTTATCTGAACTACATAAATTATTTAAGATGATTTGACAAAAGAAAAAATGTTGTGAATACAAATCAAGAAAATATTTTTTTACAGTGCAGATGAATACTTCTATTCAGTAATTTGATCCAAAGCATTAAAGACGCTTATAAAATGTTAAAAAATATATGTTTCAATTCAATGCTGTTCTTTTAAACTTTCTATTTATATAATTCTGAAGTGACACTGAAGACTGGAGTAATGGCTGCTGAAAAGTTAGCTTTGCCATCACATAAATTAAATAAAAGAATAAAAACATTTAAAAATATATTAGAAACTCAATAGAAAGCAGGTATTTTAAGCTGTAATATTTGATCTCAATACAGATTACAGTGAATAAAGAGACCGAGAGAGAGAGAGAATGTGAGAGTGAGAAGCATGTAATATGTACCACCTCAAAAACTCAACAGATAACCGACTAGTACGTATCTTTTACTCCACAATAACTTAAAAATCACAGGAGTGAGAATGATCGAGTTTGTCTTTCAGAGAGTGCTAGTGCTTCTGTGTGTGAATGAGATTGTGTTAACATGTAGTGTTCTTCTGCAGTTACGCAAACGCTAGCTTTTATAAGATATGAGAACCCTCTCAAAAAGCTGCAGTGTCAGACTGCGTTGTCATCCTGCAAATATTCAGGACCGATTCCAAAACACTCAAATGATGCAAGCATCTTGCATATTCCCTCCCAGTTTAACAGTGGCAAGACAGCACTAACTCAACCCAAAACTTAATGCTTTTATGAAGCTTCTCCGAAAAAAGGGCAAATGTTTATTTATTTTAATGTATAATGCGTTTATTAAAATTCAGATAAATTCCAAACAATACATTCCTAGTCGTAGTTTACCATCGAAACCCAAATCGCAGTGCAGCTTAACATTCTTTAAACACTTAAAACAACAACATATGCCATTAATATGATATAATATCAGGGCTCTGTAATGTGAGGATATGGTTTACATTTGAAAGTTAAAATAATGCGAGTGCATGTGAAAAAGTATTTGGGCACATCGGTGACACATGATCAAAATCAAAAAAATCATCAGAATAATGCGACCATAGTTGGCTAACGATGCTTTCGGGAAACGCACCCCAGATTGGCTGCTTTTCATTCCTTTACATCAAGTTAACAGAGAAAGCAAGTATACGTATATGTTGATGGGTTAATGCTTGTTTTTGACTAATTAAAATGATTATAAAAGGAGAAGTCAGACTGCAGGATTGTAAGTCAAATCTTCTGACTGCCAGATTTTAAAAAGGTAAACTACCACAATATATTAGCAGATATTTAGGACACATGCAAAGTTCACATAAAAACAATGAAATGTGTGTTTGTTTTGGTCTGTGATCCGCACACTGACACTGGTTGCCAGTTGGTGGAAAGCACAGCATATTGCAGCCATAAAGGCCAGCAAACAAAGTCAAACTGGGTGAGAGATCGCAGCTGGGTGTCCTCAATCTCCCACCCTGCATGAGCACCAACTCTAAAAAGGGGCCGAGGGGAAAAACAACAATATTTAGCAAGAATTTTGACTGCAGTACCCATTTCAACCACTAGCTGTCGATATTACATATTGCATCTTTAAGAAGCATTTCTTACGAATATTTGTATTTAAAGTCATCAGTGTGTGTATTTTTTTATTCCTCACCCCCAAATTAGAGACGACGAAGGCTCCAGATGAAGAAAATCGCTGCATGCTGTTTTTGATTGGCCACTGCCATTGGGATAGTTTTGTTGCGCTGACCTGGCAACCCTGATAGTGATAATTTATTTTCAGGAGTTCAAAAGAATTTTTCGTAGCATTATAAAATATCTTTACTGTCACTTTCGATCAATTTAATGCATCCTTGCGGGATTCATTTCTTTAACAAAAACAAGCGTAGAGCTTTGTTTAATGTCGAAAAGTAGAAAGGAAACACGAAAGTAAGAGAAATGAACACGTCAATTGAGGCAGCCATTTCAATTTTTTGTCATTTAAAGCGTGGTTTCCTTGCATGGCCCCCTCTCTCTCCTCCTGAACCCACACTTGCATGCTGACATTCTCAGATTTCACCGTTTGCAGTGCGAGAGGCCGGTGTGCTGCTCTAATGGCGTACAGCGGCAGCAGCATGGCCGTCAAGCGCTCTCCAGCCCGCCACAGACATTTCTCTTCATGCACGCACACCCACCAACACCGTTGCCAGGGTAACCCCAACCGACAGGCCCTGGATCTACAGCAGCCTCAAAACACACGCGCACCCACCAATCTGCTTGAAGAATAACACGTGTGCACTTAAAGGTACAGACAGATACTTGCACACAGATTTCTTAAGGCTTACAAGAGACAGAGAATTTTTCTCCAAGAAATAGCATGCACGAAAAAATGTGCATATTTTTCAAAATGCTAAATTATTTGATATGGAAAAAAAACAATGTCTATTTTGATTTTTTTTTTTAAACCTGTTAAACTATATGTCGATTCTGAGTCTAAGGAGCCTGGGGTGAGGTTTGAACTTGAGGCAAGAAACGAGTGAAGAGAATGCATGTTGTGCATTCAAGCTCAGACTTTTCCACTTCCTTCTTAGAAATGGACAAACATTCCAGTATGCGCTTACACTTCCTGTCCAGCTTTGAGTGAGTGGAAACAAGAAAGAGGTGAAAACAGTGGCCAGTGAGATGAGATATCTAGTTAAATTTGGAATGGCGTGTCGAACTAAATCTAATATATAAAGACAAGAGAGGTCAAAACCACCAGGGTTTCCGTTGTCCGCTAATTACATTGTCCGAGAAAAGAAAAAAAAATTAAATCTCTCTGGTCAAATTGTCCGATTAAAATGGCCTAATAATCCCGCCCCCTTAACACAATCTGAATCTGAGAATAAGCCTAAAATGTATAAAGCAAAATACACCGACCGATCAGAAGGATTATTTGCCATTTTACAAGCATTGAGTCTGTGTACACCACTCCTCTTATCAATGCCGTAAGCCTGCGACGTGATGCCCTCGCTGTCACGACGGCGCTCCGTGGTTATGGAGGATTGCATTTTTCAACACCCTGCGGAGTATGTGATCCTCATATAAGATTTCAGATTATAATATTGAATTGGCATTAATACGAATAAAACTGAGGCGTATCTGTGACCAGTTAAAAACACAAACATTTTTATTTATTTAATCAAAAGTTTTATTTTAACATGCAAAGTTAACATGCAAACAGCAGCATTAAGAACAGGTCAACGACATAACCTGGATTTAGATTAAATTTTCACACACCTGCAGTATTACTGACAGTGACAACACAGAAAAAAAGAATAAAATAATACAAATAAAAAATAAATGTATATTTTTTAACTTGACAGAATAAGATAAAAAGAAAAACGCTGATTCCGTTTGAACAAACAAAATGCTATTTTAATTAAATAAAAATAGCAGCCCTACCTCAATCTACATCAAGATATTTTTATGTCGATGCGGCGGGGACACACTTAGAAAAAACGAGCGCATTGCACTGCGTCACTTCCATTATGAGAGTGCATACGGCGACTACACCACAACATACCCTTTCAATGAGAAGAAAATCACAGCTTCAACAATACAGGCTGAAAATATTCACACTTTCAATGTATCGTACACAAAATTAAAAAAAAAGCTAACATTACAGTAATAAAGCAAAATTTACCTACATATTTTCTATGCATTTATTAGCATATAACATTGTATATATAACACACAAAATATATAGCATTATGCTGATTCTGCGAGGGGTATGTAAACTTTTGAGCACAACTGTGCAATTAATTACAACAAAATAAGACGTAGCATACAAAATGCATGTTATTTGCTATTCGCTTATGCCCTCAGCCAAAGCGATTTGCAAGGGAACAAATTATAGATTAATGAGACCAAAAATCGCCCGTTAGATATACACAAGTCGAATTATCTCATGTTTAACCACAAGACTCGAGACATCAGAGCCAGCAGCAAACGTCAGAAGCACTAGCCGAGGTAAGGCCATTCCAGACAGGGTACATGAGTGCTGAGCGCCCGGTGATCATCAAAATCAAAATCTCAAATAGGCGCTATCTTTAGAAAATAAACCACAGATTTGAGCTTTAAAACAACTACATTCTCGCCTTACTGTTAAAAAAAACTGTTAAAACTTCATTTCGTGACACAATAACAGTAGTATTTTTAAATTAAGCAGGTTCTCCACTCTGCTATTGAAGCTTGAGGGTTGATGTGAGATGCATTCTGGGATACCCGTCACTCTCAAGACTGCAAAAGTTACTTCTCGATGCATCTTCGGTAAAAGGGGCGATCAAGAACTTGGCTAGATGTGAACATTGAATTGGAACAGTACTTGTGCAGCGACTGATGACGTTTCACAAGAACACACGTACAGAAAAGAACACATATTGAGAAAAAGAAAGAAAGATCAAGCTTCGCAAGTAGATCAAGCCAGTTCGCTGTATATTTCCACAATCCATTATCGCAAAACTAGCACAGCAATATCAAGGCTACGCGGCAAGGCGCCCGGGATGCGGCCGGCCGGCGGTTCTGCTACAGGGCATCATCAGGAACACAAACAGGCAAGCAGGAAAATAGCAGGAGGTGCTCACAGAGCGCAGAGCTGGACGCCACAGAGCCGTGAGGTTTAAATGACTATATGAACTGTGTAATGGGCTGTTTACGGCAGAGGTCCTGCCACCCTTATTCAGTTAAAGCAAAGCTTCCTAAACTGCATTTCCATTTTGCATGGCTCAAGGGCTGTATACTCCCACTTATAAATCATAAAGAGACTGTGCATGTGTGTAGGAGACGTGTGGGCCCGACCACTCACGCGTGCGGCATCATGGTGAAAAGCATTTCTCCTCGCACAGACAAAAAGAGCTGCTATAACCTTGAAATCCATTGCCTTTGGGTGGAAAAAAAAATAAACAAACACATGCACACACTTAAGTTGTCGTTTAATGCTAGCTGTGGTTTTCCGTACCTAAATCCTAGTCTTTAGCAATATAGACGCCGTATGAAACTGGTATTATATTGCTATTAGACGGAGCTTCTGTTAATATAATAAAGACAGCTAAAGAGACAGCTGGCATGATTTAAGGCTAGATATAGCAGCCAGAACAAACAGTCGACATAAAATCCATCAATTTGAACTTTTCAGTGTTGGATGGTTACGAAGAAAGGTTTTCGTTCCCCATAAAAACGGCCAGACATATGCAAATCCCATTTATACTGCACAAATGATTGAGTCTAAACTGACATTGAAGGCAGTAAAGCCAAGGCAGGCGGTCAAAGACGCAAACAAGCAGATCTGCCTGTCAGTTGTGGATTATTGACAAACTGCAGGGCCGTCGCAGACTAAGCCATGCATCGACTGACACTTTTACACAAAACAACAACGTCGAACTCGCAACGTTCGTGCTGCTAGCTCAAGGTTTTACGTTTACATGTGTCCCACCAGTAATGCAATATTTTACAATAATCAGATAAAGGACTTAATCGCAGCAAGATGTTTACTTGATACGAGCACTCCTGTTTACACAACATTTTCGTTATTCCGTTTATTCGCTTAGTATAGTTTTTTACCACCACTTTTCACAAACTCCCAATGCATAGCACAAATTAATTTAAAGTAGGTGTTTTAATCCACTTACACCAAATGCAAAACATTGGATATTATTCGACGCGATGATGAACATGGCAGTGCCAATGTAACGGTTCTCTGCGTGAAGACACGGAGCAGACTCACAGCTGCAGAGGTTTACAGAAACACGTCCACTAAACACAGCAGCACACTGATGAACTGAGAAGTGACTTCATGTAATTAAGTCTATTTAGTCAGTCCTGCACCAGCACCTGCAGATGTTTCTTCCAGCAGAGATTGCTCGAACACATCTGACTGTAATTTTTGAGTGATAAAGTGAACCAAAGACCCTGATTAGCTCTTTCAGGTGCTCATTTAATTACAGGCGTAGCTCAAGTCTGCCAGAAGGCAGGTCTTCAGCAGGAGGACAGAGCACCTCTGATCTAAGGAATTTTAAAGAATCTAGCAATAGTAAATAAAACACAAAATTAAAAAAATGCAAAATTAGGGATGTCAACAGTTCTGGTTGTAGAAATAACAAGTTCTACAATACCTGTAGTAGTAAAATTAATAAAAGAACAGCAATCACTGTTATTCGCTTGGTGATTTTGATAATATTTAAATACATAAGTCCTCTAACATGAACAAAACTTTTAGCGTGTACTCATTTTAATTACAGATCTCTTAGTCAAACCAATCAGTATTAAACAAATCCTTACAATATGATTTACATTCAATACATTGAGCCTTATTTATCTCCAAATTGACAAGAGAAGAGACACTTATGGGGGGAAGATAATTATTGATTTTGGATGCAATATAAAGAGACCCTGAACTTTTTCTAAGTTCTAAGTAGGACCCATTCTATTACAACATCCACCAAAGTTCATTTAGTGCCCAGATCCTTCTGAGGAATGCTATACACTCCGACAGATTATTCTGGACAATGGCCCCAATTACACTCTTTCTCAACCATTAGATAATGCTTTGAGTTTGAACACCTGATTATGCATGGGGGGGAAAAAAAAAAGTAAAAGAAAAAAAAAACGGAAAACTGGCTTAATTCTGAAGAAAAAAAAAATGTGATATCAATTTTTGGTCAAACCGCCCAGCACTATGTCTAACGTTAACAAAGATTAACAAATACAGTAACAAAAGTATTGCTCATGGTTAGTTCATGTTAGTTAATACATGAATGAACCTTATTGTAAAATGTTCCCAAATAATTTTATTCAACAAGGATGTAAGAAATTGATCAAAAGTGATAGTAAAGACTAAGGATGCATCAAAATGAAAATTCTGGGTCAAAACTAAAAATTCAGGATGCACCAACAATAATCAATTAATAATCAATGAATGAATTAAACATCACTCAAATAGCTTAAACTGAGTTTAAGTTAAGACGGAAAGTAAGTGTAAGTTTAAGCTTAAAATTGCACGAGGAAGTTTATAGATCAACAGGTTTTATATCAACATCTGTTTCGGTCACTGATTTAACCCAGAAACCGAAAATAGCAGTAGTCGAAATTTTGTTGCATGATCCATTTCATAGGCCCCTATTTGTTGTTCTTTTGAACTTTCTATTCATCAAAGAATCCTAAAATTATTATCATAGAAATTTAAAAAAGCAACACTTTTAACATTGATAATAATAAACAAACAAAGATGAGAATGATTTCTGAACATTTACGGAAAATTCTAATTTGCCATCACAGGAATAAAATACATTTCAAAAATATTAAAATAGAAAACGTATTTCACAACACTACTGTTGTTACTATATTTCTGATCAAATAAACGCAGCCTTGGTGAGCATAAGAGACTTCTTCGTACAGACCCCAAACTCTTGAACATGTATGAAACCCATAAATACATCACAGCTGTTGTTTGACATGGATGTGTTAACGCAGGCATGAAAATAAGATATGTACGCTGCACTCACCATGTCCCTCTTTGTCACGATATAGCTGTGGCCATGACTGCACTGACTGCAACAGAACACCACCAACCGCTCAACGATCTAAGAGAGAGAGAGAGAGACAGAGAATACACATTTATTAAACGCACTCAGAGGGCCAATGTAACACCACTGAGGAAATGCTTTAAGAGGGAAGAGTAGTGTGTTAAAGCCAAATCTGCAGAATGGACTGAGGTAATGGCTTTATTAATAATAGATGGTCGAAGCAGATTTTGATTGAATGACACTTGTTTGAAATGTGTATCATTATGAAGAACCTTCAGAATCGTCAAGCTTGTCAAACCCTCTTCAACACTCACTCTATGCTGTAATATAACCATTATGAAGCCTGTGAAAGGAATACATCAATCAAATCACCATCTACTCACCCATGCCATTTAATACCTATATGATTCCTCGTCTTAAATATGCAAAAGCAAGAATGACATTTGAAAGTGGATATCAAGAATTTATATGCTTTTTCCGTCATAGGCTACTGCTCAAACGTAGCCTGGATGCCAGCCGATATTAGCCCCGCCCACAACATTTGAGGATCACGTCAGTCCAGCTCAAATGTATATGATCAGTAAGATTTTCTTGTTTTTAAAAGGGTGATGAACTGAGAAATCAAACAACAACAAAAAAACACTAACATGTAGTCTTTGGAAAAAGCGCAAATACAGCAAAGTAGACAGATTTAAATGCATTGACCAGATGAGGGGCTCTTCTATTCCAAGCGTGATGAAGTCTGCAAGCTTGTACCTTGCAGTTCAAGAGTAAGTGAATGAATAAAAGCGAAAGAGAAAGTGTGAATCTGTGTGGGTGTCCCCAAATACAATAAACTTAGACATGAAAAGCACTGGTAAAAACAGTCGCCCACAAACTAAGCTTCAAAGCCCACAATCAGACAATACAACCGTGTGAAGTAATGACGCATTGTTTTGTTTTAAAGTGACACTCCAAATCCCATTAGAGGCATCCTCATATAATGAGGTCACTTCCCACTCCAAACAGGAGCTGATCTACATCCAGTTTCCTCTTTCCCCAAAGTCGTTAAAAGAATCTTCCTGGCTCATTGTCATTTCCAAGTAGTGCCGTCACTCTAATGTTATTGGTAGTCTGTACGTCTGGCCATATCTATACAAAATACCATCACAAGTGATATATAGAACTATATAAATTTTAATTTGATATTAAAATATGCTCTTAATCATCGTCTGGTGTCGTTTAAAGGCCTGAAAACTCTCATTTGGACCTTGAACCATTTGGTTCCCATTGAAGTCCATTATATGGAGAAAATCCTGGAATGTTTTCATCAAAAACCTTAATTTCTTTTCGACTGAAGAAAGATACACATGGACATCTTGGATGACATGGGGTGATTAAATTATCAGCAAAAGTTTTTTTTTTTTTTAAAGTGAACTACTCTTTTAATACATGTGAGCATTAATTTTAAAAAGGCATTTAGTTGGGTCAGCAGAATATTACACAGAATCAAACCAGAAGAAACTGTGCATCTCCACAAGAGAAGCATTTATGTGCTGCTTCAAACAGCCAAATTATTTCTTCTAATGTGACATCAATTGGCCATATCATCGGAGGAAGTCACATTCAGTACAAGCTCCAGTATGATCGAGCCACGACCAGAGACCGAACGACTGCAGAATCCAGATTATTCCACGGTCACCAGCACAGCTCAGTGTGACTTGAATGTGTTTAAGGACAGCAAGAGTGAGAAAAAGACGTTGACAATGTGACTGCAAAGCAGATTCTGTGTTTGAACACATCAACACGTTTTAATTTCTCCTACACACAAACGTTTTCCAACATCCCTGTGTCCCGACATAGGAAAAGCAATTTGGAGATTGCATGGATGGAAACAAAAAATAATAATAAGTAAACGGCTGTACTGTGCAAAATGTCCAAAATCAAATACAATAGGTAAATAACTAAACAGTGCAAACCTCAAGTGCAGCAAGCTGACAGCATGTAAAGTACTCCTGTCACTAACACTTATATTAAAAAAGTCAATTATCCACTAATAGAATAGACTAAAAGTTTAACATTTCCGCTTCAGCATTTAGTACATCATGAGAGTGAGTTATTAATGAAAGTTTTCATAATAGGGTGATTGTTCCTTTAAATCCACTATGAAAGCATAAACAACCCGTATAACTTTTTAACAATCTCACAAAACATTAACGACTTTCCTCGCCTTCCCTTGTTTCCCGTCAATCACATCAAGGCTTTTTTCATTCAGCATCTAAAAACATCCTTCAACCTGCCCGTGTCTACGCCCAGGCTTATGTAATAGTCAATCTTTATAACAGTTTTATAGTTATGCATTAATTAAAGGCTTACAAAATTTGTATCCGCACCGAGCTAGGTGATGCCAGACAAGCACGACGAGGTGCTAACAAAAGCATTATTTGCATGAGATGCTCCTCAAATGGGAGTCGTCATGAGTCTGTCAGATAATGTTGCCTCAAATTAGAAGTTCCTTTGTGTGCAAACACACACACACCCTTGCATTCAATCAGAGGACAGTGACACGAGCAGACATGGTGGTATGACTTAACCTTTTGCTGCACTTTCACAATAGAATTCCACACATGCTCCAACAAACCAGTTTATGTGTTCAGTGAAGACTGGTGCAGAAACCAATAGGTTTCCCAGCCATAGGAAGGCAATGAGTGAACTATCCCACAGTAAAAACTGTAATATTGTGAAAAAGTATTCCTATAATGCAATATATTCCTGGGATGTTAAATCTGAATTTTCCCATCATTCAGTCTCACATGATCCTTCAGAAATCATTCGGACATGTTGATTTGCTGCTCAAGAAACATTTCTGATTATCATCATTCAATGATGACAAAGTTGGGCTAGTGTTGGGCGATATGCTTCATATACTGTCCTATCGTCAGCCTGTGAGATCGCCGACACACAATATTATCACACATGTGGGGGATGCATATGCAATAGTCTACTAAATGAATTTCATTTACTTATTTACTCAGATAATTATTTACTTCAGGACTTTTATTATGATCATTTTGCAAGCAAAGATGGAGTTGAAGAAAAAGGTCACGTCGCATAAATATTTCACCCAAAAGGAGAGCCCCTGGATCACCACACATACATTTTGCAAGCTTTGAGTCGGAGTTATGCCAGTGAAGGAGTCTCAAACCAGTCAATTATTCCCTGAAGTCCAAGTAAAAACTGAGCTTTTGGCATCTGATACTGCATGGCACATCCATTCTGACCAAACTGATTCATTGGCTATCCCAACAAGAAAGCGATCAAGGAAATCAAGCAGCAAAGAGATCTCAATCAAATTAAGTTTCAGTAGCCGCATTTCCATTACAGATTGCTTCAAGTTTTTTTTTTTTTAATGGGAGATGTAGGTGTGTTTTCCGAGCATGAAATGGCAAAAAGCACCTTATAATTGGGAGAGGCATGTATGAGGTTGGTGTTTCTCCCTCATATCTGCTTCAAGGTCTTGATTGTGGCTTAGAATACAGTATTCCCATAATTCTTTTGTCTTATGAGCTTAATGAAGAACCCGGTCTCGTCTTCTGCCAAACATGCCGCACCGTCTACGCCAGGTGTCCTGTAAATGCGCAAAAACTGTTTCCATTGCAGTTTTGCGAAATATTCTTTTTACAAATTGCCTGAAAAACCACCTCATGAGAGTGTAAAAACTTAACGATATATGGGTATATTGATTGTTTCCATCAGCCGTATTTTCAATTTGTGCAATTTGAAGGCTAATGGAAACGTGGCTACTGATGTTAAGGCCGCGTGTCCACCAAAGCATTTTTCCACGCACCTGGCATATGTTTTCAATTGTTTTCAATGAGAGCCCCACGTTTTTTTAAACGCCATGAGCATAACGACGTGCTGCGCATTTTTTTCACGCTGAAACGCCCAGCGTTTTTTACTGGTCGCCGAGAGTTGAAAAATTTTCAACTTTGGATAAAACGCAGTGCTCATCACTGTCACTTGTTACCCAGCCGTCCAATCACAGTGGAGGAGGGGCGGGACTAAACCACACCGACCAACTGTCACAACATTCTTTCTGTACAACGACATCAACCAACAGAGCTAACCGGACAAAATGGATGAAAAATACATTTTTAGTATGAAACAAATTATCTGCGAAATCAGTTACAAGTAAACTGTGCTGCGGATATTCTGTATCATAGCAACGAAACGTCTCAACAGAAAAAAAAACGCTGCGCTGCCAAAACGCTCTCAAGCGCCCAAAGCACGGCGTTTCAGCTGGATAAAAACGCTTTGGTGGACACACGGCCTAACATAACCCAACAAAGGTCCCCAAACTGTTCACAGACAATGCGAGCATGCATTTATAGATGTATTTTACCATTCTGCTTTTTTTATTTTTCAATTTAACTCAAAGACCCAGCCAGAAAAACACTGTTCTACAAAACACCCACATGCAGTTTGGGTGTTCAAATGGCCATTTCTATCAGGCGTGTGTCTGTTTCCTCCACAGCACCTGAACATATTCCAAACGCATTAGCCGTAAACTGTGCAGGCCTGGGCTGAACCCAGCGAACTTAAACAGTAGACAAATGTTCAGTGCCTCTATCCCTTCTCCTCCTCATTCTCTCTAAATGCAGCGCTGCACTCTTGGCCGTGTACGTTCCTTTGTTCAGTGGAGTGTCTGTGTCTGTCTAGTGAAGTGAGCTCTCCTGATCTGAGACCACCGCTGGCATGGATAACACTCGCTCCTGTGTGTATGTGTGTGTCTGTGGTAGAAGGCTCTCCTGCTTGGCTACCAGAGTTGGCATGGTGTTCCCGCTCCCTAAATGCAAGACTAAACTTCTCTGTGTGCGTGTGTGTGTGTGTGTGTGTTGTTGGCATGGTGCTGCAGGCTTCTACAGGCCGCCAAAGGCCTGGCGCCATGGTGACATGATGTCAGACGACCAGCTGGTGAGAAGGGTGATGTGCACTGGCACGTAAGTGTGTGCACGTGCGTGCATGCATTCACACACAACTGGAGAAAACGAGCATGCTTACACACAATACAATACTTCATGTACACAATGCACAGATGGCCACTACAAATTTTCAAAATCAATTCAGTGCTTGAAAGACTAGTCAACTAATCGTCTTAAGAAAGCCCTGAATAGATAAGATTTTCATGTAGTACTCCATGTACTAAATCACTAAAAAACTGAAGAAAAAAAAAAATCATTAAAATAAAAAAAGTCATAAAATTTTACTAAAACAGACATAATAATAAAAAGTAGCCGAATTCAAAATATTAATCAAAAAATGATAGTGGTGATATCTTTGTGATATTTAACACTGGCACTTAGGGCTGAGCGATAAAATGATAATTATCGCGATATAATTTTTCTCAATAAAATGATATCAAGAGTTCGATAAATGTCTAATCTATTATCTATAGGCTAATAATTATATGACGACACTAAAAACAAAACAAAAAAAAGACAAAAAATAAAATAAAATTAACTATGCCTAAGTTCATTTGCAACATTACAATGTGCAGTTAAGAAAATGATTTGTTTTATGCAATGTCAGACTCAGCAAAGCTATTTCCATGGCAAGAACAGGGTAAAAATTGGCTAAACAAATAAAGATGAGGGATAGATAAAAAAAAAATCATTTTACTTACAGAAAGATAACTTTCTGGAAAGTTTCAGGACTACAATCTGTAGCATAAAATATGATATTTCAATAAATGTGGTTTTTGGACCCAAATTATATTTATTGTACAGACAAAAAAAAAAAAAAACCAAAAATTGGAACCGATTAATTCTGTTGTGTTTGCAGAAGAAGAAAAAAACATTTTCATTTTTGGGAGAACTATCCCTTTAACTATTTGATCACCATGACCCATGCTTAGAATTACTTCATATTAACTGGCAAAAAACACGTGTCATTTGCAAATCTGTTTCATATAGATTCCAGATTTTCAGGACACACACACAAAAACAGACAAACATCCAACAAAATTACACTGTCAAATTCATGTCCATTTAGCAGGCTGGCACAGAGACCCCCCACATTCACTTATGAACTGGCACACAGATGCTCAGGCCCAAACCGCTCTTGGCTTGTTGGGTGTAAACTGGCACAGCTGGACCTCTCCATATCCCACAGAGGCTGAAACTATGAACACACACACCATAAATGACACCGCTTTAGGTCAGCAGTACCCAATAATTGGCAAAGGCAAATTAGAAGCCTTATATTAACACCTTTCCAATGTAGACTCAAGTACGGCCAATATGGCATCCATGGCATAATGCAATGATGCAGCGGATGGCAAATGCTGAAGAAACTGGAGAGCTTACTCAAAACCGGTTGACCATTGATAAAATAAAATAAAAATGATAAAATAAAAATGTAATAAAAATAAAAAAGTCAGAGATTTATGGCATCTCCAATTCAAATAGGTTAAAACTAGTTCAATTCTTAAAAGCTTTCACACTGTTTTTGCAGAAGGCTTGCTGCGGTAATCGGTGTCGTGGTGTTTTTTTCTAGAAATAAAAACCATTTAGAGAACAGTTGGACAACAGACGCTAGTCACGCTACAATAATAAACTGAAAGGGCCTGCTCTGCTTCATACAGTGCAGCAGGAGTTAAAGGGATAGTTCACCCAAAAATGAAAAATCTTTCAGTATTTACTCACCCTCATGTTGTTCCAACCCCGTAAGACCTTCGTTCATCTTCAGAACACGAATTAAGATATTTTTTGATGAAATCTGAGAGCTGGATCACACCTCTATACTAGTCCATAGGCTTCATGAGGGACTGAAAATTGCCGGCCTCGAAAAGGTATTAAAGACATCGTTAAAATAGTCCAAGTGACTACAGTGGCTCAATCTTAACTTTATCAAACGACTTTTTGCGTGCAAAAAAAAACCTAATTTTTGAAGGCAAAGTAATAATTTATTTCACTCATAGCTCTCTCAATTTATTGATTTCGGGTGTGTAGAAATTCGAATGAGCTTCGTTTGGTCCAAAACGGTTGTCACTGTTTGCCGGTTTCGCGTGACCCGAGTCAGTTTAGGTAGCGCACTGCCGCCTAGCGGAGAACTTCGAAACAGCAGCGCATCAAATAACGAACTGAACAAATTTATGATAATGTACCATTTGAAATATATTTTATACCGGTATACCACGCATCCCTAGATGATGGCGAAGGATTTTGTGCGCAATTAGATCCTGGTCGTCATTGACAAATATCATATCTTGTAAAATGTACGAGAGTACAGTCACTCCCTATTTACAGAGTAGAGTGTGATCGTGAAGCGAAAGTGAAAAGCGAGACACTATGTGAATTCGGACACTACATCCATCAGCGTCAAGTGACGACCATTTAAAACTCCTCTACCGTGGCATCATTGGATAGTAAAGTGTCCATTAATGCACCGTCCAGAATCTTGTAGTAGTAAGATATCCGGGTACATTTCACCTACCGATTTTTTAAATTATTTTTTAAAGAAAAAATATATAATTTTGAATGAATGATTCATTGACACGCTGTTTAATTACTGTATGAATCAGGTTGCACGCCTCTGGAGCAACTAGGGGTTAAGTGTCTTGCTCAGGAACACATTAGTGTCTCGCAGTGGATTCGAACCCGGGTCTCTCAAAACCAAAGGCTTGTGTCTTATCCACTGCGCTCTCTTGAATAAATGATTCAATGGCCTCAATGACTTCTACTAAATGAATGAAAAAGGAATCAGGACCAGACTCATTAGATTGCTTTTGACCCTCTACTGTTTGCCTGACACCCAGTAATCCATGGTGAATAAGGAAGCCAAGATGGACAACTGGGTTGGGGGCTTTGCCTACATGAATCAATGTTACTTCATAGTCCCACTGCACATTAACATGAATGACATGCAAACAACAGCATGAATTTCACACGGCGTCTGTGCAGAAGGTAAAGGAGCATCCTTGATCTTAATACCTAATTCCTAAATCAAGCTTGGCAAAATAGTGTGCGCACCAAGATTAGCAAAGCAGTATGGTTTTGCGCAAAGATTAAAAGAGCCTTTTTCCTTAAAGCTGCTCTGGATGACAGCTGTGAGGGTGGACAGATGGTGCGCTGGCCTGTAGGGGAGAAGCCAGCGAGATTGTCAGGACAGGGTAACTTGGTCACCAGTGAGAAACCATGAGACTAAAAAGCTTATAGCTGCAACGCAGCACCCAGCGGCCATGATTAGCATTTAATGACGCTTGCATACTGAGAACACTACTCTCAGAGACAAATATGGTTACATACAAAAGAGCCCTAAAATGTCTTGAGACTGCTAAATAGGGTTACAACTGCTGTTTGGTAAGAAATAAAAACATTTTGTTTTAAGTCAAAGAAAGTTTGAATAAATCTAGGACGATTTTGATCATATTTCTCAGACCTTTTTCTGCTACACTTACTGCTTAAATCAAACTGGGAAAGGTCATAGCATAGCATCTTTCTATCTATCATCATCTTTCTATCTTTTAAAAATCATTAAACATTCAAATCTATGCATTACATTTTAAAAGATTAGAGTATTATAATAAGCCAACACAGATTTTTCGTTATCAAAGTTTAGTTGTAACAAATCAGAAATCTCACACTGCTCACCTTCTGCATTTTCAAATTATTTCCTTTTCCTCAGTCGAGCAATTACTCTCGTCTAACCGCTTTAAAAAAAGACGTAAGAAGGGGCATGTTGTTTCATGAGACATTTTAATTTTTATATGCCTTAATTCGTGAATTCGTAATTGGCGCGTTCCACCATCAGTGTGCAATGCGCGTGACGTCTACGTTCGTCAATATATAAACTGCACGTGTCTTGCAGAAGAACACTGTAGCCAGAGCTACTTCTCTCAATTAATGTCTATGGCAAATCACGCATGCACTGGGCAACTTCGTATCAGAGTCGACCCTGGGATAAAATAGTGTGAATATAAACAATTATTATAGGCGTACCGTAGTGATTCAGGGGTAAGTCAAAAACACGGTTTGTAAAACGGATTCATAATGTTGCCAACTCATTCATTTTGAACATAAGTTACGGACTGCAGCAGCTGATACAACCCGTTCTATTGCGAAAGCGTCCAAACGCATATGCGACCCCATAGAATTTTAACTCGCACATTCTCAAAAAATGGTTGTATATGGTAAATGGACAGCACTTACGTATATAGCACTTTCAAAAACCCAATGGCCACCAAAGCGCTTTGTATTTGCCACACATTCACCCACTCATTCATACACTGAATATGTCTAGGATGTTTAAAAAAAAAATAGCCTATACTGATATAAAAGTTTCTCAGTTAAAATTCTTGAGATTTGCTCGTATGTGTGCACTTTCCCACTGTATAAATGTGGTTAGCAGGAGTCTGAATCTCTTACTCTCTTCATTCGCTTGAGGCTACAATTTGGCTAACAGACTTGGTGAGCTGCAGGTCGATTTAATGCTGCTAGATTCTCTCTGAAAACAGACAATGATTACACTATTACACAACACTCCACCTCTAATCTGCAAATTTAAACTACAAATTAAATTTCAGGGCATTTTCTGAACTGTTTAATAGATATACTCCCCAACACCTTACCAGCAAACCAACTACACACAAAAGGAAAAGACTAAAGAAAATTCCTCACATTCCTAACGTACTACAGAAGGACCATAATAATCAGATATTACTTTAATTTACACAATAGTAGTGACTGATTACCATATTCATGCACATTTTAATTTGCATCCCTTCTGGGAAAAAAAACAAAAAAAAAAAAAAAAAAAAAACATCTAAAATCTGACTAAGTCTACCAGGCTTGTCAGCTGGTTTGGCAGGCTAGTTTTAGAAAGGTTTTGACCACTTTTTTAAGCTGATCTTTAACCAGCCAAGACAAGCTAAACAGCGTTAGAAGGTTTTTCCTGCAGCAGGGCAAATGAGGCAAAAGGAATAAATTAAAAAAAAAGCAAAAGAGCAATGGTAATACTATACAATTTGGTGGCACTAAGAGGTAAATAAACAATGCAAGCCAATACAGGCTTCTGCTTTATCTAACATAAACTGAATAAGATTAAATGAGTTCAATCTACACCAGTCTACAGCTTCAGTCTCTGGTGATCAGATCGATTGCAAATGGTCAGACTTCACAGTGTCCAAAGTGTTTTGTGATCCAAACCATAGTGTACACTAATGATGCAGCCAAGAAAAAAGCACAGCAGAGGATAGCCCACTCATCTGTCAATCAACATCTGTCAAAAGACCATACATGTAGGCTATATACACAAGATTTCACTGAAACTCTCTTGCCTTATGTCACCATTCATCATGTGAAGCACACACAGATTTAAGGTTTAGCTTATATAGAAATTCAGGTGTATACACTCTAAAAATGCTGGGTTATTTCAATCCAAATGTGGATCAAATACTTACAAACCCAGTAATTGGGTAAACATTATAAATGACGTTTTTAACCCAAAGTTTGTCCATATTTGACCCAAAATTGGGTTAAAACAACCCAGCATTTTTTTGAGTGTATAGAAGTTGAATAACAAGAACTGTCAGACTATCAAAAACCAGAGACCCCATTTGTGAGAAAATTCAATCCCAAGAGGTCACAGAAGACACATTTGGGATGTATGCTACTACCAAGGTCTTCATTTTTCAATCAGGAACTGCATCTTATATTGTGTAATAACCAGACGCGCGATACGATAAGATTCCAGTGACAAGCCATTTGCCTGTCCACACCAGACGTGACAAAATCAATCAAAACCCACAACCAATCAGAACAAAAAAGCACATAAACATTATCTGAGATTATCATTGCCATACTGTGTGTTGTTATTTTAGCATTGACATTGCAGAAAAATAGAAACAGTTTCTAAAGTGCATTTTTGACATGCATATTTATTACCAAAGTGTAAAGGATTTAGCCTACATTAGACATAATTCGATAGTTGGACATTTATAGACAAATAGGGCCGTGTGGACCATAAAACATGAAAATTCATCCTAAATTCCTATAGACCACTTTGCAAGATGTAAACAACAATGGTCCAGAAGGTTTTTTAACACTACATAAAAGCTGGGATAAAATACAACCAACAGAACATAAAACTGAATCAAAAAGTTAAACAAACACCTTTAAGATGTTTTCTTTACATGTGAAATAAAGAAAACAGTTACAAACTGAAACAGGAAGTGTTTCTGGACCAGTGTTGTTTACAGTCTTGCAAAATGGTCTTTAAAATTCAACCTAAATTCCTATCCTATAAATGGCCCCTTTCTCTGTGTGTCTTAACCTGGTTGCCCATTGACTGCAACATTGCTCAAAAGTTGCCCTAGTGCTGGGCGGTATACCTGTTCATACCGAAAACCAGTGTATATTTTTGTTATGATATTACTTTTTAATATACCGCAATACCAATGTATTTCATTTGCTGCGCCACGCGACACTGTTTCAGACGGACCCTTTACAATGTTGCACTTGTAATCAGCAACTGTGAGGTGAGTCCGAGTACTCTGGTGTTACTGAACTACGGCATTATTTTCCTGTAAAATGTCGAGAGCGCACTATTGTAGCGCCAAAGTACATTAATATAAAGTGCGAGCGAGAATCTCTCTGCTCACGCGCGGAATATAATGTGCCGTACGTGCTCTCAGACACACGCTGCTCTTGTAAGAATAGGTGTATTTTCTCTCGGCTTGCTCAGAGAATCCTGCACGTAAAATGTGTTCAGTGCAATCGCGAAACTCTCCTCTTCCCCAGATAACAATTTTAGGTTATAAAAACGTTTTTATAACGTTCCCATCAAGTTATAAAAACGTTATTTCTGAATGTTCTAGGAACATTCAAAACGTTCAGTTTTTTAGACATTGTGTTAACGACACGTTATTTCTTGGTTATTATAAGAACGTTCAGTTCTCCCGTTATATAAACGTTGTATTAACGTACTTGATTGGCTATCATTCAAACGTCATTAGAACGTTCAATTCTCCCGATATATAAACGTTGTATTTTAACGTTATTTCCTGGTTATAAGAATGTTATTAGAATGTTAAGAAATAAAATTCTTATTAAATGTTTGAACGCCTATTATGCATAAAATAAAATTAAAAAACATCATAAAACGGAAAACCGGTATAATTTTGAAAAAAAAAAAAGTGATAAAATTTTTGGTCAAACCGCCCAAAACTATGTTGCCCTGTGCATCATCACCATAAGGGACAGATTCAAATGAGTAATGCTTCATATTCTCAAAAGGTAAATACCTCTCTGTGAAAAGCAAAAACAGACTCTGAACATTTACACATGCAAATCCAACTTTTCCACGAGAAACCAGCACTTTTTTTTAACAAGCAACCTGCTTGTTTGCTTCCAATTTATGCAAAACAAGCATTTGGGTTTTTGGTCAAAACTATTCCTATGAACTCAATGTTACATCACATTCAACTACAGGTTAAACTGCGCCTATTATAAACTTACAAAAACACGTGTTTAGAAGTTTGTCAGTGATAAATTACACTCACAGGTAACCCAGGCAACAAGACAACCAATAAAGAAAAAGTATGACCCGCTCCGGTTAAAGGGCAGGATTTCCGCTGTGGCCAGTGGGGTTTATAAAATCCTCCTGCACATTTATCAAAATCACCTTTAATTATGAATTGCAAAGGAAATGCAAACCACAAACTAACATACACAGACCTGAAAGAGAGGATAGTACTATATCAAAGAGCAAGCGAGCAAGCAAACGGGCAAGACATCGAAAAGAATTCACAGAAACCACATTCACAGACAAACAAGCACTATAAACTTTTCTCACCATAGGACATACAGAGAGACCATCCAGCTCAAAACAAATTAAAGACCATTACATCTGCCCAAAGACTGTAGCAATGAGGTTGCATTCTGCGTGTAGGTGTCCCAACTCATTTGTACACAAACTTTAATTCAGTTCCTTACCTTCAAAAGAACACAAACAACACTAGGTTTAACACTACCAGATTTATACAATGGTCTATCTGAAGACATGATTCTGATTGGTTGGAAGATGTGCAATAAACCCATTTAATGCACAGGTAAGTTCCAAGTCAGTTTAATCATTGAAGCACACACACGCGTCACTAGCACATAGAGAGTGGAGATCGCAACTTTGGTAATAAAATAGCTTTGCAACATTTCTCAGCAAAAAGGTCGTTACATTGCTATTTTTAAGTAATTAAACTTAAAAATAGAGATTGTTATTAGAGAAACACTGAACAGACGCATGTACGACTCTCTCTCTCTCTCTCTCGATAATTACTCATTCAAATAATCTTACACACTATTCTATCTCGGTGAAAAAAAAATTGAAATATAATCGATTTACTTTGCATTTTCCATTCAATTAATAAAAATAGAAAAGCAAATGCTATAATAGTTTTTCGTAAAGTGTTTAATTTATTTAAAGCTGTCAAATAATTTTAGACAGAACTGCTCAAACAAACTAATTGATAAACAGAGACTAATGAGAAAGTACAATCTCTTTCTTTGCATTAACTGAAAATTTTAGATTCAATAAACTCAATTTTAAAGCAACCAGGTTACTAACTTTAAGTTAAACCAACAATATCTTTTTTTCAGTGTACGCTGTCAAAATTAATGTCCAGCTTCCAACACTACGGCCAATGCCCATAATTTACAAAAAAAATGCTAAATGTCGGACGAAAAATGTGGTTTGGCAGATTATGTGGTTTCAAAACCAACATGAGAATAATTAGTTTGTTAGTGTGTCGCCAACACAATTCCAAGTTGTAAATGCCTACAGTTATATTTGATCAAAAGACAGTAGGTTGCTACCGCCAGTCACCTCTGGGCATACCACAACTACAGCCAAGCCTGTGATACACAATACAAAGAACATTTGCCAAATACGAGAATTGGACAGATATTAAAAACGAAAATAAATCAAATAATTGTTTCCCATAAACTCTCTCACAAACTCACTTTCACTTAATTGACAAATGTAGCAAGTAAATTCCACTCATGCTTTGGAACATCTATACTGTGAAAATAATCATCGCTAAAAGCAAATGTCTTATCATGAACATGAGTGATGCTTGCATATGCAAAACTTGACGCCACAATGGTCAGGTGTGTATTAGCATGTATAAGCAACGTGGTTCCTTCCTACAACAGCGTCTAGTTTCTATAATATTCTGGTTCCTAAATACAGTTTGAGTCGTTTATTCAATGTGGACAAGATTTTTACGCATTTAGGCTACATGCCTAAAGTTTTCTTCTATGCAATTACAGTTAATGGGGACTTTTAAGCTTCATAAAGAATGCAAAGGCGCTAAATGTGCAATACATCACAAATCTCTTGAGGCCATTAAACAACAATATTCTTTGAGCAAATATTTTGCGTGAATTGGCTGAGCTGGTATACAAAATCAGGTTTTGCAATTCATTCACAAAATAGTCTACTCCAGTTCTCCAATTAAACTCAATGTCTCAATGAAATTATCCGCGAATAACAACTTAAATTTTGGCTTGTTTCACATACAAAAATTTCATACGAATTTGGAACATAGCATGAGTACTTTATGTCTCGATTAATTGAAACAAACAGCCAGAACAAGCTAAAATTTCTCCAGTAGAAAGTAAGTTTGGAATAATTGGGTGTACCATTAATTTAAAGCAATAGCAAACCTGTCCTCAAGATGCACAATGTAATGTATCAGTCAAGTTGGTAAGGCATACTTTAGCAAACTCAACTATATTCAATCAACCAATCCCATTCAAATCAATCTATTGGGCTGTCTTACTCCTCAAATAAATTTTCAGGGTCTCCCATTTTACAATAGAAGGAATTGATTTTAAGCACAATAATATTGCGATTCATTCTTAGCAAAATCACAAAAGGTCTAAAATATTTAGGCCTAACCTACATTTCATGTCTGTGTAAAACAAGATGGTATGTGCATTGCACAACAGTTGTCTTACCTTGAACGCCCCACAGGTTTCAGAGTCTCCTGTTCTCCCTCATCTGAAGAGCGTGCAAATAATTTCCACTGTAAATAGTGTTTGAATTTGTGTCCGGCTCTTCTCCCGTAGATTAAACCAGTGAGCTCAGGAGATCACAGACTCTATCCGAACACCTGTGGAGAAAAAAAAGAAGCCACAGTCAGACCACAAACCTACACAAAACCACATAAGATCTGAAGATAGCGGTAGATGTTCGTTGTCAGAAGAGGTTGTTGTGCGATTTACTTATTTAAACATTTATTCTTAGGTGTCAGGTGGAACTGGTTGCACTGAGATTATGTATCGCTCATAAAAATGAGAATGAGATTTCATGGAAAGTGCAGGAATGAAGACAAAACCGGGACATTATTTTTGTCCCGAGATTCCAAATAATGCCAATGCAGTTCTGAAACCAAGAAACCAAGATTCAATAAAGAAAAACCAAGCTGTTCTCAAATATCACAGTATGCAATATTTCAGAAACCCCTAAACAAGTTTAGAGTTGGGCTTCACTTGCTGCACAGTGACCTGGGACAAATACCGGGCATTATTGCTGAATGCTGTGATGAGGCGAAGCCAAAACGAATAGAACGCTGGCCAGAATAAACCCAAGAAACACAAGAACTTCCCCCCTTTCCAATCGTTTTAACGAACTTCACCACATGCTAATTCTTGACAAAACCGAACCTACAGCAGCAATTACGTGACTCACTTTGTGGATAGGTACAACAAGGATTCCATTCTCTAAACACACACACACACACACACAGAGACTAGTTCAAGAAACAGGGGAAGATTTCCCTGACGTTTGGGTCAGTCTACACAACTGCAAAGTCAAGGTTCAGATCAGAAGAAAACAAACATTGCATTATCACACTGTTATAGTTCTTTTGAGTGTCGTAGAGCATTTCAGGTAAAAAAAAATACACTTAATATCTAAAAATTGTGGTCTTATCCCAAGTCTCAGCAAGTTCACAACACTGTAAAGGAAGACCAGACTTCAATGTCACTTTAGTTCAATGTCAAACCACGGTAACCAGAGGTTGTAATACCAATAAATAAAGAATTTAAGGTTGTATATTCATGCTTGCCAAACCACACCCAGCAAACAAGGGCTTTCCTTTTGAATAATGTCACAAATATGCAGAGTATGAGTGTTCCTCAACTGTGACAACCTTATCAAGCACGAAACCAAAACTTCCTGAGGTCATATACACGTTGACAATCTTCTGAAAAAGATGTAGTCCCAAAACACCGTGGTTGTTTATCCATTTGATATACACCCTGTTGAGTGCAGGCCTGGGCAGAGTTAACTAGCCTCTCTCGAGTAACCCAACACAGATACCTGCACACAGAGGAAGCTAATAGACAACAAAACGCCGTTTATATCAGCAGTCGAGTGGTGTATCACGTTCAGCTGGATATACGGTTACAAAACGAGGGTTTTAGCAACATTGTAAGAAAAGTAAATGGGGTTTGGTGTAACAATGGGGAGCTGTAAAAACACGCAGCGGCGGCCTCACGAACTTCCTTGTAACCTGGTGGATTCTCTGAAGAGGACAAAAAGACCGAGGAAAGTTGGAGAAGCAAAGGGGTTTACAAGAGGAACGAGTGCTGTTAACGAATAAAAACTGTGCATACGGAAATACATGACTTGGAATCACTTGTTGAGATTTGTTGCGATTAAACGTAGGTATGAGAGTGGGACAAACCGCGGGGTGGGAAAAACAAGCTTCCTTTAGCATCTCCAGCCATAATGGTATTTGCAAGAAAGTTATACGTGTCTAACTATGAATGCACATTGATAAAGGGAGATACATAGAAACACAATCAATGTGAATTAATAGCACTTAGCCTATTTAAATGTGAGGTTTTAAAGCCTATAATCTTAAATAAGGCATTCTTTGGGGTTTCCCCAAGTATATTTCAATGGGAGCAAGGCCAATCGAGCATGGAAGAAAAGTAGGAACGAAAGCAAAACAAATCTTACCCATGTTGAGCAAATATTCCACACAAAGCACTTTTCCCATAGCATTTGCACGTGATTAAAAAAAATCAGGGCTCCGCGAATTCCATTTTCCCACTGAAAAAAAGTGAAGTTATTCCACAAGCGAGCGCGTTCCCCTCATTATAATCCTAGAGGTATCCCATTTTCCAAAGAAAAATACAAGAGCACGGATGCCCGAGCCTTCTCGCTAACAAAGGGCTCCGACCATCCAAGGTAAAACCCAAAGAATCGGTGAAGGGAGAAAAAAAAATCTCAGCTCCAGACTACAAATGGCCAAACGGCTGATCCAAGACGTCCCAAACTTGTGCAGCCCTTTTTCTCTCTCAAAGAAGTTGTTCCTGTTTCGCCAAAGCTTGGGGGAGGGGAGCTGTTTTATCAAGCTCCTGGCCAAAGAGAGCGAGAGAGAGAGCTTAAAATCCTGCTGGCTGACTCTTGTATGCTAGAGATCCACTAGAATAAACGGTTTAACGTTAAATCAAGTCTGCCGTGTGTTTGGAGAGCGAGCGATATCCGTTAAAAAAATAGCAGTGGTTTGAATAATAACCGCAGCTGGCTGCACTAAACACACAGATATTATATGAGAATCAACGTCAGTCCTTTTAGACAATATATCGGACCGCTTATAGGGCTATGCTTTCCTTGTTAATCGACATTATAAGTGTATTAGATGCAAAAAAGGATACTCTGTTTCCTTTATCCTTTGGACTGCTCTCCTTTTACAGTCAGTGGTTGGGAAAAGCCGCTATATTTTAATGGTGAAAAGTGTGCGGTTGGAAAAACACAGAGGGGTGTCCGATTCCGCGCGACGGGGCTTCACAAGCGATTCGCTCTCCCCAAAACGTGCTAGTCACAGCCTTTCCTTGAGAAACAGAAGTGATTAAAATAGCTCACGGCACTAACATGGCTTCCCCCATCAGAAATCAGCGAGTGCCGCTGATGTGCGCTCGCCTCCCCCCGCTATGATCCGGCTAGATGGTTTAGTCCATATTGTAATAAGTAGCAATTCTAGGTCAGGTTGACTTGCTATTGAATGTAGAGACTGACGGCGGACTTCAGTTCGAGCGACTGTGCTCCGACTCAAACGCTATGATTTGTCGTTTAGATATAGGTAGAAGGTAATGGTCAAACAAAGCAAGGAAGGGCTCACTAGGACTCGGTGAATCGTGTTTACTGTAATACTAACAAAACGTATCCTGCCTGGACAGTATCCTCACATCTATGCATACTTCCCTACTATTTCAAATGCATATGATGAGAACATTCATGACAATATAGGCAAACAATTTCTGAATGAAGTGCATCCATGTGTCGAAAGCACAGCATAAATGAAATCCATACAACTTGAATAAGTATACTTTCCAACTCAATTATTGTAATTATTTTATTATTTTCCTTTTTATATTTTTTATTTTGGGGTATGACATGTTCTTGACAGGTTTTACCAAAACACAGACACAAATGATAATTACGAAATCGGCATTGATCAACAGAAAATAATAATAATAATAATAATAATAATTATATATATATATATATATATATATATATATATATATATATATATATATATATATATATATATATATGTTGACCATTTTAAGGGCACATAGTTCATGTGAAACACGTTCGCACTAGAATATACCACAGGTCCAACAATCTTTCCCAAAATCTTATCCTCTGTTTAAATGTCATTTGGAGAGACATAATCCTAAAATCACCCCGTTCCACTGAGACACTCCGACAACAAACTCTTATAGTGGCAAACAAGAGAGCAAAAGGATTTCATAAGTATAAGCTGAGTGCAATAGCAGAAATATATTTACTTATTTAAACAACAAGAAATTGCTATTTATTCAAGCCTGAGATAGAGAGCAAGAAGGGACAAAAATGCATTCTCTTAATTTTGACGACAACAAAACAACTAGTGTGAGTGAGAGCTCAGAGTTGACAGAATCTGTTCTTCACACAACAGAATATTAAATGCCAAGGAAGAGGTGAGACTCGTGGGATTAAATGCATTTGCTGGCAATCTAATCCTGAACCGTCACTACCACCAACAAACCCAAGCGATTACACCGCCCCGTTTGGGGGGACTGGCTAAAAACAACATCACCAGATTCTCCTTCCATCCTGGGGTGTGCTCAATTCCCCGTGATGTTAGCAATTGCTTTCTCACTTTTTACCCACTGCTGAGTACCGAACTGGGTCCCCCCAGGTAACAAAGGAGAGGAAAACCGATGATCTGTTGCCTTTTCCTCCAGCAGTGATACGTACAAACAGTGCTTCCCTGCTGATCGAAAGGAAATGTATTAACTCTCTTCCAGGAGAGAAAAAACATGAAAGTGGAGTATGAAGCTTTTACCTTGCTGCTCTATGAAGGAGAGAACAGGGACAGATGACACTGTTTACATACTTTAATGTGCTCGACTGAGCTTTGCTGTTTTGCTATCATTGATTTACTATATCTGTTGAACACAAAAGAAGATATTTTGAAGAATGTTGGCAACCTATGGAGCCCCCCTAGTCCCACTTTGGCAAAAAAAAAATTAATTATAACTATCTCGTGGCCTCAAGATACTATCTCTTGTTAGTATCTTGAGGCCAAGAGTTAATATCTTGAAGCCACAAGTTACTATCTTGAGGCCACAAAATAGTATCTTGTGGCTACGAGATTGTAACTTGAGGCCACGAATTAGTATCTTGAGGCCACAAGATAGTATCTTGAGGCCATGAGTTACTATATTGACGCCACGAGTTACTATATTGAGGCCACGAGTTACTATCTTGAGGCCACAAGTTACTATCTATCAGTTTTTGAAACTGAAAAAGCACAACTCATTGTATAATTTACAGTAAAAAAACGTAAATTGAAATTCCCACAATTTCCTGTGTGACACTTCACATTTTATGATTTTTTGTTGGAATAACTATATGGTTTCTCACAGTTTTCTTGTTTTTTTTCTAATAAGTTTTATGTAACATTAAATTTTGTTAAATTAATGTTTATTGTATTTTTTAAATTTCAAGTGTGTTACCATGATGGTGTTTAATGTTTGTGTGAATGACACTGTGTAGCTTCTTTATATAAGTATTAACCTTTTAAAGGAATACTGCTTGTGATTGATCATGTGACACATCACTGCTGTGTTGATTGTTGGTTGTCAATGTATTACAATGGTACAAAACAGATATCAAATTTACAGAAGGCTGGTAAATCAACATTTTATCAGAAAATGAAATACGGTTAATTACTGTAAATTTTAAGTTAAGTCTGGAAAACCATTAACGGACCTACCATATTTTTAACAGTAAAGGTCTGGCAACCACAGCTGCTGGTCTTTTACCGTAAAAATTAACTCTTTAACGGTTTAATTAAATTGCTCAGAAAGTTATAGTGCCCCTTGTGGCAGTGACATGTCAAATCAAGCATGTAAGCATTCATTTTCATATACCTGTTTTGGACCACCGTATTTTGTGATTTGACCCCAGTTTTGTTAGATGCTCTAATAATAATGAAGACGATTGGGATGAAGATGTGTTGGAAACATAAGCCCTTGAAGCCATATGTCACAGGTGTGTTTAACCATCAAGGGTTACCAGGTGACATCTGGTTGAATGAAAGAGCACAAACATCACCAGATCGCTGTCTAGATCCAACTGTCAAATATTAACTCTGTAAAGCCTGGTATATGAAATAATAATTAATATATTTTTAAATGGAACAGTTTATTGAACCTTTAGTTAAAATCGAAACATATTTTAACATGGTTTTCCTATTAATAAATAAAATCCATAAATAGTCAACTAAACCAAAGTTGCAAAGTGTTCACCTTGAAATAGTACTAACAATACAAAAGTTATTTTTTATTTACTTTATAAAAATGAGGTAAAAAAAAAAAACAGTAAAAAGACGTAAACATCAACCTGTTGGTGGACGCTTTACATTCATACTAAAAGGCCTTTACTTTCTTTAAAAATAAAATATAAACTATCAATCAGACAACAGAAGGCATATAAGATTTGTGTATCAGATTTAAACAGTAGGGTTACATTTTTTTATTAGAGAGAGTGATGTGAGAGAAATAATCCACAAGGCAAAATGAGGCATAAACGATTTATGAAACAGTAATAATGTAAAAGGTACAAACAAAAATGTCAACTGGCCCCTATAATTATTTTTCCTACACTATTTTGTTTTCCCTCAGGGTCAAATATCAACTGCAACTGCTTCAGTCGCATTAAAACGCACAAATGTGTTTTGAAAAGAATAATTAACGGCATCAACGTGCCACTTAATAGCAAACAGTTTAATCAAGCACCATAATTTATTCGATAATAGCATATCAAAGCTCTGAATTAAAACGAGAGTTATCAAAATGAATTTCTGTCTAATTGTTGTTAACAAAATTAAATAATACATTTACTTAACTTGGGCATGTTTCTTTTTTTTAAACTGTATATTAATTAGAGAAGAAGTGAAATGCTTGAGTGATCATGTGTGCAATGTTTTAATTTTTTTCCGGTGCTGCCAGTGTGAGAGAGCTATGATCTCTCTTCAACTTTTGGCTGAAGTTTGAAGGAAAGATTTTTTTGGCCGCAGTCATATCCGCCTCGACAGGACAGAAGATCTTTCGACTCTGCACAAACGTCACAGCAAAACAAACTTCCTTTGCTGGGCCTGCACTCCTCCTTTTTAATTTATTTCTACGATTTTGGCAGCAAGCATAGCTTAGTTGCACCATCCATAGTTGCCTTTCCCTCTCTCTCTCTGTTCCTCTAATGTTTATTTCCTTCTTGCCACTCTACCCTCCTTCTCCCTTCAGCCTCTATCTCATTCGTCTCTGTGTTGCACCCTCTGTCACTGTAATAGGAAACATTTCTCTTTATCCCTGGTAAACAGCTTCAGTTTCGCCTCACATGCTCGGGACGTATCATAAGAGTATATATAAATATCATAAGAGGTTGGAGCCATGGTACACTGGTTCGCAACAGGTAGAGTCAGTGCTCAGTTGCTGCAGGTTCGAGTCTGACAAGTCGGGTTACTCGGCTGCCATCTTGGCAACGTCTCCAGACAGTTCATTTCTATGAGGAAATTGTCATTCAAGTATATCTTCTACTTGATTCGGGAAAGACTACACTAGCATCCTACAATTTGTGGTTAGTAAGATTTACTGTTTTAGAAAGAAGTCTCACCAAGCTGCATTTATTTAATCAGAATTACTGAAAAACAGATGATTTTTAAATAGTATTACAATTTTAAAATAACTGCTTTCTTTTTATAAATATAATTAATTCATATGATGGCAAAGCTGATTTGGCGTTTCGTATTATCAATGATAAAAACGTTTGTTCTGCTTAATGTTTGTGGAAACTGTGATACATTTTTCCCAAAATTCTTCAAAATGTTTATCCAAAATAGAAAATAGACACTTTACTGTCAATTTTGATCAATTTAATAATTGATCAAAGAAAAAAAGCTAAATAAATACCCTTAAAAAGACCCCCCACCCACTTTTGAACAGTGTTTACCAAGATTATATTTCAATACATATTGTTATTGTTTTTTCTGTTTATCTGCAATAAATTATGCTTGAATGGATTCTTCAGGATTTAGCATTAAGCTTTGTATTGGTAGGAAACCTAGTATTTTCCAATTACCACCCTCATATCCCCCTGAGACGAGAGATTTATATATTTTTTGTCTGGAAAAAATCCTCAGATGACGCAAAAATCATAATTTTGTGTCATCAGAGGATTTTTTGGCCAGAGGCTAAAGACTACAATCAGTAGTAGGACTGTCCCGCGTGTTCTCACCCCGCCCATAGAGGGTGGGATCTCACTCACAGAATGAACACATAGTGTCAGCCATCTTTTTTGGAAGCTAAGCTAGCAGCCTCTTTTTCTGTGAGTAGGCTACTAGTAGCCTGGATGCCAGCCCAAACTCCGCCCACAACATTTTTTGGTCGGGAAGTTCGATCTGGACTCGATCCATTGAGGAGTAATTATGATATGATCAGACAAAAAAAGCTCGAGCCAATCAAATTGCCAGGGAGGGCTTTAAACGATGATGGACAGATGATCTACAGGGACGTAATCATCACAATATCAAAGAGCGCTTAACTGGTTTCCCTCAGAGATGACTGCAGCTGGAGAATTGAGATGTATAGATTCCACTATCGCGTCTGTTGTAAAATAAATCGACAGCGTATTCATTTTAATAGTCGAGCAGAAAACTGCAACCAAGGCATTTGTCGATCGGAAAGATATTTTTGCCGTCCTTCCTACATGATTCGGCAAAACTGTAACTTATCAGCTGGCTCCGATGGTCGCTAAGAAGATGGGACGTAATGAAAAGCCTGTGGTCGTTGTGGTGTCTCCTTTGGTCGCACTCATGGAGGACCAAGAAAAAGAAGCAATTCCCCCCAAAAGTTCCACATAAACTGTACATTAGTTAATGGTATTATAGGGAATACGTGTTAATCAATGGCCCTGCACCAAATGATGCCCTCAGCGGTCTCATCCAAGCCATTCGAACGCATTCATAGACAAGATGTCTTGTTTTTAGATATAGCAATTCTGTAGTTCTAGTGAATATCCAAACAGCCATTGTATTTCAACACCCACACAAGTCTCTCTTGGGCTTTGCCTGAGCCATGAGATGTTATCTTCAACAGAAATGGATGTGCTTGTCCCCCACTAGAAGGTGAGGACTGGACCACCAAGGCTGTGTTGATGGGGGGTTTACACATGTCATCTGCTCATGCAGGTATCCAGTCATTATGAGGCTGTAGTTTGCACGCCAACCCCTATGCTACATTTCACATGCAGGTGTCCCTGTTTTCTGCCATCTACCTTTAGAGATACAAATACCTCAACACATGACACTCAAGAGTTTCTATGGACACAAATAAACATCTAAGCGCAATAAACATTTACACAAACTGCATCTTTTCGCTTCCCTCTCACGTTAAGCATTGTCTCTCATTGTGTGCCTCAGAGGGTGTTTACTGTTATGAAGCTGTAGCGGTTTGTGGTTGTCAGGGTGGCTGAGGAGGCCATTGTGGCGTTTGCTAAACAGACTGAGGTTTTCTTCACTCAACAACACATTTATTTCCACATCTTTTCTCTCAGTCAGCAACATGAGATCTGTTTAAAGAGCTTTAGTGTTTTTAGGTGTCTCTTGATGTTCCCATGGATCTAATACTGCTCCTAATCACTTGGATTTGTTAAATGGTAACCACACACTAGAGTGCCTAGTACATATCCACCAATGAGCCAAAACATTATGACCACCTGCCTAACATGCTGTCCTGTCAAAACAGCGCCGACACCACTGAGACATGGACTCTATAAGACCCCTGTCCTGTGGGATCTGGCACTAAGACGTTAGCAGCAGATCCCTTAAGTCCTGTAGGTTGTGAAGTGAAGCAGATATGTTGGTCTAACACATCCCACAGATGCTCAATTGTAGAGATCTGGGGAATTCGGAGTCCAGGGCAACACCTTGAACTCTTCATCATGTTCCTCGAAGCATTCCTGAACAATATGTGCAGTGCGGCCGGGTGCGTTATCCTGCTGAAAGAGGACAACACCATTGTCATGAAGGGGTGTACCTGGTCTGCAACAATGTATAGGTAGCTGGCCCATGTCAAATTCACATCCACGTGAATGGCCAGACCCAGAGTGACCGGACCACCGGTGTGATCACTTGCCCTGGTAAACAGACTGGATAGCCTTTGTTGCCCTCGTGCATCAATGAGTCAAGGGCGCCCAACACCCTGTAGCCGGTTTGTGGTTTGTCCCTCCTCAGACCACTGTTGGTAAATTCTCACCACTGCTTACCTGAAACAACACAGGCCTTGCTGTTATAGAGATACCCTGACCCAGTCGCCTTCCCATAACAATTTGTCCCTTATCAAAGTCCCACAGATCTTTATTCCTGTCCATTTCTCCTGCATCCAAACATGTTGATTATGAGAATTGATTGTCTTCTTACCATCTACCCATACCCTACTATTTGGCTTAAAAAGATAGATAGATAGATAGATAGATAGATAGATAGATAGATAGATAGATAGATAGATAGATAGATAGATAGATAGATAGATAGATAGATAGATAGATAGATAGATAGATAGATAGATAGATAGATAGGTAGGTAGGTAGGTAGGTAGGTAGGTAGGTAGGTAGGTAGGTAGGTAGGTAGGTAGGTAGGTAGGTAGGTAGGTAGGTAGGTAGGTAGGTAGGTAGATAGGTAGGTAGGTAGGTAGGTAGGTAGGTAGGTAGGTAGGTAGGTAGGTAGGTAGGTAGGTAGGTAGGTAGGTAGGTGGTAGGTAGGTAGGTAGGTAGGTAGGTAGGTAGGTAGGTAGGTAGATAGATAGATAGATAGATAGATAGATAGATAGATAGATAGATAGATAGATAGATAGATAGATAGATAGATAGATAGATAGATAGATAGATAGATAGATTTAAAAGCATAAAAGCATTACTTTAAAGCATACTTAGAAAAATGTTGACTTTGTGAAACACAAATGTACATCAATACACATTAGAATCAGTATAAGTGCCTCCCTGCAGATCTGGGACCAGCTCTAGAGAGCCCCTCCACCCCATGGGCAGCGTGACTCAGCAATTCCTGGCAAATAGGCCAGTCAGCACGGCTGCCAGTCAGTCACTGGGTCATCAGGCCAGCCAGCAGGATGTCTATATATACTGTGCAGAGAGAGCGTGTTGAGTCTGATAAATAATTGAAGAGCACATTCATTAGCCTAGATTATTTAGCTTAAACGCTGGCTTCAATCCTCTACAATCAGAACTCATTACCTCACAATGAGTTACGAGCCAACACCTGCCAATCAAACATGGAGGAATAGATTGTGCCAGTAGAGGAAGGAAAGAACAGCAGTGTGCACTCAGGGAAACACTGAAAAGGAAAGCTGTAAGGTTTATGAAGGCATACAGCAAGACTCAAGACAGATATTCCTCCCAGCCACCCTGAAACAGTCTGCTCTCTGCTGGGCCCCTCGACCCGCTTGGAGGATGGCCAGAACACATACATACAAACACACTGTCCAACCCCACAGCACATCCAGAATTTCTAAAAAACACACACGCAAGCTTATTCCAGTACAGGAAGGCATATGCTTACACACAAACGCAAAACTCATAGACTGCATATTTATCACTTCATTTAAAAGGGGTCATATTGTAAATAAATAATTATTCATTAACTATGAATTGATCTTTTGACATAGGAAGTAACCTCTATAACCAGAGTGATATTGCTTTTTAACCCCTTACCTGTCACCCCCCTTTTTGAGAATGGGGGTTAAAATGCACTATTTAAACTTAAATGGTTGTAATTCAAGAATGCTTTGGAATATAAACCCAAGTTTGGTCTTGTTTTAAAGGAAACACTCAGCAGATTATAAAACACTTCAAAAACTGAAAGTATGAAAAAGTTATGGAAGTATAAATTTACATTAAATCAAATATACTGTACAATATATTTTTTATTTTATATAAAATACATATTTTACAAAATATTTTTATTCTAAAATTACTATAAAATCAAAGCCATACATCTAACCAAGTTATGCTCCAAATTTGAAGTTGATATCACAAAAATTGAAGTTTCCATGAGATTTTGTTTAGGCGTAGTACCAAAAATAGCCACCGGTGCCATTGAATTCTATTGAATTTAGTTGTATACATTCAGCAAGGCGAGCGTTTGACCTTATAAAACTTAAACTTTGTAAATTATTTTTTAAATGATCGATCGTTTCACTTGATAATACCCTTATTCACCTTCTGGAATTGTTTAAAGCCCTTTGAACGGTTTGCATTGAAACTGTCTTTTGGACCTTGAACTGTTCGGTTCCCATTGAAGTCCATTATATGGAGAAAAATCCTGGACTGTTTTCATCAAAAACCTTCATTTCTTTTCGACTGAAGGAAGAAAGACATGGACATCTTGAACGACATGGGGGTGGATAAATTATCCACAAAAGTCTTTTTAAAAGCGGAAAAGTGACGAATCCTTAAACCCGTTTTGAAAATTTGCGTGGGGAAATCTTTTGCCCTCAAGCAAAATTGCGTGGATACTCCCCTGAAAATTAGTCTGAAATACAGTAGATGTGACCGCACCTAAAGTCTTGAAGGTACAACAGCCAAAAATCTGTATATTTAATTGGGAAAAGGTCATGTACGACTAAATTTAATGTTTGGTCCAAACATTAAAAGAATTAAAAACAAGCTTGACAAATGCAGACAGTGAATATGACTTTCTCTTTTCTCGTCTCTTCCACCCATCTCTCTCTCTCTTGCAGGTCTCTGTCCTCTTGATAAAGAGCGGTTTGAATATCAATGAGGTTCATTCTCTCCCGGGTCTGCGGCCAGCTGTTATAGAGTGAGCGCCATTCTGCTGCTATTTTGAGGCAAGATACGTAATTAAAAAATCAATACCTTCCGATGAAACCTTTTCACTATACACAACCATAACACACATCCTGGTTCACTTATCCCCAAACACAAATACTGCTAAACAACACATGAACAATTCATTTCCATGCTTATTCTCTAATATATCTGTTTTCTGAGTATGTTAAAAGCAATAAAAAGAGAACAACTAGTTTTTGTAATGGTACATCTTGTGCGTTTGAGATGGAGAGTAGCACCCCTGCGGATATTCCTGACACTTGAGTCTCGGACGCAATCGTCTGTTTTGACAGCGACAAGACGTGAAGATTTCTGTATGCAAATAAGATGTAAACAGACCATCAGGGAGCCATCTGTGTGGCTGGAACTTCCTGAGTGGGCGGGGCCTCTGTAGCCAGAGAGACGGGCAAGCGAATGAAAGCTCACAGCACCCGTTCGGGTCACCACCAGTGTAGACCTCTACGAATGTGAACAGAAGTGTTATTACCTCCGTCTTTGCTTGTTTAAGGGCCACACTGACGTGGCCGTGAATTAGTGTTCGTTTAGTGCTTACAAATGAGTCGACCGTCTACTACGCTCTTCACACACACAATAGGGGGAGCTTGGCCAGGCCCTTGTAATTAACTATCCTAAACGAGGAAGGAAAAATGAGGTTGAAGGTTAATATCTACAAGCTTTGTGTGGATACATACAACATGCTGTTCCATCAGCACTGATAGAGGTTGTCCTCTCATTGCTGCTGCTGTTTATTGACAAGTTTAAACCTGGCTAACTTAAACACCAATTGAAACAGGATCTGCGTTACAGACATTCTGTACATTCTGTAATGTGCAGTATTTTATTTTTCAGTGGGAAATATTGCAGGGTAGGCTTGGATCTGGAATTGATTGATTGAAAAGGGGCACCAGAATAGAGCTACGTCGTTGACTTGAAAAAAAAAACATGCAAAACATTTAAAGGGACACTTCACCCATTTGCATTAAGCTTTGTATCTTTAGAAACCCAGTCATATTTTTGAATGGTCATGGTTTATTCCCTTATTTTCCCCTGAGATGGGAGAAATAAGGATTTAAGTGTTTTACCTCCTGCTTAATATAACGTAAAAATCGACACATTGCATCAGGCCTATTACAGATCAGTGGGCGGGACTTCAATTGCAGATACTGAATCAATTGCTGCGTCCCAATTCGCATACTATCCGTCCTAAATAGTATTCGAAAATAGAATTAGTGCGTCCCAAACCGTAGTATGTTGAAATGAGTGTTTCAAAGATACCCGAATGGTCAACTTTTTCCGGTCAGAATCCGAAGTGTAGATCGATGCACACTCTAACGGCTGATATTGCCCACAACCCTTTGCGCGTTGAACGAGGATTCGGTTAGAACTACAAACACGAGTAAAAAGTGTTAAAAAACTACAGACACGGAGGACGCGCGAGTCCCGCTGTTATGTTGAGAGGATTAGAAGAGGTTTGAGTGACTAATTAACACTATCTGACCTGACGAAAATTAATTTATTCAATGTTCTGCACATTATATTGCATCTGCAGCAGCATTGTGAACTTTTGTAAGGATATGTTTAGCCATTACTTTTTAAATGCATCAGTATATTCAAATTGCAAAACACAAGGAAAGTATACATGAAAGACCCATGACTGGCAGATTAACATGCTCCGATACGGTAGGAAATCAAATTAGATTGAATGGAGGATTTCAACTGTTTGACAGGGCAGTTTACGGTGACAGGATGCACACAGCACGCGACAGAGCCGGCCGTTAATAAAGATGACGTGATAGTAGCCTATGTCCCAAAGCTTGCCTACTTTTTTGCTACATACTCAAAAGTATGTACTGTTTCCTCACAAAAAGAGTACATACTTTTAGAGCGTAGTATAAGTAAGCGAATTGGGACGCAGGGATAATCTGCCATCTTATTTGGAAGCTAAGCTAACAAGCGCTGTGGAGAGACTGTAGGAAGTATGATAACGGCAAAAGAAACTTTAATAATATACATCAATTCAATATTGAATTGATGTATAAATACTCTAAAAAGAAAGAAATGAAGACCAAATAAAACTCTGAAAACCTCAGCATGGCATTTGTAGGTATACTCAATTTAGGACAGAGTTCTTTTAGGGGAACACTTTGTGTCTCTATGTGTACATGTGTGCACTATGGAAGTTTTTGCTGTTAGCACTGGAGCTTGTTTCCGAAACACACAAGCATAGTGTTCCAGCAGCACACCCTCTCATGGAGGGAACAAGCTAAAAATATCACACACACACACACACACACACACACACACACACACACTTACAAGAAAGTCAAGGCAATCTCTCTTTTACACACACACACACACACACACAAACACAGTTCTTTGCCCTCTTTTCAACTACTTAGTGTTGCCACAAATGCCCTCTTAGCTCCAAATAACACCCAAACCACAAATGAGTATCATTATTTATTAAAATCATTAGTTCCAGTATAGTAGTGGAAGTATACAAATCAGTCTTTCACCCTAACCTTCACATATAGTTTTTCACTCCCTGTCTGAATTAAACCCAGCACCTTGACTCAACCTTGCCTGCGGCTCTCTTCCACCCTAGATCAGCAGATGAACAGCGTAGACCACCAGCATTACATTAATACTTTACAATTTAAAGGCTCTATAGTGCTTTATCACAGTCTATAGTGCTACACCGACGTCAATGTATGAATGAGCGAGTGAATGGGTGAATGTGAAGCAAAATGTTGAAAAAAAGCCATTGGGTCTGTGAAAGTGCTATATAAATGCAGTCCATTACCATTTATCATGTTAATTGATTAATTGGCTTTATTTCACTTTATTCTAGACAGAGTTTTCTATCAAGGTGAAACCCTGTAAGCTTGCATTTGATTATTATTACATTAGTAAAATGGAAAAACTCCTCCTTTGTGTTATTTACTCTCCAAATCTGTGTGACTTTCTTTCCTCGGCGGAACACAAAGGCCTGGTTTCACAGACAAGGCTTAGATTAGGCCAGGATTAGGCCGCCTTAGTTCAAATAGGACATTTAAGTAGCTTTTTACAAACATGCCCTAGAAAAAAACATTACTGGTGTGCATCATGAGACAAAACAATTGCACTTCAGTTCAGACAGCTCAAACATACATTTCAGTCTGGGACTAGACTTAAACCTTGTCAGTGAAACAAAAAACAGTTAAAGGTATTTAAACATAAAAAGTATGTATGAATGTAATAGTTTTATGTGAGGAACAGATAAAAAATCCAGATTGTGATGGCAAACAATCCGAGCTGTGAACGCAGAAGTTGTGGGCTCAAACTCAAGCAGTGTTGACCCAGGAACTAAGAAGTGCTATGATTTTAGCCCTATTCTGTCACTGTTCTTCCCTGGAGCGCGACACTTCCCCATGTTCAGCCCCAGGTTGTTCCAGGGGGCCTGTCCTGGCAATTAGTGTAGCGAAAGTCACTTTAAACGAGAATGTATGTGCTACAAAGCAGAGTGACTAAACGGATTGCCTGTTTAAAACCCTGACAGACCATACGAGGTTTGGAATATCATGTTAACATTTAACTTTGCTCATTATGTTTCATTATTTGTATCCGTATCTAAATACCAACCCAAGCTCAGTGAAAAAAAATGGATATATTTTAGCAAAAATATTACTTCTTGCACACTTTTTGACACTTTCAAAGTGAAAATTTGCAATAATATATATCATGATTATTTGTGTGAAAAGTACAGAGCCATGGTGGGATGGGACAAGAAAATTATTTCAATGTTTTTGCTTTTGCTTGCTTGTTCCCCTTCACTTTCAAAAGCACTGAAATATAGTTTATATGAAATATAGTTGATTGCACACACAGTTTCTCAGGGAAATGCTAAAGTGTTGTGAGTTTTCCTAAAATGGAGGTAGAGGGTCTTGGTTGCTTAATACTACAGAATGAGATTCTGTAAATGTAACAAGCTCAAGACGGAAGGGCAAAGGTTATGAATATCTCGGAAAAGACGTGGAATTGACTTTGAGAAACTGGTCTCGGATCAGTGCAATGTTTAAGTGGGGCTGGTACTTTTCCATGCATGATAAAATCACCTCATTGGCCCAAAGCTGTCATCAGAGACGGGGAGCTGTTCGCTACAGCTGGCCTACCTAAAGAGCCCCCTTTTCTCAAAATACACCAACACACGCACACAGGACACATATAACACAACCTCATAATGCGCTGGACGTCTTCGAACCCATTACACCGTGCACACACACACATACACACACACAACCAGTGTTTACATCTAGACTATACCCCCTCCCCTTGAGACCCATTCCACATTCCTTCACCAGACTCCCTGCATTCCTCTTCTACTGAGGAGGGGGTCTGACCGACTTTCCCCCTCTTTCGCTTTCTCTATCTTTCTCCTTTTTTCTATCTCTCTCTTGGCCTTTCTTTGTCTTGCCCCTTTCTCCTTCTCTCCCTTAGTGAGAAATGTGTGCGACAGAGAAGTATGGGGAGGAGACAAACAACTGGTTAAACAGCAATGATCTGGGTCATCATCTAGAGTTGTCTGATTTAGTTTGAACGCGTGTAAGAAAGACGGCTGCAACAACTGTAAACAGGAAAATACATACACGGCCTCTCAACCAAAACCTAGCAAGCCGCCTCAAAGTCTACGGCTAAAGGCAGCTGCTTTTGACCATTTTGAAACAACCCCAGCAAGCAATTTTGCGCTTAAAAGACGTCTTTTAGCCGTCCAAACACAGCCCTGACGTCTAGGCTAAAACAAAGCTAAATTTGGGCTGTCAGTGAAAATTTAGAGGTCTAACCATATCCCAAGAATAGAGTCAGCAATTAGACTTAATGAAATGAAACACCAAATGAAATGAAACCAAACGATTTGTAATCACTGTTGACTTACATGATGGAATATCATACATCTCCCAAGCTATTTTGCTAATAACCAAACTCAAGGTTATTTTGGCTAGAAGTGGGTTTCTCATAGCTGGACTATCGAGTCTATAGTTAACCTAGAGTAGACAGTGAAATGACAGCTATTGTTTGCTTGGTACGTAGACAGCAACTTACCACATACCACACAAATAGGGCTAAGTTAGCGCCGCTAACTAACTATTGATTTCAGTAGAGTTTGATGTTAGCGTCTTGCTAAGCTAGAACCAGTGCTTGACATTAACTTAATGCTCACCAGCCACTGTAGCTAATGGATTTCCAAAGTTACTCGCCACTCAGCATTTTCACTGGCCACAATTTTTGACCGATAATATAGGGGAAAAATTTCCATATAAATATTTTTAACAATGTCTCATAATTTGGTAGCAGGTATATTAGGCTACTGTCACTTTAAGTCATCATGCATGGATCCATTATACGGTTACACATGCTTTTTCTCTTGCCTTCAATGTTTCACGTTGAGATGACTGATGGCAACTTTCTAGGTGTTGGAACGGAGCGACAGATTCAATGTGGAGCCACGCATATCGACGTTATGAAAGGCACGAATAAGCGCCTGTAGCTGTATTGTCCCCACGGTTTTCAGTCTGGTTTTCCCATCTGAGCTCAAGCTAATTCCAGTGAAGTGTTCCTCTCAGGGAAGCAGCGGTAGATTTTCCCCCTCGCTCTGTCCTCACACACTCCCTGCTTGTTCACCCAGTCTACAGCCTGATTGTGTGTTCAGCTCAAAGACTCTTTACTAGGGGCAGACCTACTGTGTGTGTGTGTGTGTGTGTGTCATAAGTCTCTCAAGATGGTTTTGTCTTTGGCTGCACATAATATTTCATTGGGAATACTTGGTGAAAATACACACAAGCACAATTACGACCTACAGTTTACATAAACTACTGTAAAAGTAGTGTACAGTAGCATTCATTAGTGTAGAGTACACTTACATATTATTTGTTAGTAGTTTCAAGCACATTTACAAAAGAGTAGTTTGTTTTACTATTTTAACGTGCATGCTCATGTTTGATGTTGGCATTTGGCAAATGATTTTAAACAAAGCAACTTACACTCAAGGTACACATTTTATCAGTTCTTGCTTTCCCTGGAAATCGAACCCATGACCTTGGCGTTGCTGGCACCATGCTCCACTGTTTAAGATACAGGAATGCTTCTGACAGAATCCTGAAACAAATGAAATTAAACAAGTTATTGATGTCAAATTTAGTGGTGTATTTAGTCATTTCCATGTTTTATTTACTATTGTAGTAATTAATTTAGTAGTGTAGTGTACACTTCCATGTTACATTTAATATTGTATTATACAGTACTCTTCTGCTTTAAATATACAGTATTGTTCAAAAGATTGGAGTTGTGTGATTTTTTATATCAGTCTTGCTCATCAAAAATACATTTATTTGATAAAACTAGCAGTAATATAGCAGTGAAATATGATAGCCATATTCTATTTGAATATATTTTAAAATGCAATTTATCACTGAATTTTCAGCATAATTTCTCCAGTCTTCGGTGTCACATGATCCTTCAGAAATCATTTCAAATATGGTGATTTGCTGCTAAAAAAAATAAATCTTATAAAGTTATAATATTTTTGTGGAAACTGTGATAGATTTTCTCAGAACACTTTTATCCACAAAAGAACAGCATTTATTTGAAATAGAAAAGTTTTATAACATTATACGATGTCTTTACTGTCACTTTTGATTTTTGAATTGATGAGTCCTTACTGAGTAAAAATATAGCAGCTATATTAATTAATAAAAATATTAATGACCCCACGGTAATAAATATTAAATGTACAAGTCTAAACGCATAGTTCGTTATTGTTTTCGTCGTGTTAAGTACATAACGAACATTACAAACACAGCGAAATGAAAATAACTGTCTTAAATTTTTTTAAGTTTAATTTGTTATACGACGTCCTTGAAACGTGGCGCTCTGCACGAGACGCGACCGACCTGAAAAGCGGCAAGACGCGGTGCAGCGGTCAAATATTTCCGTGTAGCGAATGTTTACGTAGAAAAGCAACTGAAACTCAGCACGTTCTGTGTCAAGGACTTCATGAAATTATGTTTATTAGATTACAAGCGTTATATTTACTGGAGTGTACATCGGCCAGCGGGTCCTGAAGGGGAGAGCTGTGTTGGTATGGTAACAGGAATATCAGCAGAAGGGGGAGGGGAGAAAGGCAAGGAGATGAGGATAGGTGAGCGAAAGAGGATGAGGAAAAGAGCAAAGAGACAGGAAAACCAGAGGTGAGTTGAGTTCTCAGGGCTTCAGCCAGAAATGTCTCTCTTTATTATCTATGACCACATCCCATGTCTCATGCGAGACACTTCTTTCTTTTACCTCACTCTTGCTTCTGTCTCTCTGCAGTCACTACTGTCACTTTTGACCTGATCACTGTTTGCCTCATTCTCCTATTCATGTCCTCTCCATACCAGCCTGTGTGTGTGTGTGTGTGTGTGTGTGTGTGTGTGTGTGTGTGTGTGTGTGTGTGTGTGTGTGTGTGTGTGTGTGTGTGTGTGTGGTGGCCGATTCAGATACTGAAATGTCTCCTCAGTGCACTATTTCTGTCATCGTACTCCCCTGCTGCAGCGGTAATAAGCAACCGAGCTGTGAACTGTGATTCCAGCTTCCAGCAAACCTCTAATCCAATCCCACAACAATACAGCACATATGTAAATTGAATACCACCTCTTAATAGGTTTAAATTTAATTTTTATGTAAAATACGAGACATGCATCCACACACACGCAGTCTAACCAACACGGTTTTTTGTTTTTTCCAAAAGCCCTGTATTTTTCAGTAGCAGGGCCGGCGATTGCTATAGGCGAACTAGGCGGTTGCCTAGGGCGCTAAATGTGTTGGGGGCGCCGCGGACGCGCGCTCTAGTGTCGCCCTTGACCTACTTCACATTCTCTGCTACTACCCATTTATCGAGAAATCACAGGTTAGAATGAGAAGCGAAAAAAAATGTTTTTTAAACATGATCATCCTAAGGCGTCCCTCGTTTCATTACTTTAATTACTGATTATTAGATTGAATTGATGATTATTGTCGATCTTTTCTGGAGGGTTGCGTTACGTTACGTTAGGCAAGTGCGCAACTGCTGGAGCGGTATAAACCTTCTGGTCCACAGGAACGAACATAAAAAGAAAGCCCAGTATAAAGGTAAGCCTTCTCATCTCTATGGAAGCTTGTTTCCGCCACTGAATAAAAAAAATAAAATAAATAATTGCGACTTTTTATCTCACAATTCTGACTTTTTTCTCAGAATTGCGAGTTATAAAGTCAGAATTGTGAGTTATAAAGTCAGGATTTCGTTTTATAAAGTCGGAATTGCGAGATATAAAGTCAGAATTGCGAGATATAAAGTCAGAATTGCGAAATATAAAGTCAGAATTGTGAGATATAAAGTCAGAATTGCGAGATATAAAGTCAGAATTGTGAGATATAAAGTCAGAATTGTGAGATATAAAGACAGAATTGCGTGATATAAAGTCGCAATTCTGAGAAAAAAAGACAGAATTGTGAGATAAAAAGTCGCAATTATTTATTTTATTTTTTTATTCAGTGGCGGAAACAAGCTTCCATACATCTCAGCCATTAAAGTGTCAAACGAAATAAATAGGCTACTTCCCGGTGTAGCGTAGGGCCTACTTGAGATTCCTAGTGACCGACGTGCGTTTTGGGCCAATACATAGCCTACTTTTATTTATTTTTTTGTCTTAACGGCCCATAAAACTCAAACATCAGCAGTCCATTCGTTTTGTTTTGCTTAATTGGAGGCGTTGAGTTGCTTCCAAGTAGCTATAGCTTACTTACAAGTATATAAATTTGTTCAAAATCAATTATGAAGGTTTATTTTATTTTTCATTGCACTTGTTTTACAATATATAGTGTAATGTATACAGACACTGTAACTAAAAGAGGTTTGAAATTTCCTTGCTTCGATTTTCTGTAGAATTAAATATTTAAATTTGATTTAAAAATGAATTAAACATTAAAATGCACATCATTTTCTTATGGGGACACGAAACCCCCTTAGCCTTGTAGCAGCCAGGTAGTGATTGTAATTTATCCACTATAAGTTACATTACATAGTTGCATTGTACAAATACATTTTTTTTATGTAGGATGATAGAAATATCCTTGAACGTCATTTGTAGGTAGCATTTGAATGAACAATTTATTACAGATGATTCTTCAACTCTGAAGTTTTGGAGTGATTTATAAGAGCATTTTTGTTAATTTAACAAATACTCATCATCAGTTTTGGGCATGTTGCTTAAAAAAGAGTAATTGGTTATAGTTACTAGTTCTCACAAATAATAACTGAGTTAGAAACTGAATTAAATCATTATAAAAGTAACTAGCAGGGAAAGTAACTATTACGTTACTTAAAAAAAAGTTAAAAATAGGCCTATGTCAAATAACTTGGATGTCCCCATAATTAAATATGTTAAATTAATGAAATGGATTGGACACTATAGAATAAATTATTATTATAAAACATAGTAGCTAAACTTATCTTTCACTATCGTAATGTTACTGTGGGACAATGTGGGAGACACCAATAAAATGCAATATATTATTTTAAATATTATCATATGGGGGGCGCAAAAAATCAATCTCGCCTAGGGCAACCAAAGGGATAGAGCCGGCCCTGTTCAGTAGACAATATGAGCGCCTTTACACTAACTAACAAAATGTTCTCAACAGCAGCGAAGGACTCATATACCCACTTATGACTGATTAAACAGATTTTATATATTTTCTCTTCACTCTCTTATGCACACATATAATAAGACCACCTGTCCAAAACAAAAAGTGTTTGCGTTCTCTCCAACACTCGATCGAGCTTAAGAAGAGCAACATTATAATTCATTCAGGGGTGTTTTGCTATGCTCTGCGTTGACTGGCTCAGAAGCAGGAGCAGTTGCATTTCCCCCCCACGGTGCTGAATGATAAGTCGAGCCACCAACACACACCGCTGTCAATCAGAGCCGGAATGGCTCACCAGATGGAAGCCATTTTGAATATGTCACTAAACTCGGTTACTTATGCTGCCTTCAATTCCTCCTGGGGAAAAAAGAGCAAAATGATCAATTTAATATTAATGTCTCTCGTTCCCAATATTAAATTCCTGACAATGATAGGAAGCTTTCTTTAGCGTTAATGCAGCAAAAAAAGAGCACATTGGTTAATTTGATATTGGCCTATTTTCTTATTTCCTGAGAATAATAGCAAGCTTTTTTAGTACTTATGCAACAAAATAAAGGGATGCTTATTCGGCGTGCAAGTGACACTTTGTGATTTTAATTGTCCTGCCACAGAGAATCATGGGAAGATCATGTGTAGTTTAGTTACACAAGCTTGTCAGCTCATAAAACAGATAAATGTAGGCTATTTCTAGCTTGCTTGAATACTATTCTTCATCAACAGTACTAAAATAGGCATTTGAACTTTACAGTTAGCATTCACCCCTTATGATGATCAATATCAATTAGTTTCCGCTAATTCACACACCTCCATATTGGAAAGTCAGAAGCACTGTGCTAGCATTAAAGTAGGCTTATGTTGTAAATATGATCTAACTGTGTATATAGATCATAAAGATGAATGTTTACCGCCCTGACTAGCTTTAGCACCATTCATTCCACATTAATCAAGAAAGCCATTTACTCTAATTAAACCGCAAAATGGGTTGCTGACCTAAGGTAAAGAGGACAAATATATGCAAAGATTAATTCAATTTCCCGCCATTTGACTTTAATGGAAATCTTGCGAGTTCCATACACGTTCTTAAATCTTAAGAATAGGTGTGAGACTGTTGGCAGTCTTTAAACCAGATTCATGGTCACTTTGAGCACAAAATGTATTGAACAGTGACTAAGCAACTACTTTCAATAACAACAACAGCTCATGAGCTTTAATAAGGAACCAGTTGACCCGCATGCAACTGCAATCCATCATTTGTTAGTTGGGGAATCAATGTGCTGTCACTGTTGGAGTCCGTACTGAAATATGACCGCAACACTGTCAGCGTCTACGGTGGCTACTGAACTCCTCTGGATTCATAGAACATATTATTCACTAACCGTGTGTGGATTGGCAAAAATCTATATTAGAATAGAAAACAGTTTTCAATTGTAATGATATCATAATATTACTATTTTTACTTTATTTTTGATTAAATAAATGCAGCCTAGGTGAGCATAAGAGACTTCTTTCAAGAAATAAAAAAAAAAATCGTACAGACCCAAAATGTTTGATTGGTTGATTGGTGATTGGTGTTTTTTTTACAACATGCCGTAAACCTGAAATGAAACTGTCTCTTTTATTATCATTCTAAAACCACTAATAAAATATTCCCTTAAATAGTTTTGGCACCAGATAAGATTCCTCAAATTCCTAAATGTCTGGACCCCATTTATCTTATGCTGGTGGAAGAGAAAAAAAAGAGGGCACTCACTTATCCGCTATCCATTCATTCCTGTCCTCTCGTTCTCTTAAGAGTCACAGGTCCTGACAATACAGCCTCTGTTCTATGAGGAAGATCTCAAACCAGCAGAAAGACACTCAGCACGAGTGCTCCATCTGAACGCCAGTCTGTTTTAGTCCAAACAACAAGGATTTTTGTTTTATATTTGAAAAAACATATATATGAACTATTCTTTAGAAGGTTTCCTTAGAAATAGACAAATGTTTTACATGATTCACTTGAAAAAAATCTAGGCCTTAATTCCATGACAACTATATATTCATAAACACCTTCTCTTTTACTGGAAGACAATGGCAACTGATTTGTGAACCTTGGTTTTGCTCTATTTAGGTCCTTTTTGCAATTGTAAAAAGGGATCAGTTCACTTAACTTAAAAAAGTGAGGAAACCCATTGCCTGAAAATTATTACAGCTGCAGTCCGTAGCTTTTTTTGGGCTAAAAATTATCCAAAATACATATTTGAGAAGATACATAACCAGCCAGCCAGTGTTCAAAACTCTCTGCTTGCCTTAGCTGGATTCAAAGCGGTAAGCTTGTAATAATGTTTTTAATTCCAGCGGTACTGGTGGATATCCGCGGGTGATTTGAGCACGTCTTTGCGTCATTACGTCACATGTGTACACTTTAAAGGTGCATTATGCAACAAATCAATGTAAAAATAGCCGTTTTTCTAACCCATACTTGCTTAAACAATTGGCTGATGGGCTGAATGAGCCCTTCTCTGATCACTGCGATTGTCTCTATTATCCTGTACAGTGAAATAAATAAGAGGGATTCGGGACGGAATTTGAGCCCGGGCATGACGTCATGTGCGTTCACGCTCACCTGGCGATGTCTGGCAGGTTTGTGTATTTGCCGCCATTCTCTGTATCAGCGGATCCATAGACAACTCAAGCGACAAAACTTTAGTCAACTTTCGATAAAAGTAGAAGATGGATTCAAAGAGACCGGCTTGTACTTCATTATTCCAAACACCAACGCAAACTCCACGTAAGACAAAGAAAATACAACTTGTGTCTAGTGCCAGGCGTCGGAATAAGACGAGAGTCAATCGGGAAGCTTTCAACAAATGGAGATCTCCGGTCTGCTCTAGGGCTCGAACGGGATCCTATACAAAGTAGGGATGGGACGATAACCGGTTTCACGATAAACCGTGATAAAATGTACTGACGGTTAGTATTATCGTTTAAAATTTAATTATCATTAAAACTGTGTTTGATTATCACGATTTTAATAACTCAATGAATCCTGTTGGCCAGTCTGACGCAGGCGCGCAGCGCGCAATATTTTTTTAAATTACTATTCGAGAAGGAATGGCCAAGGCAGTGACCGTTCTCAGGAGATTTTTCAGCCTTTTAAGAGGACCAAATCTGAGGTGTGGTAATATTTTGGGTTTTACAAAAGTCCTGAGGGAAACTTGATCGAGGATGGTCAACCTGTCTGCCGAACAAAAAGTCACTGTGCAAAAGAAACACTTCAAATCTGCCGAGTCGTCTTGTCTCATCATCACCCGCTGTTGTATAGCGAACGCAAGGCAAGTTAACTTTGACCTCAATACCGAAACTAGGTCTGGGAAACAATTGGGCACGAAATGAGTGTGCACACCGCTGGTTGCAGTTTCGCTTGTCGCCAGAGGGGGCGCAGTTCTGCAAATACTGAGAGACTTGCACAATGCACCTTGAATTAAACAAGTTGATTTGACAAAAGAAAAGTTTTATTTTAATTTGAAATGAGAGTGAGTCTATAGATCATATAGAAGCAACATGACATCATGATTTTTGCGTAAACATACTGTACACGCCACTTTTTTAAGTCAAGAAAGTGATTCCACGTGTATGTACACGCCGTTAAATGTCCGAGCGAAACGAAGCAAAATGGGGAGCGATATTTTTTTTCCAAGGATGGTAGGGGAAGACTCATAAATGCTATTAACCCCAGTGACAGGTAGGTTTAGGGACGGGGTTGGTCGCATATTTATACAGTAATGTAACGTTAAGTCAACGGCGTTCATAAACACGCTGAAAAACGATTATGCGTGTTGATAGCACGCCAAAAATGGAAATACAAATTGGTGTGTCATACATACGCCATTTCATGAGATCAGTCTGCTTTGTGAGAAAACAGGCCCAGACCCCATTTCCTTCTTGGTCACCAACAATCCAACCATGTTTTCGTATACCTTGCCTCACACCTGCAATCAATTAAGTTGGCCAACAGGATGAATTCAAGCCACACTAAATTTAACGTGTTTAGATTCTTTACACCAGCTCAATTATATATCTCTTTTCTCCACAGACAGAAAAGTTTGGGCTCAAGGGTGGACTCAATAAACAGAACCGCTATACTACTACATTACGCTAAACTGAAGCTATAATCGCTTTATAAATGAAATTAAAATAGCAGTTTGACATAAAATAGCTAAAGGTGTCCATTTTGATAGGAAAGCGGACGTTTTGGCTAGAATGAAATAAGGGCTTTAGTCTATACATATCATAGACAGTTCAAACTATAAGTCAGACGGTTTTGCTCCAGTCCAGGCTTCTCCGGTCTATCCTAAATAGCACTATGCAAATGGGGGATGGGGAAACCTGGAGAGCTGTGAATGAGAGCGAAATCAAGAGAGATGAGGGGAGTTTCAGGGACCGGGTGAGTAATGGATATGGAGAGAGACAGTATGAGGGAGGCGTCAGGAGGAACACTGTTTATGTGTGTTGCACAGTTTACTCAAGCATGTATTTATATGGGAAGGACATATGTGTGAATGTGTGTGAGTGTGTTGAGACCCAGTGGTCTGAAGCCTGATACTGGCCCCCTGTATGCAGCTGCTCTCTCTGTCTGTCTGTCTCTTTTTGCTTTCTCTCAGCGCTATAGGATCACTGCCATTCACAACTATGCTTTCCGGATCACGCAACTGGGTGAACGAATCTCGCAAAACCAATTAGAAACGTGTTACAGTCCGAATTCACCCCCAAATCAAAAGAAAATATGTTTTGAAGATATTCTGCCATTGAGATTATTTTTGCTTTGTGAAAGATTCATGAATACTCAAGCCAACATGAAATCAAAATTGATCATATTTCCTTCCTTGTGAACTATTCAGCCATGCGTGTCATTCCAAAATATCTTTAATCAAATATATAGCAATTCTTTTTTACTGGTGATTTATTTCTTTAGTATTTTTATCATTTCCATAAATTTCAATTGGGATTTTCATTTATTTGTTTTTTATTGGTTTGATTGTTTATTATTTTGTACTTTTCATTATTCTCAATTGTATTTTTCATTACTAATGCAGTCATTTATTTATTTTATTCATAATATTTAATCAAAATAGACCACAACTCATTTTACTGGTAATTTATTTATATATTTATTATTATTAAGTAATATTTAAGTATATTATTTTGAGTATAAAATAATTATAATTATATATATATATATATATATATATATATATATATATATATATATATATGCATAGTATATATACATAGTATATATATATATTAGGGCTGTCAAAAAGATTAATCGCGATTAATTGCATCCAAAATAAAAGTTTGTGTTTACATAATATATGTGGGTACACTGTGTATAATTATTTTAGATATATAAACACACACATGCTTGTATATATTTAAGAAATATTTTCATGTATATTCTGTATATAGATTTATATATAATTTATATTATATATAAATATAAATATTTTATACATAAATAAAAATTTTTTTCTTAAATATACATGCATGTGTGTTTTATATATATATATATATATAATAATTATACACAGTGCCCCCACATATATTATGTAAATACAAACTTTTATTTTGGATGCGATTAATCGCGATTAATCGTTTGACAGCCCTAATATATATATATATATATTATATGGGCTATATATAACACTGATATAAGTGATCACCCAGATTTAGGCCTACCTATATTGTATTTATATAAAGCGTACAGGCAAATTTGCTTTATGTTTAGGTCTATATTGCTTTTATTTCCCCGGTGTCGAAATCAGGCAAACATAAATGTCAGGCAACATGATTGCTGGCTGCATGTCAATATCCATGGATCACTGGATCTTTAGTAAGTTGTAAGGAACACTATATTGAGTCCAACCTTTAGTTTAAATTTAGAATATTGTTTGTTTTAGTCACATTTTCGCATTTTCCCCTATTAAATCCAGTCACGCAGCCGATCTTTTGCCACTCAGTCAGGCTTAGGGGGGTTGTTCCGGTGGGAAAGTGACGTCAATGCATTCCCTTTATTCTACCATATTGTACAAATTTGATTTTTTTTTTTTGGCATCAAGGTAATAAGCATTTTGGGGGGAAATTAATTCTCATGAAAATACTGTTACAGTGAGAAAAAAACCTTATTTCCTCTGAACAATTTCTTTTTTTTTTGTTTTAAATGTGGCCGGACATGTCCTTGACAGCTTTCGTGCGATTCGCCCGACTTGAGGGCAACAGAAAATGAAAGGCATACTCAAGACAGACAAACAGAGGAAGACATAGATAAAGCGAGAGAGACCGAGGCTGTAAAACAGAACCCACTTGTTAACAACCATATTACAAACAATCTCTCCACTCATGTGAAAAAGAATAAACAGGCCGTATCAGCAGAAAGCGCTCTCTGAGTAAGAGCTCATTCAGCATATGAAGTACAGATGTGCTCGGCGAGAGTAAGTGATCACAAAAGAGGAAGACTGTTGACAAGGTGTTGCACAAGGAAGGAGTGGTGGAGGAGAGGAAAGCGAGAGGAGAGGGGAGGGGACGAGAGAGCGAGAGAAGGGAGGAAAGCAGCCAAGTTGGCAGGATGAATGGAGAGTGCAGAAGGAGGGTAATGTGGGAGTTTGATGAATTGTGTGCGTTTTCAAGTGTGTGGGTGTTTGTTTTGTGTGTGTTAGTGTCTTGCGGAGGTGTGCACACAAGATACTCTGTGTGTGTGTGTGTGTGTGTGTGTGTGTGTGTGTGTGTGTGTGGCTTGAGGCACGGCGCTCAAGCGAGTCTAGCCCAGAGACGGACAGGAAATAATTTTGCCTCTTCACACTAGAACCTGCTGGACAGTCTCTCTGTAAACTTGCCTGACTGGTTGCCAAAGTATATATGTGTGTTAGAGGGAGCGAGAGAGTTCATTTGTGTGTGAGGTGAGTCTTCCCCTCAAACACACACACTGCTCACCTATAGACCCCTTCAATGTTTGTACACATCGGAATCCTCTGTTGGGTGCGCGCGCAGCATGGGGTCAGAAAAATAGCACGGCAAATAGACCGGCATGATATTGTGTCAAGTTATGCACTGTCTTTACCACCACAGGAACGGGAACGTTACCATAACAAACTTGTTTTAGTCAATGGCGATTGTCTCCCTGATCCCGAGCTCATAACAGAATGGGTAGACAAGTCAGTAAGTGGCCAGATATTCACTGGCCCGCCATATAACTAACAGCTATCTGGTGGACAAGCCGAGTGTTTACACACGTGAAAAACTCAAAGCCTACGATTCCAACAGCTGGCTAGTGGAGCATGACATTAACAAACTATTAACCTGCATGGTTTAACGTTATAGTCTATGGTACAGAAAATTCATGCAGTCTTTTGTTTCGAGTTTAATCTCAATTTAATAGAAAGGGACGATGAAGGATGATTTTAACTTACCTGATATGAAGTGAGCGCAACAAACACGAGCCTCTTTGATCATCGCATTGTCCCAGTCTGCCCGTTCTAAAACGCTTAACGTGAAAAACGCTTAACGTGGCTTACTGTACAAAGACAGTGATATTAAAAGACCAAATTCGTTACACATCATATTAATAAACCATACTATGTATAAAAAAATAAGATGAGTCCGGAAAATCAACGCAACGCGATTAATAACACGTTAAGCATTTTCTTCCCATAGAAAACCGTTATATGAGAAAACGCTTAACGTGGCTTACTGTACTAAGACAGTGATTTTAAAAGACCAAATTCGCTACACATCATATTAATAAACCATACTATGTATAAAAAAATAAGATGAGTCCAGATATCAACGCAACGCGATTAATAACACGTTAAACTATGGTTACAGCACGATGGAATGAACTTTTCTGACCCCGACATGCGCACTGCGCACCGCAAATTTTTCTGTGACGTCAACCGTGAAGGGGTCTATATTACCCTTTCCATCTGAACAAAGCCCTGATCGAAAGTATTAGAGCCCGACCGATAGAGGATTTTGAAGGCTGATACGATACAAATATTTGTTGGTTTTAAAATCCGATATATCGGCCGATATTTTTTTTTTCCAGAAACGCGCAACAAAACATGAACAAATTTCCCTAACATTAGTTATTTGTAGTTATTTATGAGTTTTAACTAAAATAATATGATAATGCATTTTAAAAAGAAACTTGTTTCTTTTATTGTCACAACATCGAACATTGAAATATATTAAAGTTCTGATAAATAAAATAATAATTAGTCCTTACGTTGCCTTATAAGCTACCTGCAACCTGGATCGGCAGTATATGTGGCGCGTTATACACGAGTGTTGCCAACAGGGACGGTGTAGAGTGCCCTCTGGTGGACAAAGTATACAACTCCAACACTCATGACATGGTTGAAGCGTGTTTCGTCCGTTTTTTTAATTTTTTGAAATATTCATTTATCGGCCATTATAACTGCAGATACCGATAGTTTGTAAAATGCCTAATATCGGCCGATAATATCGGTCTGGCTCTAGTATATATTCAAATTTAATACTGTTTATTGTTACACCATCCGGCTTGTTGAGGAGAGGTGTGCTATGACTAAATGAACATGAATTAACTAGTGATAAAATAGACCCTCATTGAAGGAGGAAACAGTCATATATAGAGCACAGAAGCAGTAACCAACAACCAAACCATTCAGAAGACCTTAGATCCCACATCTGGTTGCTAGGGTTGAGTATCGTTTGAATTTGAACGATTCTGATTCCGATTCCAATTCCTTGTTTCGATTCCGGTTCCTAAAGATTCTCGATTCCGATTCTTTCCGATTCCGAGGCAGGGTCAAAAAAGTTTAGCTAACCTTGCTAACCAACGGTCTTTCTGAAGGAAATATTCCTTCTGTCAAAAATACTCCTTTTGTCACAAATTTTGCATTTTGCCAAGATATCGTTATTTTTCGAAAAGTAAAGCCACACTTTGGACCGCCGACGTAAGCTACTCATGTTCAACTCGCACGGTTATGCCAACAGTTCCAGTAGACGCTTCTTTGTTAGTGTTGTTCAGCGGTTTCTTCTTCTGGTCGGCGGACTGTGAATATCGAAACTAGGAATCGAAATTTTAACTTTTGAACGATTCCGGGAAAAACGAAAAGTTAGTCCCGGTTCCAATCGATACTCGATTCTCAATACCCAACCCTACTGGTTGCATTTACAAATTCATTTTGCTAACACTTTTATCCAAAGTGACTTAGAATTGCTATATATGTCAGAGGTCGCACACCTCTTGAGCAACTGGGTTAAGTCTCTTGCTCAGGGACACATTGGTGTCTCACAGTGGATTCGAACCCGGGTCTCTCACACCAAATGAATGTGTCTTGTCCACTGCGTCATTACCACCCCATTTAATGCGATAGTTCTACATATATTGCATTAAATAATATATATCCAATTTTTTGGGATGCACTGCCTCCCTTGCCTCTTCGTAGGAAACACCCCTGATATAGTCGTGGATGGACTACCCATATTACAAAAAACAAAACAAGGCAAATATGTGACATTAAATGTGTAAACAGTCTCTGAAATCATTCGTTTTTCCTAATTAACACTGTCCAGCAGCGACGCCAGCATAGCAGATGCCGTGTCACTCTTGTCCCCCCTGAGCCCATTGAGTTTGAACAGACCCCCTAAAGCGTGAGCTGGGTTTGGTGGTGGGTAGTTCAAAATAAATGGGGAAAAGTCATGTGAGTGGAGTGAGTCATTGCGCTGTGAATAAATATGATTTGATTTTATTAGTTTGTGAGATATATCACACTTCTTGGTTTTGTGTGCGTTCGCGAATCAGTCTGAATTAACAAAATGATGGCGCTAATAGGACGACTAATTAAACGGCTCACCCTCTTAGATATTACTGCTCTAATCACGTCAATATCAAACTTGAAATAGCCTGAAAACATGATGACATAATAAATAGAACATCAACAACGTTGTTAATGTAAAAATACAAAATAGAATTGAATTTGGGTTCTTAGTAATGTTTTTTTTTTTATTTGAAAATTTCTATTTTCATATATATATATATATATATATATATATATAAAGATTTCAGAACACCACTGATCATCGATTAAAATATTGTTTAAAGTGTAATTTAGCTTAACAGGATCTTGTGATAATTCTACATTAAATAATAATTGAAATAAATTCTGATTCACAAATATCAGTTTTAGCTGTGCTCGAAAAGCCTTTTATGTCAATATCAACCTGTTTGTACTAATTGTCTAAAAAAGTTGCATCATTTCCCTCCACTAGTTTGTCATCATGGTTTCTAATTTGATTTGTCATAACTGTCAGCTGTATCATCGTTAATCACCTCATTTGTCTGTGTATTTAAAGGAGTAGTTCACTTTTTTTAAAAAACTTTTGCCGATAATTTACTCACCCCCATGTCATCCAAGATGTCCACGTCTTTTTTTCTTCGGTCGAAAAGAAATTAAGGTTTTTGATGAAAACATTCCAGGATTTTCTCCATATAATGGACTTCAATGAGAACCAAACGGCTCAAGGTCCAAATGAGAGTTTCAGTGCAGCTTCAAAGGGCTTTAAATGATACGCTCATTTAAAAAATAAATAAAAACGTTTAAGTTTTATAAGCACAAATGCTTGTCATGCTCTGTTCTGTGATGAGCGTTCGTGACTCTCCTGTTCAAACTCGTCCATCAAAAATGAACAAATCTTTTTTTGAGCCATGACTCGAAGGGTCCTTGATAAGACCCTCATTCATCGTCTGTTGTCGTTTAAAGCCCTTTGAACAGTTTGCAGTTTGCACTGAAACCCTCATTTGGACCTTGAACCGTTTGGTTCCCATTGAAGTCCATTATATGGAGAAAATCCTGGAATGTTTTCATCAAAAACATTAATTTCTTTTCGACTGAAGAAAAAAAGACGTGGACATCTTGGATGACATGGGGGTGAGTAAATTATCAGCAAAAGTTTTTTTAAAGTGAACTACAGTATTCCTTTAAGTCCTGTGAAGAGTTCCCCCTCGTCCGGTCTTGTTTACGCATGTTTGTGTTTGCTTGCTGTTCTTTGTGTGAAATTTACCCTGTGGATATTTTAAAATACTGTTTGAACCTTCATCTTCGTTCCTTTACATGCAGCAGAACCGTTACACGTTGAGTGTTTGACAGTGATGAAGTGAGATTGATGGAAAGGTAAAAGCTGTCTGTCTTTGAAGCGTTTTTGAACATTTGAGATTCAGGTTTGTTCTTCTGATTTTGTTCTGTTTATACTAAGCAGCTTTTTTTATGTAAACCTGACATGCTTTCGTGTGTGTTGTCACAGTTGCGCAGCTGGAGGGACAGTGTGTGTGTGTGTGTGTGTGTGTGTGTGTGGCTGTAATCCTTCATCATCCCTTGAAAACACACACATACTACCTCACACTATACTACACTGCAGGTGTGTGTGTGTGTGTGCTCTGACAGCTTCAACACACCTCTGTGGTAAATCGGCAGCAGCTGCGTGCACCGATCACGCGAGACTGTCATCAAATCAGATGGCGTCACCATGTGTGTACACGGCATGGGCCGCAATCCCCACAGTGGGAGCTACGCAGAACCAATGACCCTGTAAAACTGGACAAATGAATCAGTGGCTCAGAGTCTAGTCACCATCAGTTTATAATCATAGGTGGTCAGTAAATATGGGCTGCTTCTGAAACCTGAACAATGCTGCATTGTTTGCCAGTATTTGGAATTATAGGCATTTACAACGGATGCATCCTTTGCTGCAATGATATCCCACAATCTGTGTGTAAAGAATAAATACAGCGTCCAAATACGTAACTTATTTATTTTTATTTAATTAACTAACTAACTAACTAACATATATATATATATATATATATATATATATATATATATATATAAACACACACTCTAAAAAAATGCTGGGTTGTTTTAACCCAATTTTGAGTCAAATATGGACAGCCAATGGGTTGCATTTTTAAATTACATTTTTAACCCAGTGTATGATTTTGTCCATATTTGACCCAAAATTGGGTTAACATTTTTTAGAGTCTGTATATATATATATATATATAGTTTTTATAACCAGATTTACTTATTCATTAAACACCCACAGTCCATTTTAACCAGGCATTTATCGGCACTGATATGCACCATGTGTTTTGAGTTTATTTAAATGAAATCATACATTTTTGTGCCACAAGATGCTCATTTGCACTGTTAAATTTGTTTTCAGAAATTTTCCATTTTTTTAAATCTGCTCAGGCTGTTGATTTTTCTAATATCATTCATGAATCGGGTAGTGAATCAGTAAATGCCTTCGTACAAAATAATGGGTTCTGTTTAAGACACAGCCATGTGTTAGTTACTAAAAAATGAAAAATAGTACTGAGAAACATATGCTAAGTATACTACAAATACATCTAAATATTTTGTGCTAAATATAAAAACCCTGCGATTGTACTTTCAGTATACTGATATACTTAAAGTCGGCTAAATTTGGAACTAATTTTGTACTTGGGTTATCCAGAAATAGTGCTGAGGTCCAACTAAAGATATATTAAGTATATCTGATTGTGCTAAAATGGACCTATTGCAAGTTTACTTTAGATACACTTTAAATATATTGCATTTAAAGACTGGTCTTATACAGCGATCATACTGTCCTTACTAGTAGTGGTACTAAACACATTTTAGGCTCATTAAGAAATGTGCATTGTACATAGAGCCCGACCGATAAAGGATTTTGAAGGCAGGCCGATACCGATACAAATATTTGTTGGTTTTAAAGTCCGATATTCCGATATATCAGTCGATATTTTATTTTTTTTATTTCAGAAACGCTCAACAAAGCATTAACAGATTTCCTTAACATTAGTTGTATTGTAGTTATTTATGAATTTAAACTAAAATAATATTAGTTAATATTAATAATAATAACTAATATGTTAAACGATATAAAAGAAAACAAAACAAACGATATTATCGGCCAGCCGATAAATCGGTCTGGCTCTAATTGTATAATAAAGAAACACTACAAGCAAAATGTAATTATATTTATATCAGTAACTCTCAATCGATATGTCAGTAAATATTTGAATTATAAAGGATTTTGAAGGCCGATACCGATACAAATATTTTTTTGGGTTTTAAAATCTGTTATTCCGATATATCGGACGATTTTTTTTTATTATTATTAAATATTGTTGGATTTCACACACGTGTAGAAAAAAAGCTAACTTTTCTGCACAAGATACGTTTGATACCCTTTCTCTATGTCTAAATGTTCACTCCTCGCAAGTATAACTTACATTTTACAATGTAGGGACTGTCACTAGAGATATGCTAGTTATAAATACAGTAATCGTTACTTTATTTAGGAAGAAAAAGTTCGTTGTGGTTTCCAAGTTAATTAATGTTAACATTAGCGGTCTTCCACTGATGATAGTGGCATTAGCTAGCTTTGTGGTTAGCTAGTCTATGATGAGCCATAATTTAGCAATAGATAACATTATACCACAAATTGTAAAACATACATTTTCAATATAACAGGCCAAGGAGAGATGATTGAAGCGTGTTTCGTCAGTTTTTATTTTATTTTTTAAATATTAATTTATCGGCCATTATAACTGACGATACCGATATTTTGGAAAATGCCTAATATCAGCCGATAATATCGGCCGGCCGATATATCAGTCTGGCTCTAATTTGAATGGATTTATACTATAGTATGAAATACATGAATTTTAAATATATTTTGGTGTAGGTTTTTTCACTAGGGAACTCTACCCTTCTCACTACTTTAGAATGTATCCAAACTGGAGCCTCTAGAATCAGAAAACATTTCATGTCGTTAGTAAAAATTCATATAACAGTTTAAGTTAGGCGGATAGTGTGCAGGAGAAATCATTTTCATTCTGATAATCTCTTTCTCTCCCCCCATCTCTCTCTCTCTCGGCCGTGCTCTGGCTGGGTTGCTATGGGAACAACAGTAGACAGGTTCTCACATCCCCTCCTTCAGATTCTTCCTGGCTCACTCACCATTTATATTCATGCACAGCAGCTCCATAAACACACACAGATACACACATAAACACATACACAAACGTGCAAAAACATGCTTAAAACAAACACTGGGCATGCACACAAACACACACCCCAGAGACACACACACACACACATACCTATAAACGCACTCATAAATACACAAACACATCCCCTGCTCAAACACTATCGATTCTCTCCTGGGGAGGTGTTTGTGTTTGGATGAAGCATTAAACCACACTGGCATTACAATTTCTGACACACAAAGCCAATAAACTCCATCAGCTCAATACAAATATGCAGCTTTCAGGTTTAATCAGAACTAATGACCGCACTGGAAAACACACTGATGTTCACTTTCTCTCATTTTATTGTTCAGGCATGTGATTATTACCCTCAGTAATGAAACGCACCTGACTAGAAATGAGGAACACCAGTGATGGAGGTTTTGGAATAATCAAAATTAATACGCAGCAACACTCTTAACACATTAGCCACACACACGCAACTGCAGAGGGATGGATAAATTCCTCCTCCTGTTTTTCAAAATGGGGTTATTAGAATAGAGGAGAGTAAGAAGGCTTGTGCGCGTGTGAGAGAGAGATAACAGTTTTTCTTGCTCTTTCTTGAGCTCATTTAGCAGGATAAGCATCGATAGAGAAAGAGGGGGATCTTTTTTTTTCTGAATGGATGGAGGGGAATTGATATGCTGAATAATATCGCCATCTCTCTCGCTTGCACTGCGTCTAAGCGAACAGCAAACAGCTAGAATGCTCCTGCTATAACCAAGAGAGTTGAATGCCTTCAGAATAGAGTGCAACAGTAGTTCTGGAAGTAACTAGTCGCAAGCATGATTGTAAATGATGAATCGGATCAAAAATACTGTAAAAACATGGATATTGTGAAATATTTTTCAATTTGAATAAATTGTAAAATGTAATTTTATGTAATACGGTATATACTCCAGTCTTCAGTGTCACATGATCCTTCAAAACTCATTCTAATATGATGATTTGAAGCTCAATAAATATTTCTGATTATTATCAATGGAAACCATGATATATTTGTTTATATTTATTGGGTTTTTTAATGAATAGGTAGTTCAAGATACACAATGATCAAGTGATGTTTCACTCACAGTTACCGCAGGCAGAAAACAAAAGAATAGGAAGTATCATCAGCAAGAGCTCAGAGATTTACTGCAGAGCAAGTACTGAATGCAATCAAATATAAGTGTCACTGTCACTTGATGGTGGATCTGTTCAAGAAGTGGTCTGTGATCAAAATATTGATTTTGAAGATGTTGATGATGATAGTTTTGAGAATATGTTTGAGATGGCGAATATGAGGCAGATGCTGAACTGGGAAATGAGCTCTGACGAGGGCAGTGATGGTATGAAACATCTGTTCTAACTGAACCCTTCCATGCTATCCACCTTATTTTCGAACGCGGAAGTAACTGTAGGTCCAACTTCCGTTTTTTTGTGCGGCACTTCCGTTTCTTCGCTTTCCTGTGCAAACTAACGTTAGCTTAACTAAGTTGGTGAACTATGTCGTAGGAACATTTCCAAAAATCACTAAACAATCGAAATGGCAGGTCAGTGCCACACCCTCAAACTATTCACGAGTGGGACGATGACACGAAGAAGTGGCATCATTTAACGTACGAGGACATTTAATTGTTTTATGTTGTCACTTGGTGCGGATGGGTCTACAATGCGCAACTACAAAAGTACCTCCACAGTGGAAAAGTTGGATAACAACATCGATGACATGGTATTCATGAAGGCTGATGTCCAACCAAGCCAAAGCAAGTTTGACGTTCACTCTGCATGGAATCCCTGTATCGCGGGTCAGGGGAAGTCCTGCAGTCACGCAGCGGCGATCTAATGAAAGGTATGCCAATGCAATGATTTGTCTGTTCAGTTGTCTGTTTTAACAGTATATAGTTCAGTGCCATGACACACTAGTTGTTGCCTTGTTGTGATTGGATTGCTAGTCATATTTTACATAGCAGTGATACATTTTGGGATTTAACTAACATTGCAATTTGATATATCTAAATGTTAAGTTAACTGATGCCTACCTCAATGTGTAGGCTTGAAGTTTGGCACATTGTACAAATCTGATGTGTACTCACATAGCTCTTGATGAAAGTTTGTCACACTAAATTTTAAGTTAGATTTGCATTGAAGCATCTGATACCCAAACAGTAGGCCTACAAATAAGATAGAAATAAAACTTTTCTTTTTTATTTATACTGTTTGGGTATCAAGTAGAAGAGTGGATGGAAACTTTGGCTTAAGGCATTTGGTAAATAAAATATAGTATATGACTAACATTTTTTTTTAATTAACAGATTGTGCACCTTTTCCAGCTAAGTAAAAGTCTAATCTCTTGTTCATTGATGCTGCTTGGGTATGTTCAAGTACGTTCAAGTTTGGGTAAAGTCATATTCTATCAGCACACCACATTTTTGTGAACCACCTCCTTTCTGTGTAGGTACGTATACCAATTCTAATTCATAATTCATGAAATGTTTAAATTTAGTGTTGTTTTACATTTTAAAAGTGAATAATTGTAAATACATCAATGTAAACAAATGTCATGAGTTAATAAATTCCATTAGTGAAATACTGTAACTTCTTGTTTTCTTGTCTTCTTTTTTTTTAGTTATTTACATGTGGTTAGGACAACATCCACTCGATCAAAATGACTAAATACAACAAATTACATTAGCAATTCAAATTTATAAAGATAGAAAATTTTAATAATACACATTTCAGTTGGACAAGTTAAATATCATGTTTTTGTATCTGTAAACAATTAAATAGTCTAAAAATAAGTTGATATTATACAATATGTGAAAAGTCATTACAAAATTGAAAACATCAAGGTTTCAAACTCAAACTATAAAACCTGAGATTCAAAACACATTATTGTGTATTATAATTCCATTTTACAATTTACTGGTAAATCAGCAGTGCAGAATATACCTGAAAAAACCTGAAAAATAGAATGTTAAAGACAAATAAAATGTGAAAATGATAGTATAATCAAGGCACTGCAGGCTGTCAAATAATTATTTACAAGTATTATGGAAATTTGAGTTTCATCATGGTCATCAATATTTGATCCATTTCATGCATCTTAAAGTTTGCTTTATAGAACTGTTCCAGATATTTAACATGATCAAAAAAAGGCACTGAGAGATAGGCCTGTGTACAACACACAGCTAGTGTTGTTCTTCAGGAGAGCATGGGCATGGGTACTTCTCCACCACATTGTGTTTCTCTGTCGCATACATCCTTCATCTTTCCTCCTAGGTGTGTAGGTGTGATCCACCAGTGCCTGAACCTCCCACTGAGTGTCAGCATCTCTACGCAGAGTTGCCTCTAACTGTGGAATGGTCTGGTCAGCCTCCTCATCACAATGGCTGTCATCTTCCAAACATAAGACCACATTAGCCCAGTTTAGCAAACAACATAAAACATAACGCTAGAATACTTACAACTACCTTAACAGCAAGCTAATAGAGCAACACCTATATTAATGCTCATTCAAATAATCATATTGCATATATTGCTTCCAATTATTACAAATGCCCTGGCTAGCAGGGATGAAAAAAATGCAAATATATCATTAACACTTGTGCATCCTTATGGACATGTTTGTTATATATATATATATATATATATATATATATATATATATATATATATATATATATATATATAATTATTTATTTATTTATTATACAGCCAATTTGGGTAAATTACGCAACGATATTTGTGTGGGTGTGTTGGTATGGCTGTCAGACTGTGGTTAGTATGTGTGTTACAATATATATACAATATGCTCGTGTGTGTTTGTAATATTGAGAGAGAGAAATTCAACTACAAAAAAAAAATCCAATCACTGTGTGCACTAGTGGAATTTTGCTGGCACCCACTGGAGAACATCTGTTACTGTCTCTAACCAAAATCTTACAAAAAGTTATTTTTTTAGATTTATGGCTTTGATTTTCTAGCTGTTTTAGAGTTCAACTTGTTTCATAAAATATAGATTTTATATAAAATAATGTTCACGAATAATTTTCATTAACGTAAACCTAACTAAATTTTTACTTCAGCAATTATCGCCCACGGGTCTTCTTTAAAATGATACCAAACTTAAGTCTGTGCTCCCAAGCTTATAATTAAATGACAGTTTTTTGACACGGGCATTTTTGTTCTCTATGTAACTTCTTTTAATTGATGCACAATAGATAAATATACAGAGAGAACAAACTGAAAAGACAGTTGGCTTTATGTGAAAGGTATTAATTGTCAAGAGGGACACAAACTGAGAACTAAAAAGAGTTAACATTAACTTACCTGTGTCTGCTAACCTCTGGACACGTCTCCTTTGTGTTTTTATTGGGACTTCGTAGTTCGTAGCCCAGCCACTTTTCTGGTATCGGGTGGTCTTCTGGGTCTTTGTGCCCACGAAATTAAAAGAACAAACATACGGTCGCGTCGGTGGTTTCTTCAAATTTAAAGCTTTAAACCACAGGCGAAGGGATTCCTCATTCTTCGGCGGGGGTTGAAAGTCGTAGAGCGCCTTGCATCAACATTCAGCTCTCGTACGCGATCGATGATCAAAACACTCCTGCTCCAAGTAAATCTTTCTTTTGTAGGCCCTATCAGTTATTATGACAACCTCTAACTGTCCCGGTTTTCCCCGAAGCCATAACTATGAGTAATTAGTTAATGGAGACTTGTTTGATTAACCTAGACAGTTACCGGAAGTGCCAGACCGGAAGTCTCGCACAAAACACCGTCAAAATGGCTGCGTCCGTAATTCCGTTAAAAATAAGGTGGATTAACCGTCACAGATATGCTTTATGTTATTCTTCTGTAATTGTTACTCTACTATCAAACTATTTTATATTATCTCAAGTTCTCAACAGGTAGAGATCCATCCGTATAGGGTTGTGTATCGTTTGAATTTGAACGATTCTGATTCCGATTCTGATTCCTTGTTTCGATTCCGGTTCCCAACGATTCTCGGTTCCGATTCTTTTAAGAGGCAGGGTCAAAAAAGTTTAGCTAACCTTGCTAACCAACGGTATTTCTGAAGGAAATACTCCTTTCTAAAGGGAAATACTCTGCATTTTGCCAAGATTTTGATATTTTTAGAAAATTGAAGCCACACTTTGGACCGCCGACGTAAGCTACTCATGTTCGACTCGCGCAGTTATGCCAAAACTTCCGGTAGACGCTTCTTCGTTGGTGTTGTTCAGCGGTTTCTTCTTCTGGTCGGCGGAGTGTGAATATCGAAACTAGGAATCGAAATTTTAACTTTTGAACGATTCCGGGAAAAACGAAAAGTTAGTCCCGGTTCCAATCGACACTCAATTCTCGATACCCAACCCTATTAGGTGTAGATCCGGGTCGCTAAAGACCAGAATATGTAAGAATGATTGGCGAGACATTCATGCATTTAAGGGTTAAGGGTTTTGCAGTAACATGCACGTCACTTTCAAGTCAAGTGGTGTGTTATCTACACGCATTTTGAGCTATCCGCGTGTATGTCTACACCGTTAAATGTCAGAGTGATTCCGCGCATATGTGCAATCCGTTAAATGTAGGGGTAGGGGAAGACTCATTAATGGTATTAACCCCAGTGACGGGTAGGTTTAGGGATGGGGTTGGGGTTGGTCATATATTTATATAAACAGTAATGTAACGTTAAGTCAACGGCATTCATAAACACGCTGAAAAGCGATAATGCGTGTTAATAGCGCGCCAAAAATGGAAATACGAATTGGCGTGTCGTATGTACGCCATTTCATGAGATCAGTCTGAAATAAAGTGTAACTGATAAATAAAAATGTATATACTTATAATCAATTACTAAGTCGTCATTCTACCATAATTACAGATTAAATTGTGTTATTCTCAATGTGTTCACACTGCATGATTTTAAGCCCGATCTGCAAATCGTTGAGCTCGCCGACTGGTCAAGGTGTTATCGTGTGCAAATCGTAGGGGATTTTGGGGCGATGAACGCTTGCCAATCTGTTAGTATTAAAGAGCCAACAACGCAGATGCGTCGCTGAGCCCAGAAAAATATCTAGCATGCTAGATATCCAGAGCTGTCGCACGACTCAACCTCAGTGATGTCATGAGCTACAGCCAATCAGAGCAAGGCATGGGTTGAGGTCACCGAGTATCTTATTTTTGCTGCTTTTGCATTTTTTCTCAGAGCAAATCATCGCGTAAACAGTTTGCAGCACTAGTTTCTGCCTGACATCCATGAATTCGCGTGTTGTGTTCTTGGCGTACGACCACACGTGCTGATTCACGTCATTTCCGGTTTGTTTTATCACGTGATTTTTCGTGACAAAACGTGGTTTGTAGACGAGATAGAATCGTTGGGTGACAGAGTTGTTGTCTCGTGTAGTGCGTTACCTCCTGTTGCGGATCAATCACGTGTTGTGTGGTGTGAACAGATCAACAACTTGAACACTCCTGATTTCACTGAGAGCAAGTCATGTGTGAACTGCACATTCAGTCCGATATTTTAAAATCATGTAGTGTGAACAAGGCTTTACCTTTATTTATACTGTTAGATTGTTTCAAAGCAGCTTTTGTCAGAGTTCAAAAAATGTTGCATTCTGTTGCACTGAATTGTCCCGCGTTAAGCTCATGAAGCGGATCACGAGCTGCACTGTCTGCACACTCATTATTAGTCATTAGAATCATATTAATTAAACAACAAATGAGTCTATATAATTAATACTATGTGGCTGGATTACATCTGTTGAAATTAACATCAATGTATGCATGCATGTACTGTAAGCCTCGTTTAAATATGTGCCAGCCCGAGGAAATGGACTTCTTCGTGTACTCAAACATCTTAGTTTTTCTTTGCCTTAGGCTAGCTTACTATAAGGGTTTATACGGCACTTTTGATTGCAAATTTGCTTTAGAATAACATATATTGTGAAGAGGGATATATACAAATAAATCGAAGTTGAATATTCATTGCGCGTTAGCATAAAGTTGAACCCTAACGAAAGCTGTTGCTCGTGTCACCTCAAATCGCCAGCCTTCACTGCAACCCAATGACTTCCAGACGCTTTGTCGCTGCAAATCGGCGTCTAGTGGTGTCATTCGCTTTTAGAGTATGGGGTCTCTCTCTCACCATCATTCCTACTTTCTTTCTCTCTCACACACACAAACACACACACACTTCAATCTGAATGTTGATTTTGTACTCAGAATACTAACCAGGCACTGAGCCTCTGTAATAGACAGCACATCACGCCTCTGAGATTAAGACGGACAGAGAGAGAGAGAGAGAGGGAAAGAAAGAGAGCACGAGGTGGTTTGAGGTAAATGAAGCCGATTCTGTTGTGCTTTATTCCGTCTGTCTGTGTTTCAGCCGTGTTACATCAGCCAGGTTTCCTACCTGCACAACAGCACCAGCATATGCCATATTGTGCACACACCATTAGATCCTAACCGTTAACTAGATTCATAGCTAATAAGAGTCAGCCACTGGATTTGATGAATAATATGTTTATTTCTCCCGGTCTGATTTACATGAAAAGCCACAGGAATGGATACGTTTTTATAGGCCTCGTTGTCTTCCTGCAGTTTCTACAGTTAGAGTCTGTTCTTGGTCCTGCGTGCTGATTGGTCAATAAATAAAAAAAAAATCGTTCCATTTGGTTATGAAAATTGGTGTCATGAAAATTCCACAAAAAAATTAAGCAGCAGAACTGTTTTCATCATTGATAATAATAAGAAATGTTTCTCGAGCTGCAAATCAGTATTAGGATAATTTCTGAAGGATCATGTGACACTGAAGACTGGAGTAATGATGCTAAAAATGCTCAAAAAATTCTTTGCCATCACTGGAATAAATGCAATAAATAATTATTATTTAAAGTATATTAAAATAGATAATACTTATCTTGAATTGTAATAATATTTAACTGTATTTTTCATCAAAGAAATGCAGCCTTGAAAGAGATTTCTTTCAAAAACACTAAAACGTACTTAAGTTTTTGAGCGGGAGTGTAACTGTTTCTGTGAGAAAAAAGTTCTTTCAAGAGAATAAATGTATTTGATGTGCTAGCAAGATGTAATGCTACTGAATTTTCTCTTTATAAATGTAATCTAAAGGTTTGTAATTTGGAAAATTGTGATCTTAAATTGCCAATCAATGCAAATCATTGGATAGTTCACTGAATAACATGAACTATTAATAATACTTCTACAGCATTTACTAAACTTAGTTAATGTTAATTTCAACACTTACTAAGTCATTATTACAATCAAAAGTTGTATTTGTTAACATTAGTTAATGAACTAACAATCAATGAACAACTGTATTTTTATTAACCTCATAACTGTCACCCCCCTTTTTTGGAATAGACGAACTTAAATGGTTGTAATTTCAGAATGCTTTGGAATATAGACGTAAACTTGGTCTTGTTTTAGAGAAGACATTTTGCAGATTATTGTAGAATTGAAATTAAGAAAGTGAAACAGAAAAAAAGTTGTAGAAGTTGAGTTTATGGAAATGTACAATGTAAAAAAAATAATTATTCATATTTTATATAAAATATATATTTTCAAAACCTGGGCTACTCTAAAACTGCAGAAAAATCAAATCCAAAAATCTAAACAAGTTGTGTTTAAAATTTTAGGTTGATATCTAAAAAAAATGAGCTTTCAGTGAGATTTTGTACCGAACGCTTCCACTAGGACTCCATTACTGCCCATATAAGGGCGCCTCCATTTCCATAAGTGATTTGAGTGATATGAACCATTATTTCCACAATTTTCATACAATTTATGAAGTAGAGATCCTTTTTAGAAGTAGTTTGGGAAGTTTTTGAGATTTTGATATGAATTCAACTTCTAAGAAACGCATACAAAGAACACGCATGTGCGTTAAAGCTTCCTGCCACATCACAAATGGTGAATTTATTCATTTTTCTTTATATTTAAAACAATTTCAGACCTTTATTTTCTAAAATAATTGAATGGATGCAATCTTTTGAACTTGAAAACTGAGGTTTCTACCTTTTTGTCATAATTTTTCATGTTACTATTTCAAAATAAAGGTCTGAACACGCCTTAGGAGTATGAAAATATTCTTGTAGCAAATTGATCAATTACGACTCCTCTGTAATTTATTTTGAAAATTCACCAAATAGGGAAACTAGAGATTTTAAGCTTTCAAATGATATAGTTTGTCAATATTACTTAAGGTATTTTTTAGGATATTATTGTTTTAAAAATATAATGGCAAGCTTCCCACCTGTGGGACGGTGACAACGTTAACAAAGATGAATAAATACTGTAAATGTAAATACTGTAAAATATATTGCTCTTTCTTAGATAATGTTAGTTATTCCATTAACAAATGAGATCTTATTGTGAAGTGTTCCTATTAATTCTTAATACAGACACGTTAAAGAGGACAACTTTCCTTTCATTCACTTTCCATGTTTCAGTGTTTTCATGCAATTTGTTTGATTAAACAAACAAAAGTCAGTAGCTGGTCCCCCCTCTCCCTTTCTCTTCTTGTTTTTTCTTCCTCTCCTCCTTTTTGTGTCTGCAACATGGAGCCCATCTGGGATGGGCAGCCATCGTTGTCATGGTGACGCTTTCCACCGGGGCATCCGATTGGCCGGTGGACACGAAGCAGTCTCTGTCTGGTTTGGACGCAGCCGTTTGAGTCCTCAGGGACAGCGGTTGGGGACGGGCGCTTCATGCAATGCAAATATGACACCTTTGAACTGGCTGGGTGTTGTAATTTTGAATCATTTGAAAAATGAAAATGTGGAGTTTTTATGCGTGAAAACCGTGGAAGCTGGCACGCGTACAGACGACTTTCACTATCATCAAATGCGAATTCATTTTACAGACAGAATCACTATGGATGATACCTCAATAAATCACTGTTTTCCTCTTAACCTTGTATAATTTACTTGAGTGAATCATTTTCCTCCTCTCAGCTTTTACCTTTTTACATGTTCCATAAACATTACAAGGCACAGATTCAGGTGCCTACACTCTTAAAAATAAAGGTTATTTATTGGCATCTCTGGTTCCATTAAGAACCTTTAACATCCAACCTTTCCATTCCACAAAAGGTTCTTTAGTGGAAAACGGTTATTAGATTAAAATTAGATTATTAGATTAGATTATTATAACGGTTATTAGATTCCACTAAAGAACCTTAAGATTAATAAAATGTTCTTCACACTAAAAAAAAGGTTATTTTGTGAAATGTTTACAGAGGTTTTTTGGGAACGCTGTAAAAATTTGACTTAAAAAATGAGGAATTGAATTTGTGCATAATTGAAAAAATTAAGTTACTTTAAGTGAACTTGAATTGACTTATTTTTTTTTCAGTTATGCATAAAGCTTTTTTACTTAATAATTTGAAGGCAATTTAAGGCACTTTTTGTAGCTAAGTTAGGCCGTGTGTCCAACAAAGTGTTTTTAGCCAGCTGAAAACGGCAGACGCTCTGTTGAAGACGCCGTGCTTTGGGCGCTTGAGAGCGTTTTGGCAGCATTTCTAAACGTTTTTTTCTGTTGAGATGTTTCGTTGCTATGATACAGAATATCCGCAGCACAGTTTACTTGTAACTGATTTCGCAGATAATTTGTTTCATACCAAAAATGTATTTTTCATCCATTTTGTTCGTTTAGCTCTGTTGGTTGAATTCGTTGTACAGAATGTTGTGACAGTTGGTCGGTGTGGTTTAGTCCCGCCCCTCCTCCACTGTGATTGGATGGCTGGGTAAGAAGTGACAGCGTTTTATCCAAAGTTGAGCATTTTTTAACTCTCGGCGACCAGTAAAGAACGGTTGGCGCTTCAGCGTGAAAAAAAAAAAACGCTCATGGCGTTTAAAAAAACAAGACGCGCCCATTGGAAACAATTGAAAACGTACGCCAGGCGCGTGGAAAACGCTTTGGTGGACACACGGCCTTGGTTAAGTCAACTAAACACTTTTTACAGTCAAAACCAAAAATTATTCTTCTAACGCATTTCTGCAAAATGTATTTTTAAGAGTGTAATGTCTTAAAAGCGATTGTTTACCCCCAAAATGAAAAAAAAAATCATTATTTACTTATGTCATTCCAAAATCATCATGACTTTCTATCTTCTCTGGAACACAAAAGGAAAAGTTTAAGCTCTCGTTTCAAAACTATGACTGACTCAATTTGATGCAATTTATGCCATTGGTTCTTGCATGTCAAGTGAATGCAGCATGACTTAGAGCGACGTCAAAGAGGAAGATGTTTAGACATGTCCCTCACATAAAGCCATCATATGACTTCAGAAGCCTTCGAATGTATTACATTTATTATGCTTTTCTTGTTTTCTTAGCATGAAAGTCACTGCTTCAATGGAAAAAAATCATAGATTTTGAATGACATAAGGGTTAGTAAACGATGATGTCATTTTTTTGGTGAACTTTAGTTACTGGTGACCTCTCAGCACTGACTCCAGCAGATTGACTGGCCTTTAATCTAGGGGTGGGGGTCTACTGCACAGATTAGCATGATCAGCACACGCTTGCTGTTTTTCATTATCCGGACGGCACAGATCAATACCTCACAGGAAAAGCCGTCTCTATTAATGATGTTTGCATGATTAACTGCTGAGTGTGATTCTACCGATTACCGTATGCAAGGAAGAAAATTCGTAACCCACACACACACACAGGTCAGCGTTCGGACATCTGTACAATGAGGTCGAGAGTAGCTCGGATATCTTTTCTTATGATAGTCAATAGTTATGATTTATAGGGTTGGTTCACCCAAAAAGGTCACTTCTGTCATCATTTACTCACCCTCATGTCTTTCCAAACACAGAGGACATTCATTCATCAACACAAATGAAGATATTTTGTAATGAAACCTGACAGATTTTGGTTTCCCCATTGAAAGTACACCAAAACTTCAAAAAATTCCCAAAAAAATCAGACACTTCATTTTACAGCATTGTACATGTACTGTATTAATAACTAAAAATGATGCATAATTACACGCAATTAACCATAAATCAAACCCACATCCTAACCCTATGGTATTTACATGTAGTTCATTATTATTACTAAGTACTTAAATGTATAATTATACTGTAATACTGACACCTTAAAAAAAGTGTAACCAAAAAATCCATATAAATCGAGCTGTTTAATCCAAGTCACATGATCACTTTATATTATAAACAGGTTTGATTTAGGTTTTTATATAAATATTGATCAAGCACAAAGCCCATCAAATAGGTTAAACTGAAGCTCAAACATGCTTGATAATGACTAGCGAGTGAACTATCCATTTAAGGGGCGTGTGTTTATACTGATAGGCGCTGAGAAACCATAAAACCCAATATTGTGACCAAAGGAAAAATTAAAAGAACCCATTCTTTTTTTTTATGGAAAGTCTTTTTATTAATGCAAATGAACTGAAGCATACAGCTTTATAGTGTGATCTAAAGAAGCTACATGAATGCCAAGCTAACCAAACGCGAACAACTTAAACACAGAATAGCTGTGTTTTTCACCATTTTTTTAATCTGACAACAATGGTGTGATAAATGTATATGTATATTATGTATAAACATAATCTTGTAGATAAGAGCTGTGCTTGTATGCCTACACAGAAAATAGCTTACCAAGATGGCCGTTGCGTGTACTGACTAGCCTTAAAGGGACTTTGTGGATACACAGAGCTCATTATGTGTCACTTCAAATCTAGTATTGAATAATAATGAATGGAATATTGAAGAACAACTCAAGTGTATTTCTGAGCGGAGACTCGTCTCTGTGGGAGAGCTCAACTTTGACTATTCTCTGTTAGCATATGAAAACAGACAGCACCACAACAGCCTGCAGAGTTTAGACGACTTCTGAGGGAAAATTATTTACTTTACTGTTTTCTTGAGAGAGTGACTGAGCAGAAGAAATCAAGAGAGAGGAATGCTGAGGAGAGCAAGAGAGTGAGAGAGAGAAAGGGAATGAACATGAACGTCTTTGATGACGGCTGCTGATTCTCCAATACAGAAGGAGACAATTGAGGGCTTTTTAGCTACTGTGGAAGCAATATTGATTGCACTGCCATTCTGCACTGAGCTGCTCTCAAAATGCTTTGTCTTCCTTTATTTGTCCAAACCAAGGTGTGTGTGTGTGTGTGTGTGTGTTCGGGGACCATCAGGACAGTGTGTGTTGTTGTGTGGGTAGAGGAAAGACGAGAATGTGTGCGCGTGTGTGTGTGTGTTAGGAGGAGTGATGACAGAATGTGTGCGTGTGCATTCGCATGCATCCGTGCAAACATGCATGTTCGGACAGAGCGACTAATGACGGGAAAGTGTGTGTGTGAGTGTACATGGAGAGACAAAGTAGAAGGGTGTAAAGCTGAACTAAACTAGACATGAGGTTTTTATTTATACCCTATGTCTCATCAACTAAATGTGGTCACTGGCAGGTCCACAAAAACCTGCTCCTGCAGGACTCTGCTAAAAGCACTGCAGATATCCAGACTTTGTGTCATTCACACAGTTTTACATATTCTGTGTGTTCATTTACAATACATGTTGGCGAATCTGCTTTTAGCTACAAATGAAGATGCAGTACTCCATATTTATCTAATCACAGATTCCCAGTAGCACCTCATTGCAGTACATGAGATCCAGGGGGTGGAGTTGGGTAGGATTAGGGGTGGGGTTAGGGATCAAGGGGTGGAGATAGATAGGGTTAGGGGCTGGGTTTGGGATCAGGGGGTGGATATGGGTAGGATTAGGGATCAGGGGGGTGGAGATGGGTAGGGTTAGGGGTGGGGTTAGGGATCAGGGGGTGGATATGGGTAGGATTAGGGATCAGAGGGGGGAGATGGGTAGGGTTAGGGGTGGGGTTAGGGATCAGGGGGTGGATATGGGTAGGATTAGGGATCAGAGGGTGGAGATGGGTAGGATTAGGGATCAGAGGGTGGAGATGGGTAGGATTAGGGGTGTGGTTAGGGATCAGGGGGTGGATATGGGTAGGATTAGGGGTCAGAGGGTGGATATGGGTAGGATTAGGGATCAGAGGGTGGAGATGGGTAGGATTAGGGGTGTGGTTAGGGATCAGGGGGTGGATATGGGTAGGATTAGGGGTGTGGTTAGGGATCAGAGGGTGAAGATGGGTAGGATTAGGGATCAGGGGGTGGATATGGGTAGGATTAGGGGTGTGGTTAGGGATCAGAGGGTGAAGATGGGTAGGATTAGGGATCAGAGGGTGGAGATGGGTAGGATTAGGGGTGTGGTTAGGGATCAGGGGGTGGAGATGGGTAGGATTAGGGATCAGGGGGTGGATATGGGTAGGATTAGGGATCAGAGGGTGGAGATGGGTAGGATTAGGGATCAGAAGGTGGAGATGGGTAGGATTAGGGGTGTGGTTAGGGATCGGGGGTGGAGATGGGTAGGTTTTGGTATATGTAAGATGGGAGGGGTTGGATCTAGATCCAACTCCTCCCTCTGGATTTCGTGTTTTCAGTGAAGACCATCTCCAGATTCCTTCTGATTTTCCACATATACTTTAAAAAAAGTTTGTAGAAATAGAGAATCAGTAGAAGTGGTCTAAATCTTAAAACATGTTTATCTTCTGTGAAACTCTCAGGACCAAAAAAATGTCCGTCCAATTAATATATTCGATTATTGTATTGATATTGTAATGTTATGTGCTTTGAGACATGATGTAATTTAATGATGTCTCTAGTTTGTTTGAAAAGCCCAACATAGCAACACTGGCTGTACCAATGGGGTGAGTTGGGAGGCGGAGCTATCTGTTTAACTGACCAATGGAGAGTTTTGGGGAAAACTGTTTGAAAACAATCACTGTTTCTTCAATTCTATTTGATCGTAGAGGCACAAAAATGACAATTTCTTTAATTTCATTCCAATTTGCAGACACTTTTTCTTTCTTACTTTGTTGATGACGAACACAAACTTTCATTCGCGCGATAACTATGTTATTGCGATGGCACTTGCGTCATCACTACGACACACCCCTTACAGCATTGGTCCTGGCTTTTATTCACACAGGGTGCATTCCGGGATTGATCCCAGCAATGTTACTAGGTCCGCATCCCGGCATCGATCCCAGGACATGTTTGTTTTCACACATAAGGCACTCTATCAATTTTACGCCAAATTCCCGGGATCAACGCGCTGTGTGAAAGGGGCTTTAGACACACAGAAATACACAATTTCTTCTAAGCATTTTAACAAATGCTGATTGAAGAAAAAGGACACCACAGACTGCTAATCTCCATCAGATAAAACAGAGAGCCTTAAGGTGCTAGTGCTCTGGCTGAGCCCTATGCTGAAATGCCATTCAATGACCTTTTATCTCTCTTTCTCGGTCTCTCTCTCTGTCGCTGAAACCCTGAAGCTGTTTGTCTTTAGAGGATGGAAAGACTGTTCCTGTGCGATTATGATTATTCATGTCCCTCTAAATTAAACATATACACATCCCGATGGCGTGTGGAATACTTTTAAAACGTATTCCGCCATTACACCCCTTGCATTCACAGCATGTTTTAGGGTCTCGATAAGTGCATTTATATGCACATTAAAAGTTTGATTTCGTTGGACTAAAGCAATACTTCATCTTTTTATAATGTCATGTAAATGCTTTAGGCAAACTGAAATAGTTACGGCCCAATTTTTGTCAGATTAACAAACCACGGAAGAATAAAAACTGGCCTCAGGGTTGTGCACTTGCTAGGAAAGACAGGTGATTTCAAGCATGTGTACAATGTATACATGGACAGCAACATGCCATCATGACTTTGCGTAAACATACATGCCACTTTCAAGTCAAGTGGCGTGTTATCTATACGTATTTTGAGCTATCCGCGTGTATGTCCACGCCAAAACAAACCGTCGTCTTTTGCGTGCATGTCTACGCTGTTAAATGTCCGAGTGATTTCATATGTACACGCCGTTAAATGTCCGAGCGAAACGAAGCAAAATGTAGATCTACATCTGGGGAGCGGTAATTTTTTTCCTAGGATGGTAGGGGGGGTCTCATAAATGGTATTAACCCCAGTGACGGGTTTAGGGACGAGGTTGGGCGTAGGTCATATATTTATATATACAGTAATGTAACGTTAAGTCAACGGCGTTGATAAACACGCTGAAAAACGATTATGCGTGTTGATAGCACGCCAAAATTGGAAATACGAATTGGCGTGTCATACATTTCATGAGATCAGTCTGTGGACAGACAGATTAAGACATGACCCTAACCTAACCCTTTATATAATGGAGTCTAAAAACAACATTTTTTAACACCTCGCATCTGACCTCGATGGACTGACCAGAAAAAAACTGGAAAAAATGTCGATGTCAAAGTAGGCGGAGCCTCAGAGCACACCTATTACATAATCGCCACGGACCAATGGTAGTTTAAAGCTGTTTACCAGCCGGAGCAAACTTTTACGGAGAGTTTGCTTCGGCAACTCCCAAAACGAACTCCCAACAAACTGTCTTTTGGCTTGATTTTGCTCGAAATTATGTCACACCAGGTGGTCTCTTTGATCAAGGCCTGTAAGACATTTTTCCAAATATCTTCTTTTGTGTTCCACAGAAGTCACACAGGTTTGGAACAACAGGATGTTGAATAAATGATGAAAGAATTGTAATTTTTGGGGAAACTGCCTTTAATGAGACTGCAACAAAGCTCAAGGGAGGTAAAAGTCGCTCCCTCTGAAACTTTATCTGCAAGAGTCTCAGTTTGGTGCTTCTACTTTTGAAATATGACATTGTTCGAGCTCATATTTCGTAATATTCGCTTTGTTCTATTGTTGTACCGTCGTTTGCCTCCTCGGAGAAAACGCCCCCGGGTACATCCTAACACTGAGTTTATTTGCTGCCCAATAAGTAGTTAAGCTGTAGAAATCAGAACCGAGTTGTGTACGTGTTGTCTGTGCTCTCTCAGAGGAGCAGTCACCAGTACAGCTGCACAGATGCTGGTGTGACGTGCTAGACTGAGCATAAGCATTTCTGCCATGCATCACGGCACACACACTCACACATACTACTGTAACACCGCTTCATAGTGAATCTGCCAGTGACTATTCGCACTATACAAACTGTGGACAAAATACAGACGTTTTCAAACGGCGCTTAATGTACACCGCTCGAATGCTTTCCATCTGATGCACAGGATATACAGTGTTCAGCTTGGCATCATCAAGAATCACCCACCCACACTCTTAGAAGAAATGGTTCTATTTAGAACCAGAAATGGTTCCATCCCCCGCTTCAGATATGGAACTCCAAAATGGTTCTATATAGAACCATTTTTTTGGTAAAAGGTTCTGTTGGCCAAGTATGGAACCCCAGGGTTCTATATAGAACCCAGAGGAAGCCTTTTTTAAGAGTGTATAGAACCTTTTAGGGGTTCTAAATACGTAACGCTGATAGAACCTTTTAAGGTTCTATATAGAACCTTTTCTTCTAAGAGTGCACATACACACACAAGTTTTCTCATCGACTGGTGTTGCAGGTATAGCTGGCCTGAAAAATAAGAACCCGGTGAGTGGCAGTTCTAAAGACCTGGCCGGAGTATAATGCCAAGCCAAGACGTTTTTCACACAAATAGACACACACACGCACATACACAGGAGATAATACCACTGTTGCCATGGGAGACAAGTCCTAAAGGTATTTGTCTGCAAATGCTATATTGAGAAGAAATCTATTCTCCGTGACTGTCTGCCTGAATATTCAACAAGACGATGGCTGGATGTGGATTGGGTTTTGCTCTAGAAACATATTGTGAATGAGCTCACTAGAAGGCGAATGATCAGGGCGAATCAGAACTAAGAATGGCATGCGTTCGTTATGATGAAATACCATCATGGAGAACTAGGGTTAAGGAATAGTTCAACCTCTAGTCTTTCATCCTGGAGTATAAAAAGAGAAATATAGAAGAAAAGCAGCATGACGTCACTGGCCAGTGGCCACACACTCTTTATTCATTGCCGTGTCTCACAAATCTCATTTGAACTTCTGAAAAATTTTCAGATATAATAATGAAAAGTAGTCTTTTTGAGTCACATGAACTATTTTTATGTTGGCTGGTCATCATAGCATTTCTATATCGGAAGGAAGAACAACACGAATATTTTTTTGTTCCATGGAAGTAAGTCATACGGGTTGGTAACAATATGACGAGTCATGACAAGAATTTCTTTTTTGGCTGAACTATTCCTTTAAACAGGGGCATATACTAGTGTTGTAGTACTCGAGACTCGGACTCGTCTCGGACTCGGTCTCGAGACCATATTTTAATGGTCTTGGTCTTGTCATGGACTCGTGTGCATTTGGACTCGGAATTGACTCGTTCTCGAACATTTTTTTTTAGGACTCGGAATTATTCCCGAGTCCACTCGAGTTCAATTAAAAATATTTTTCATGATTATTAATGTATGTTATTAAAATATTTCTTTAAATTGATTGACTCGCCCAGTGATTGGTTATTTTCTAGTGCGCAACTGCGCATGACAAATTGTAATAAAAATGACATTTATCACCACTGGTCACTGGTCTCACTGGTCTTGGTCTCGTCTCGGACTCGACTCGGACTCGACTCTCTCTGGTCTCGGTCTGGACTCGGACTCGAGTGAGGTGGTCTCGACTACAACACTGGCATATACAGGCTCTTAAATGCAGGTATTTCTATAGGAATCCATACCGTTGGGAGTAGGATGAAAAGTTTCACCACACAATTTGAAGTTGGTCGCGTGTATTCCCCACTTTGACCAACAGATAATTGCTTGGTTTGAAAGTGATTTCTGCATGAGCTTATTAATATTGATGAAAATGGACGATGGACCTTTTTTTGCCCACAGAATTTTGCTAGTATGACCACAGAATTAATATTTGTAAAATTATTTACGCATAAACATTCACACAAATAGTCAATAAAAGAAAAATTGTACCGAAAAATTGGACAGTATTTCAGTTCGCCTAAAGCATTTACATGACATTATAAAAAGATGAAGTATTGCTTCTTTGAAGTAAAGCACGGTAATTGGAAAATACTACAGGTTTTCTGCTAATACAAAGCTTAATGCTAAATCCTGAAGTATCCCTGTAATTTAACTGATATTAAAAGATCAAATTCAATATACACCTTATTGATGATGCATACACTACACAGTCAAGCAGATGAGCTCAGAATATGAATGCAATGAACGCCTACGCTAAATTAAATGTTGTTCTGCTTGCCTGTGTATAATATGCGTCATTAGTATAATGAATTTGGTGTTTTAATATCAAGGTCTAAGTACGTTAATACTTGAAACTTGGCAAAAAACAACTGCCGGGCAGTGGAGGAAACCTTGTTTTGCCCTCCAGGTGGGCATCCCTATAAGGCTGAAAATGAATGAGTTCATTATAATATGCCTACCTTTAAAACAGCGTTTGTGTTGGAAGCATGCCTATGCATCTCACTAGTTTTCGGACAGAGCCATAGTCTGACAAATGGTTGCATTTCTTCAGCTAAAACTGTAGAACATGATCCTATAGAAAGACCAAGGTCATGGGTTCGATTCCCAGGCAGTGCAAGAACCGCTAAAACGTATACTTTGAATTCGATTTAATCCTCTATCAAATGAAAAATAAGTAAATGAATGCTTTCCGGTATGTTTAATGCGTTCTATTTACTCCTGAGCCTGGCTCCCTGATCATAAGTGTATTTACAGGAGCAAAGTGTTTAAATCAAGGGGGTTGGGTTGCAATCACGACCGACACACACTCGCACACACACATGGTGTCTCTCATTCACAGGAGAAGTGTCATTAGCATCTTTCCCGAAGCTTCCATGGGCCAATAAACGCTAGCAGTCAAGCAAGACTGCTCTGAATTCATCACTCTCTCGCCTTCTCTCTGTATCATCCCCATATTTCTCTCTCTCTCTCTCTCCCCCCATCCATTCTTTCTTCTTTCTCTCTGTCTGTAGATGTGAGCAGTGTGCCCCCTGATGAGTCACCTCTGTCATCAGAGCACCGCAAAGGGAGAGAAAGACACACACATACACACACACAGAGAGACAGACAGACAGCATCTCTTCTGCAAAGTCTCACCCCATCCTCAACCCCCTCCACAAGCACACACACACACAAACGTAACGAAAATCAACAGACTTAAAGATGCAAATTTACATTTTTATCTTCCTCTCTCTCTTTCATTCACTCCACCTATCTACCCCTCCCCCATCTCTCTATTTCGCTCTCTCAGAATCAAATTTCTAAGATCCAAAGCGTATCGAATGTGCGGCATTTCTTTGTGCACCGAAGAGAGGAGAGGAACTGTGATGCTTTCTGAAATATACCAGAGGAAGTGGAAGACTCCCCCAGCAGAGCAGCAAAATTATGGAAATAGATAAATAAATAATCGTACGGCTGGCGGTGTCGTTTCCCTGCTGCTGTGGCTAATCAGAGGGTGTGAGCGAATATGCGTGTTGATTCGGGACCTTCTGCGAAACACATGGTGCTGCGGCAACATCGCTGAAAAGACCGTCCTTACTTCATTGGCGTACAAATTAAGTGTTCTGAATTCAGATCAGTCAGTTTAACCCTGTATCCTAACAAGATCATTTCTAATGTCTATGATTTTTCCTAAACAACTGTCTCTGTGACAACAAGCAATAGTTCATTTTGTCAAAAGTTTGTGGCTAGGATTAGCCCCGCCCCCTGTAAATACTAAAATAACACTGATTATATTCCTAATCTGATTATCATTTGGCTTTGTTTGAATTATCATGGAAATTCACAATTGGACTGAACCACCTTATAATCGGACAATATGTAAAGGGACAAACTATTCAACTCTTCAAAATGTATTTCTCCCATAAGCAGCCTAACAAAAGTACAGCAACTATGCTTTTCCTGAAAAATGTGAACTCTGAAATAGAAGGACACGGAAGGAGGAGGAGGAAGATGATGACGAGGGGGAAATGGAGACCACCGCTCCAGCTCTTCCGATCGTTCTCGTCAGCCGGAGGGATTCTTTCCTAGAGACGTGCTGAAATTGGATTTCTGTCACCACCGGAGAAGCATGGTGGCTGAGCACGGCAAGTAAAAATGCCGCTTTAAGATAGAGGACCGACACACAGGTTGAACCGAAACGGCGTAAACGAAACCAATGTTCACAAGCCACTCACTGTGTATTCTGCTGGACGGCATGGCAGTTAGTTGCCAAATTATGAGTTAATTTCATTCACTTTATTAAAGTACGGGTTTCTGCTGATACATAATGACCTCTCCAAACACTATCAGGGACTATCAGTATTTTTGCTGTACTGAAGAACTCGCCGGAAATTGCATTTAGCTAGTGAACGCAACGATTTTTCATTCACAACGTCTGTTCTGGGAAGATCCATAAATCTCTGAATCCTACTAAAGTGAACTACAAGAAGCTGCAAATGTCTTCATTTTGAAGTAGATACTTTGTAAATGTACAATGACTCGCCAATACAGTGCAAAACTGGATCATTTTGGTCTACAGAGAAGTATTTTAAACTGTTTAGACAGTCCTTTTAGACAGTCCCAGAAAACCTTTCCGGTCATAGATTTGATAGTTGTACGTAGCCTACCGGCAAAAGTCTGCTTTACTTTTCAACATATTCTAACCAAGAACCGCCCACTGAGCCAGAAAGAGAATTTCTGTGCATTAAAAAAATAGAAAGTCCTGATCAATCCACACACTTGACTCAGCCTGATCTAGTTTACTTGATGCTAAATGCTAACAAACATAGCAACCTGGTTCCTTGTAAAAATGAAAAACCTGTGTTATTTTTATGTTTTACCTCTGACAGTTTCACACAGCCAGCCACCCAATCAGATTAGAAATTGGGGATTACATCTCTTCCCTCTTTTCCTTGTAATATAAAAACAGACGGTCAAGGAATATCCGAGGCTGAGATTACAAACTGCTAAATGCTAATTTTAGCAATGTAAACAATGTTAGCAGCAAAACTAAAGATTTACCTGTTTTTACCTCTGAAAGTTTCATACAGCAAGTCAGTCAATCAGATAGATATTGGGGATTACATCTCTCGCCTCTTTTCCTTGTAATATAAAAACAGACGGTCAAGGAATATCCGAGGCTGAGATCACAAACTGCTAAATGCTAATTTTAGCAATGTAAACAATGTTAGCAGCAAAACTAAAGATTGATTTTTTTACCTCTGAAAGTTTCATACAGCCAGTCAGCCAATCAGATTTGATATTGAGGATTACATCTCTTGCCTCTTTTCCTTGTATAAAAACAGACAGTCAAGGAATATCTGAGGCTGAGATAACAAACTGCTAAATGCTAATTTTAGCAATGTAAACAATGTTAGCAGCAAAACTAAAGTTTGAAAGTCATTGAGCTAAACATACGGCTCTAAATACCCTTGACATGAGCGCTCGAGTGCGTCAATACAAGCCCCAAACACAAAACCACAAGCTGAGCTTGAATCTGTGACGATTATAGAAGGATAATGTTCTATTACAATAACACAACCCCTCTATTTGAGAGGAGCCTCTTATCATCCAAGTCTCTGTCCCTCTGTTTACTCTTATGTATTATGTACCGATGAGTGTTTGAGACTTCTAAAGCAATCTGATGATTGTAATCAAGTATCTGTTGAGAAGACGAGCCCCTCTCTGATGTTGAGGATCCTGCTAAAGAGGGGAGAGGAAGGGGTGGAGCTACAGTAATAAGAGATGTACAGAAGAGAAAACAGGGAGAGATTTAAAATGATTGATGCAGGTTGGTCAATACATTCAAGATGGCTTATTTGTTTCATTGTCAAGTACATTTTTTTGTTCTTTTTTAAAATAAATGCTGTTGTTTTGAACTTTCTATTCATTCATTTTTCACAATATTACTTTTTTATTGGCTAAATCTCAATTTTCATCACGGAGGACTTTAAGGAGGCAAATAGAGTTTTAATTTCATGTTGTCCATCTAGAAAGGATGGTAGCGAGGAATATAAAATACATTCGAGGGTGAGGAAGAGATGCAGGGGTAGGGAAGGTAGAGGTGTTGGCATATCACTGATGATTGCACACTGTCCGCAGATATGTGTAACCAGCGACACCATGGCAACAACGCTTTCCCCCGGCGGACCAGGCAGGCGATCTGCTTAGAAGTTAAGTGATCTCTCATTTTCTTGCATTTACTCTCCCTCACCATGCCTAAACTTGTTTCTAGAAATCCTCAGTCTGTCTTCCATTTTAGAAACGAGTCTGCTCTTACCCAAACACATACAAATAAACAAACATTGAGGATCCAAAGGGTAAACAATCACTGTGCATTTTCTGCTGTTCAACAGCAAAATCTGAATGACCATTGGTTGTTTCCAAAACAGGTTCCAAAACGGTCATAGGTTTAACCACTGAGACATGAGCCAAGACGGCTTTCCACCTCCAATCGCATGATGTCACTGGCCCATGAGGGAGCCCTCTGCCAATCGGTGCAAAGCACAGAGTAGCAATACCCTGGACCTTTGGATTTGAGTGCTTATGTTTAGATGTTCTTGTCTTACTACAGAAACTGGAGCCAAAATGGCTCCAGGTGGAGTGGCCATGACTTGAGCCAAGATGGCAGCCAATGCAGCATGTCTGGCTTGTAGCGGAGGGCCTCTGGTCTTAATGGGCAAGACGCAGACAGTCAGGACAAGGTTTGTTTCTCCTGAAACTGGTACTGAATGATTCTGCAGTCTCAGAGACAGATGGTGAAGTTATTAAGGAGGAAGAGAAGGGGAAAAAAGAGGTATGAACACCAGGGACAGACGAAGAGTGTTGCCAGCATTAGCCGATATACATGTCGGTTGGCATTTTACGTAAAATCTGGTCCCTCTTCATCCAAACCTCTGGAGCATGAACACAGCAAGATATATAGTGATCAGCCACATTGTCTCAAGGAGGTTTTGCCCCCCTCTCCTCCTTCTCTCCTCATCCCCTTCCCATCATTTCATCTGCCCTCCAACATGACAGAAGCCACAAGCCGCACGGTTGACTGGGCCGGTCAGTGCAAGACTGTACAGTCCAAAGCAGGAAAATTGATCTCCATATCAATTATAAAGCTGCTGGGGTCTTTTTCCTTCCTGGCTGGAGAAGCCCGGAGAAATTGCTTGGCTATAGCCATGGCATATTTTTCACCACTTTGGGCAAAAATCCATGTCGATTACGCAGCCAATCGATGGCCTGCGTCTCTTGCTCAGCGGTGCTGCTAAACGCATCAATGATGAGCCCAGTGTGGGCGGCAGAGCCAGAGAGACAGGGAGGAAAAGAGAGGGAGAAAGACAAGGAGATAAAAAGGGAGACTGACAGGGAAGGAAGGAGTAAGGGAGAAGGAGTAGGGGATAGACAGGGAGAGAAAACGAGAGTAAGAAGAGCAGAGAGGGGAAAAGAATGGGAGGAAGAAAGAGAGACGGGAGGTAAAGAGGGATGGATATTGACAGGGAAAAGACAGTGGGATGGGAAAGAGGGAAGGGAGGCAAGAATAAGACAAACAGGGGGGAAACAGAAAAGGAAAATAGAGAGGGCGAAAGAAAGTGAGACAGACAGGTCAGGAAAATGAGAGAGACGGTATAGAAAAATTGAGACCGACTGAGGAAAAAGAGAAGGAAAACAAGAATGCGACAGACAGGGAGAAAATGAGAGAGAGATAGAGAGGAAAATAGCGAGGGTGAGAGGGGAAAAGAGAGAAAGAAATCGAGACAGACAGCGAGGAAAGGAACGTGAGAAAGAAACCAAAAAGTAGGGAGAAAGAGAGCGAGACAGACAGGAAAGGAAAGTAGAGGCAGACAGCCGCAGAAACCAAGAATGAGATAGGACGAAACGAGTGAGAACGACGTCAAGGAAGATAGAGGGAGGAAAAGAGTGAGATGTGATGCTTTCTCTTCCTTGAATCAGTAGTTTGGTTCGACTGTGTATGTGCGTGTGTGAGGAGCCTGATGTAATCGGTCGTTGGAGTGTACGAGCATGTCCTGTGTCACTAGTGGAGCGTAGCGAAAGCTGTGATTTACAGGAGGCTGTGGGGGGGGGGGGGGGGGGGGGGCTGAGAGAGAGAGAGACTCGTTAGAGGTATGAGGATGCTGTGACCAGAGCCTCCAAACCACAATAAATGACATCTCCATTGTCATCTTTCATACTGAGATAATACACAAATTCCCGAACGCTCTGAACACCCACAACGTCCATGATAAAACATATGCTCGCACAATGGATTTCTGCAACTGCTAGTTATGGTAAAGTGGCCCATTGATGCTACTCAATAGCAGTTTGACCATTTTACTTCAGATTTATTACGCAAACAAGATACTTCATTATATAACCGACGATCATCGCCAAGTTCGGTCCAAAAAATAAACAAAGTGCAAATGCCGCAGCTAGCCGGCGACAGCGCCCCGCTGCGCTTGAATTATTTACGTCAGAGTTCTGACACAGGGTTCCGAGCTGATTTGCTTCACTTTACATCCGCGGACGGTGGGTTGTGACATCAGCACTCGACCTGAGCCGGGCGTTTGGCATTCTGCTAGCGCCTGTCATACTAATCTGGCTAGCCTCCTCCTAACGTCTGTCACGCTAAGGTAGCCGCCTCCTCTCTCGTTCTCTGCGCTCTCCTCCTCCATGACATGAATACAAATGTGCTTAAAAAAAAAAAACAAGGCATCATCTCTCTGCACCCCACCCCCTCCATCTCTCCCTCCATCCCCACATCTTTGTGTGATAGGCACCTCTAAATGAATTTGCAATCATCTCGGCGGCTAGGCACACAAGGCTAGCGCGCACATTTCCACCTATTCAGAAAGATATTAGAGCAGAGGATACATCGGAAGGCGAGGACGCGGATGCTTTTCAAAAGCACTTTTTCTTTTTTTACGGCTCGAAAATCCCCGCTGACCGAGATGCGCCTTGTCTCCAATGAAATAATGAAACAATTATGACTGTGCAGACGCGCATCCCAGAATTAACTAAACTGTCATCTAACTAAATGTGTTTTATGTTTGCTGTGAGTTATTAGCCGTCCCCTTAACATAATCGTAATTTATGCATTGGATATTTGACAACTGTGAAGAATAAATCCATTTATTTCCTTTGGTGCTCTCTCTGGAGGCACATCTCTCCATCCTACTGATCAAATCCCAACCCCTCCCTCCATTTCTTCCTCTCCTCCTTCGGTAGCAGATCTCCAAGGCCTCTTATTCCTTCCATTTCTCAGTCCAAACCCTGGAATCTACCTCCCTCATTGGCACACTCTTGGTATTTATTGGAAATGCATGTGGATGAATCTCGCTATGTCGGATTCAAGCGTAGACAGATTTAATTTGACGAACAAAAAAGGATAGAACTACACCTCAAACTGAAAACTGAGTTGCTTTTCTGGTCTAAGCTTCCCAGTGTTTTCAAGGAGGTGCTCGTTAAACTTGGTTTGGACTGGACGCCAAATGGCTGACCAGCTAAACCAGTTGAACACCAGCTAAGCCAGGTCAGGAAACTAGCTAAACCAGCGTATGTCATCCTGAACAGACTTCTGTCCCTCACAGGCACAGCCTTTGTTTTCATCCCTTTTTGGCCAGAGGTAGGAATATTCCATAACAGAAGCCCCTTTCGAACAGAAATTCCGGAAAATACACGGATAACGTGACCCGGAATTTGTCCCGGGATTGTTTGATTTCGGTTCATTCGCACTGCCGGTAATTTGCCGGAATCTGTGAATGCGTTCAAACACAACCTGGAAAGACACATGACGTCAGGATGAGACATGTAACGTACGCGTCGAAAACATCTACACGCGCATACTGTTCCACAAAGCTGGTGAACGATCTCAGCTTCAGTACGGATTGTGAGGAGCTCCTGGTCTCTGCTTCGGTCCAGTTTGCAGACATTTCTTAGTCCTTTTTTTGTTGACGACAAACACAAACTTTCTTAAGAGCTACAGAGTCACGCGATGGCATGCGTCATCACTATGACACACCCCTTACGGCATTGGTCCTGGCTTTTGTTCACACAGCTCGCGATCCGGGACTGATTCCGACGATGTTACTAGGTCCTCAACCCGACATCGATGCCGTTATCAATACTGGGTTGTGTTTGCGTTCACACAGAAGGCATTCCGGCAATTTCCCGGGATCAACCCGCTGTGTGAAAGGGACTAGAGTTTGAAAGGAAAATGGTATCTGGTGGCCTTGGTTTTATAGCGCAAACTTCAGCCAGATTTCATCTAGCCTCGTGAGACCATCCTGATCTCGCGAGCTTTCAAGGTTTCACTCGCAGATCAGTCTGGACACTTTCCGTTAAAGAAAATTTGGGAGCAGTTCACCAAACGAACGTCCAATCAGCGTTGGCTTTGAGGCGGGTTGAGGTGTGACGCAACGAGAAGCGCGACAGTTCAGTCTAAAGAACATGGCGGCTTCAGCGGATGAAACTAGCATCAGCGTGGCTATCGAGCAAGTTTTATCGGAATTACAGAGTATTTCTTCACTGAAAGAAGAGCAAAACACTGCTCTGGAGGCTTTTCTCAGAGGAAAAGATGTTTTTGCTCTTATCCCGACTGGTTTCGGCAAGAGTTACGGTACGTCATATGCTTCGTTGATCTGATTGGTTGATTTGGCCCGTCTATCACCAACATAGGCCAATCAGCTAACCAGTATTTTTGCCCCTTATCAAAACTACTTCAACGGAAGGTTTCCAGATGGATATGCGGAGCAAATTCATCGGCGGAGTCAGGTTAGATTTCATCTGCAACAAACGAAAATAGGTTGTGAAGGATAGAAATGCTGGTTTGCTGGTCTAAGCTGGTTTCCCAGCCAAGTCAAGCTGGTTTTAGAGTGTACAGGTGCTTGTTAAACTTAGTTTGGCTGAGACACCAGATGGCTGACCAGCTACACCAGATGAACACCTGCTGAGTCAGGCTGGGAGACTATCAAGACCAGATTAAACCACTGTATGTCATTCTGAACAGACAGATTTTCATCTGCTTTATTGTATGAAGTTGAAATATTCCACGTCAGACTTTTTGAATTTGGTGGCCTATGTTTTTAGGCACATAATGATTAAGATTTGACTGGAATATAGTTTCGAAAGACGTCCGACTTGGCAAAAACTCGGTCACCTCCATTTCAAATCATCATATAGCGAGATTTGAAGGACTCATTTGACCCTGTGCTCTTTACATTTCTCATGCACTCTGTCACGACCTCTCACTGTCAAGCAGACTGACATTAACCGCAAAACAAACAAATAAATAATTAGACAATGAAGCTGCCATGTCAAAACTGCAGGATACATTTGCATCCACTATTGGCATGTGTGATGCTTTTAAAACATGATTAATGAGCTTTAGCAAACCACTGCAATTTTTATTCCACTTGATTTTCAGTTTGCGTGTAATTGCTATTAAACCCAGGGGACATATAACCATTATATTCACATCAAATAAAACACTATGTTCATGTTCCTCTGTTCCATCTCAAACCTCATAAAAATCTATTAAACTGTGGTACTGTAAATATATTTTAATACAAACTATTACGTCATTTATAAAACTGTTGCTGTTAATGCATACATTACCGGGTCCACTGAAGCCATAGTAAGGGATTTAGTTTAAAGCTTAAAGTTGTAGTTTAAACATTTGTAATGCTTTTATAAAGTAGCAACATGTATTTTGAATAAATAGTGTTGATTAAATTTTGAATAAATAGTGTTGATTAAATAGATTAAATCTATCTACACCTGAACTTTATATAAAATGCACATTAATATTCAAAGTGTAGTCACAACTGTATGTTTATCACAATTTTACAGTGGGTTTCAACAGAATTCAAAGTCAAAACATTCGTTACACTTCACAATAAGGTTCCATTTGTTAACAATGGCAAATATTTCTAAAGCATTTATTAAGCATAGTTAATGCTGAATTCAAAATTTACGAATACATTATTTAAATTAAAAGTGGTTTAATGGATTATTTATTGGATCTGAGTTTTTATCTACCTAGTTATTATTTAAATTATAATTTGAATTACTTAGTGAAGAAATATGGTATTGCTGATTGTTCGGTAATGTTATAAATTACATTAACCAACATTAAAGGAGTAGTTCACTTAAAAAAAATAAAAAAATAAATAAAAAAATAAAAAAAAAATTTGCTGATCATTTACTCACCACCATGTCATCCAAGATGTCCATGTCCAAAAGACAGTTTCAGTGCAAACTGCAAAGGGCTTTAAACGATTCCAGACGATGAATAAGGGTCTTATCAAGCAAAACAATCGCTCATTAAAAAAAACAACAACAAAGTTTAAGTTTTATAAGCTCAAATGGTCGCCTTGCTCTGTTCTGTGATGCGCGTTCGTGACTCTCCTATTCGAACCTTTTGGTTCCCATTGAAGTCCATTATATGGAGAAAAATCCTGGAATGTTTTCATCAAAAACCTTAATTTCTTTTCGACTGAAGAAAGAAAGACACGGACATCTTGGATGACATGGGGGTGAGTAATATATCAGCAAAAGTTTTTTGTAAAACTGAACTACTCCTTTAAGAGATGAGACCTTATTGTAAAGTGTTACCAAACTATCTTCTTTATAATGATATATTAGTCATCAATTACTGACCTATTGCCTTTATTACTCAATAATTTCCACAATCTTTGGAACTTTATGAAAAATAGTGTTTCACATGATGCCTAAATTATTGCAAACATGAAACTAGAAGGTCCTCTCAAATTTGAATTACAACTAGTTACAGAGAGTAAACTACCTTGCTATTTTGGTCGTATACATTTATGTATATCTGTAACCATTTGCAGCATGTTGTACATTTTTACAGTATGTCCGTCATCAGCCACATTTCTCTTGAACTCTTGAACAGGAATAAATAGAATCTTCTGACAAGCAAGTAAAGGCAACATATATCCTGCAACCTATGCAATAAAAGACCCATAACTCTAAAAAAAAAATAATAATAATAATAAATAGGTAAACTATTGTTTTGACTTTTCCAACAACTGGTTTACACACATCAAAAAGCAACCGAAATTACATGTGCAAGTCACGCCGGTGACAATTGGATAGTGAGAGACGGGCAGAAAGAAAGAGAAAATCACTGCAGGTTTTCGGAACAGCTGGTAGTGTAAAAGCAGTCTGCTACCACCATGGAGGGCACAGACTGAGAAACCCCCCAGGCAGAATAGAACCGCCCCCAAACACACACACACACACACACACACGGCTCCAATCATTGCACAATTCACTCGCTGCCGAGAGTGACAATCCTGACACATCCAGAAAGAGAAAAGCTCTTATTGCTTTGCACCCATATCACACGCACACATGGACTGCTTGAACAACCAGACAATAATGAGAGGAGAGCAGAGGAGGTTTACACTGGCATGGAGGGCAACTCATCCAGACTATCCAATGACACATTCCAGACCATCCACTCACTCCCCCCTTCACCCCCTGCTCTTTCCACATATCCATATATCTTTTCAAGGACTAAGAATAACGGAGCGTAATTGTTTTTTGACCCGCGCTCCAACCATAATAGCAGCACGCAACTTCGGCACCAACTCCGGGTCTACTCGTTTTCCGCACACCCACCCCCCTCGAACAAAAGAGAGAGATAAAGTAAGAAAGGTGAATAAAAAAACGGAGAGTGATCTGGTGCTGAAGAAGAAGATACAGTATACTCACCCCCTCTCTTTCTCTGTCACTCTATCAGCCCCCGTGTGTGAGCGTCTCCTCCTATTTCTCTCGCTCTTCTCCCTTTCTGTGTGCCCTCTCACACACAGCAGCCATTCAAAAACACGTTCAGGATCATTTGGGTTTTCATCATTTGTTTCTTCTCTTATTTCTCTCCAGGCTTTTGTACCCCTCCCTTTTGTCCGTGCCGGCCCAAAAAGTGCACACACATCCACACAAAGGGCTGCTCTTCCCTGCAGTCCCCGGTCCCCTTCAGCATCTAGACACTAGGACAACATCAAAGCAACTTGGGGGGAACACTTCAGGGGCCTATTGTCTCCAGTCTGATCGTTTTTTCTCGCCTCCGTCCCCCCCTTCACTTTTGACGCCACTTGGTACGGTCCAGGCATTCAAGCCAAGCAGCTTTCACACATGCAGGGGAAGCTTGTCTCAGGCAATTGCTGACAAGCTACAAACAAGGCAGCCATCCCCCTTCACTGCACACACACACACACACACACACACACTCGTGTGTTAACACTCGCCGAGCCCTCTCTTGCCGGACGCTGTTGAGCCCAACAACATCATTCACGCCCCATATCTCTCTATTCTACTATCTCGAAGTGTGAGCTTCAGCATTGGGGAAGCTACTTGCCCACTGTCTTGGCAAGCAATAGCTACAAGTTATGGTTTTGGGAAAAGAAACACTAGCTGAGATATAAAGGGGGGGTTATATATTTTAAATAAAATGACCAGAATAGTCTGTAAGGATATAAATTAGTTGATGGCATCAAATGTAATATATTAACTCAAGAACCGTTTGTGCGATTAATTAAATATGTTTAACAATGTCATTTTTTATGATGTCATCAATACTATGATCTGTGTGATTTCTAAAAACTAAAAAAAGTTATGAAACATTTTAATGTTTGAAACTGAGAGCACTAAATTACTACAAATTAACATATTCACTAAACAATAAATAACAATAAAATTTCTAAAAAAAATCTTTTGCCGCAATGCCATAGAGGAACTATTTGTGGTTCCATTTCCTTTCAGTTAAAAGTGTGTTTTTTTAGTGTGAAGAACATTTTGACAATCTGATGTAACTTTATTTTTAAGTGAACAATGTGTTTCAAAGGAAAAAACCTGGCTCATTAAACCAGCTCATCATGAATCAGACTTCCCATAACAATATTAAAGATAGAGTGAGACAGTCTAGTAAAGCACAAATGATCATTGCCTCAGTTTGCTCAGTTTCAAGGCTGTGTCCAAAAAATGAAATAAAACGACCACATGCATGACTGAGAATCAGTTTCCTAATCTGTTTAATTAAAATGACTCGTTTGAACCAACTGACTCGTTAAATGAATCAGACCTCCTACACTGCTACTAAAGAGAGAGAGAGATTCTAGTACATTGCAAATGACCATTGCCTCAGTTTACTTGGATTTAAAGATTTTTGAGTTCCATATGTCTGAGAACCTTGTTTGTTTGTTTCCTTAAAGGAGTAGTTCACTTTAAAAAAAAACTTTTGCTGATAATTTACTCACCCCTATGTCATCCAAGATATCCATGTCATTCTTTCTTCAGTCTAAAGAAATTAAGGTTTTTGATGATTTTTCTCCATATAATGGACTTCAATGGGAACCAAACGGTTCAAAGTCCAAAAGACAATTTCAGTGCAGACTGCAAACTGTTCAAAGGGCTTTAAACGATTCCAGATGATGAATAAGGGTCTTATCTAGCGAAACGATCGCTCATTTAAAAACAAAAAAAAACAAAGTTTAAGTTTTATAAGCTCAAATGGTCGCCTTGCTCTGTTAGGGTTAAGGGTTAGGGTGTGATGAGTGTTTGTGACTCTCCTATTCGAACTCGTTCATCAAAATGAACAAATCTTTTCCAGAGTCAACTCGTTCATTTCGTTTGTTGAATGAACCAAATGACACAAAAAAGATTAGTTCATTTTGATAAACGAGTTCGAACAGGAGAGTCACGAACGCCCATCACAGAACAGAGCAAAGCGGCCATTTGAGCTTATAAAACTTAAACTTTATTTATTTTTTAAACGAGCGATCGTTTCGCTTTATAAGACCCTTATTCATCATCTGGAATAGTTTAAAGCCAGTTGAACAGTTTGCACTGAAACTGTCTTTTGGAACTTGAACCGTTTGGTTCCCCTTGAAGTCCATTATATGGAGAAAAATCCTTGAATGTTTTCATCAAAAACCTTAATTTCTTTTCGACTGAAGAAAGAAAGACATGGACATCTTGGATGACATGGGCATGAGTAAATTATCAGCAAAAGTTTTTTTAAAAAAAAGTGAACTACTCCTTTAAGACTAGGCTAGCAGACTGTAACGTTGGATGACAAAATAAGCAAATAAAATCCAAAAGCTAATGGAATCCCCAAATGGAAAAGTAATGACTGTTTTCACACAGGTTTCTCCCCATCAGCCATTGGTCAATTAACAGATAGTCCCACCCCAAACTCGCACCATTACTAATGCATTATCTATAATTGGCTCTCAATATTAATAGGAGAAACTAAGAAATGAAAAATTACACACATCCCCTTTAAATTAGTTGCTTTGTTACTTTTAGTCTCCAAAACTGGTGAGTTTACGCAAGTCTAACTTGTGAACATGCACGTCAATGACTTGTTGGGGGGCTCATGGGATACAGGGGCTTTCTCTTTTTTCCTTTCGCTCTTTTTCTCCATCTCTGTTACTCCCAGGGAGTGAAAAAAAAACACAAGAGGGGGATAGGGGGACGAGAAAAGTGAGAAGGGAAGGGGGGTAGGGTGGGACGGTATTCGTGCTCTCATCTGGCTTCTATAGCAGTAGGGAGAGAAAGAGAGAAACGGAGGGTCAGGGGCCGCAGAAGTAGAGAGAGAGAGAGGGGAAAAAAAGGGTGATGTGAGGGTGGGGGGAGGAGGAGGATTAAGGAACAATGAATCCCAGACCCCAAACTGAGGGGTAAGAGTTCTCAAGTTGTGGGCCGTTAAAATCATGTCTCAATGTGAAGCCCTCATCTTGCTCCGACTCAAAACAAACAGTTCGAAAGTTGCTTGTTTTCAGATACCTACAAAGTGAGATACACACAGTGTTTGACAACCCCTTTTTTGCCTTCTGAATGCCCCGCTCAGTAAGGCTATGGAAAATCATTTAGCATTAGCATTAATAATGCTCATCTTCAATAATTTCCTCATCAAGAAAATAGAAAATATAAGAAAATAGTACTTTTTTAGACGTAATAGACGTTTATTTTGCATGGGGTCGCCTCATTATGAGGCCCACCATATTGAGATGAGATCACATGACCTGCCAAATATTGCTTGCTTTTTCGCTATAGCACCCTTTTGATGACACCCGTTCTTACAGCATACAAGCCATGACTGACTAATGCATCCATACCATTTAATTAAAAAAAAATGCATTAAAGTGGCCCATGGAAGTGTCAACCATAATATTTGTGTAAGTCTCATACACAAAATAATTCCTTAGCACATAACTGAAAACTCGGTCATCGTTTACTCACCCTCAAGGGTGGATATTTTAAGAAATGTCTCAGTGTTTTTTTAATGGGCTCCATTGGTTGTCTTCTTTTGTGTTCTGCAGAAGGAATGGTCACACAGGTTTGGAAACTACATGACGTTGCGTAAATGTTGAGAGATTTTTCATTTCTGAGTGAACTATCGCTTTAACAAAACAAAATGAAAATCTACTTAAATATCCCCTGGGCACACTTATCCCAGGTTGGGAATCACTGTAGTAAAGGACGTGAAAGAGTGAAGAGAAATGAGGGAAAGAAAATAAGCATGGAAGAGGAGGGGGTAATAGTTGGGAAGTAGACAGATGTGTCAATCAGAAGCAATTGTAAGCAGATGGACACAAAGACGCCAACAGCCTTCCTTCCTCGCCGTTTAACCATAGATTTTACCACCGAGCCATTATATTTAAGGTTCAACAAAAACAAATACATTAAATCATTTTTACATTATAAATGGGGGCTTTTTACAGTTTAAGTTTGGTCACTTAGTTGGCAGGGTATTGTAGATATGAAAACAATCATGAAAGTGAAATTTTAAAAGGTTAAAGGAGTTTATGAAAACTTTAAATATAAAATGATATATGTTTTATATTGCATGTAAAATACAACCTGTTTGGCTCGAAAACTGCAAGAAATTCAAGGCCAAAACATTTGTGAACATTTTGTGTTCCAACTTCTAGGTTGGTATCTTAAAAAAATGAGCTTTCAGTTAGGGCGCAGTAACAAACTTTTCCATTGGATGATATCCAGGCTCCATTGGTGACTTTTACTGTGTTCATGCCAAAATCATAGTTACCGTAAATAAAGCTCATTCATTCAATGTCATATACCTATCGGTCCGCACATGCGGGGCTTCAAACCCAACACACCTTAATCTGCAGTGGTCAGGTGGTATAAGTTGTATCTCTCAGAAAATTACCAGTTTACACGTTGTAATTACAAGTTCTACACGCATTTGAAGCGTTTTTACTGTTCGGAATCATTACGGTAATTACGACACGGTGTGAACTCACCTTATATAAAGACTCTTCCATTTGGTTTGAACCATACACTCTTAGAAAAACGGGTTCTTTACTCAACTCCAAAGGATTTATAATCCTAAAAAAGAAGAAAGAACCCTTTTGGCACAAACGTTCTTTAAAGGCTATTATTCGTTCATATATCTCTGGGCTAAGCCCTGGATATCCACTCACCCGTTTCTAACAATCTTTCATGATTTCAAAACTCACATAATTTTGATTATTTTATTTTTTTTTTCCAGAAAATAACACTTAATAATTTTGTCATTTAGCATCTGAAGCCGTCACTGGGATGGAACCCTTAAAAGGTTCTAATGTACCATTTAGGCTATGTACTTTTGGTACCAATATGTCAATTAAGCTACTAATATGTGCATTTTAGGTACAAATATGTACTTTTTGAAAGGATATTGGCCCAATGACAGATGTTGTACATTTTTTCCTCCTCAGAGAGTGGAAAACAAAAGAAAAACAATGAGCAATGTTGTTTAGTCGCGTGCACACGAAGAGTTAACGTTTAACGGCTGGTTGCTGGTGTAGCGGACAGGAGGGGGCGGAGCCACGGGACGGGCTTCCATTGAGAATTGAGCTTTCTGTGATTGAGCTGAACTATTCCTGGCCACTGGGGGAGGGTCTCAGTCCCGCATCTACCTTCCTTTGCATGCCATGTTGAAAATGTCACATTACACATATTTTGTCATAGTCGTTAGTTAATAAATTGCTGTAAATGTGAGAAAACTATCTCTTTGAGGGTGTACCTTAAAAACAATCGTCAAAAAAAAATCCTACCACCCCTGTTATAGCATTCCTAGCATCGATGAATGGTGGTGGATTTATTGTTTGGTATGTAGATTATCATAAAGGACCAGGCTATTAAAAGTAACCTTGAAGGTTTAATGACTGTGTTTATGATTTCAACAATCTCAGCTGCAGTAAAAGGCGCTAACAGTCTAAGCAATTAATGTTATTTATAAAAAGCAAACTGTTTTTTTTTTTTGAGCCACACTTCTATAACCTGTGTATCTGCTTTACTACTACACTTCAAAATGATTCTACACCAAACAAATGCTTTGAAACTGATCTAGAGTCAGTTGAAATTGAGCTTTATTCTTTCAGTCAATCCTACCCTCCCATTCCCACTTTTTACAATCGTTCGGTTTTACTAGTGTCCAATGCTTGGGTCAGCACGTTTTTATTTATTTATTTGTCAACAACTGGATGCCTAGAATTGATTAAAAGTGACAGTAAAGACTGTAACACTGTATCAAAAAATAAGTGTCACAGTTTCCATAAAAATATTGTGATTATTATTGTATAAAAAAATGGTTTTCAACATTGATATTGATTAATGTTTCTGGAGCATCAAATCAGCGAATGATTTATGAAGAATCATGTGACACTGACGACTGGAGTAGCCTAATAGTGCTGAAAATTCATCGTTGAATCATGAATAAATTACATTTTAAAATATATTGAGATTAAAAAACAGTTTAAAATTCTGATAATATTTCACAATATTATTTTTTTTCACTTTATTTTTGTTCAAATAAATGAAGCCTTTGAAGACTCTGATCATAAGAGACTTCTTTCAAAAACAATGAAATATATATGAATATATATATATTTATTAGGGCTGTGCTAAAGTTAATTGCAATTAATCGCATCCAAAATAAAAGTCTGTGTTTACATAATATATTTGTGTGTGCTGTATATAATTATTTTGTATATATAAATACCTATGCATGCATGTATATACTTAAGAATTATTTGCACTTAAATTTTATATATATATATATATATATATATATATATATATATATATATATATATATATATATATATATATATACATACATAATCTATATTATATAAATATAAATATTTTATATATGAATTACACATTTTCTTAAATATATACATGCATGTGTGTGAATTTATATATACAAAATAAATATATGCAGCTCACAAAAATATATTATGTAAACACAGACTTTTATTTTGGATGCGATTAATCGCAATTAGAAGTGATCCCATATAAACAAGTCAGTTTCTAACACCCATATCATGTTAATCTTAGCGTTAATGTGTTATAAATGAAACCAAACGGGCCAGTTAACAGTGTTCATGGCAAATCTGATTTGCTGGACAGAATGAGCTCAAAATGAGGCAGTTTCTAGCTGTCATTCGGACAATCGAGGCAATTGTATCCAATCACATTCCTCTGCATTACAGGCCACTGCACATTTGGACAGTGTCCAGACGTCGGGACCTCATGCTGGCTGGGATGATCGCTAACATGCCACAGCCTGAAGGAGAAATGCATCAGACACTGGACGGCTCTGGGTGAGGAACACACATGGGATGGCAGACGCATCAGCAGGCGTTCTCCTGCGCGCTACCACAACACGCTGTTTCACTCTGAAGTCAAGGGGGGCAATGCCATGACATATGTCTACGCACATCAGAGGAAACTTGAGAAGGAACGTGCACTGCTTCAAGGAAATACAAGGCAAGAATACAGCAGCGTTCAGATATCTGGGTTCTTTTTTAAAGAAATGAATATATTAAAATATGTGACAGAAGAGACATTTATAATGTTATGTTCACTCTAAATAATGCTGGGTTGTTTTAAATAAAATTTGGGTCCAATATGGACAAACCCAAATGTTGGGTTAAAAATTTAATTTCAAATTTTAACTTCAACTTTCACTTTCAATTGTACATTTTTTTTAATTTCATTTTTAAGCCAACATTTGGGTTTGTCCATATTTGACCCAAATTTGGGTTGAAATAACCCAGCATTTTTTAGAGTGTGTATTAGAATAGTGCATTCATTTCTTTCTTTAAAAATAAAAATCGTATTAACCTGAAATAAATTCTTCTAAAATAGGGCATCACATCCTGCTATTGGGGCATGTTGTCACCATTGACGAAAAAAAAAACAACAATGCTGGGTTGTTTGAACCCAAATTTGGGTAAAATGTTGACAAACCCAAATGTTGGGTTAAAAGTGTAAAAATGCAATTAAAAATGTACAGTTGAAAGTGAAAGTTGAAGTTGGGTTCAAATTTGAAATTACATTTTTTAACCCAACATTTGGGTTTGTCCATATTTGAACCAAATTTGGGTTCAAACAACCCAGCATTTTTTAAATGTACAGTTTATTCATTTACATATGGATTATACATTATTATATACATAAACACATATAGGAAAAGTACAATAATTTGAACATGGGATGACAGTTTCTAATGTCATACCAGAGTACCAAGACATTTTGTTGTTAAAATTTTAAGATTTATTATGACATTTTTAAGTATACCAATGACACACTCTAAAAGTGCTGGGTTGTTTCAACCCAAATTTGGGTCAAATATGGACAAACCCAAATGTTGGGTTAAAAATACAATTAAAAATTGCACAGTTGAAAGTGAAAGTTGAAGTTGGGTTAACTTTAAATTAGAGTTTTAACCCAACATTTGAGTTTGTCCATATTTTACCCACATTTAGGTTCAAACAACCCAGCATTTGTTAGAGTGTACAGTTTATTCATTTACATATGGATTATACATTATTATATACATGTATATGGATGACAGTATCTGTAATGTCATACCAGAGTACCATGACATTTTGTTGTTAAAATCTTAAGATTTATTATATTTTTAAGTAGCTAACCAATGACACACTCTAAAAAATGCTGGGTTGTGTTTCAACCCAAATTTGGGTCAAACTCGGACAAACCCAAATGTTGGGTTAAAATGGAATTAAAAAATGTACAGTTGAAAGTGAAAGTTGAAGTTGGGTTAACTTTAAATTAGATTTTTAATCCAACATTCGGGTTTGTCCATATTTTACCCAAATTTGGGTTCAAACAACCCAACATAGTTTAGAGTGTAGTAAAAAATTTGTGCAGAAATGGTGGTTTAAAACAAGACTTAAAGGTGTGTGTGTGTGCCCACCCTGAAAGATAATATGTGACAACTAGCCCCGGTCTCCCTAATTCACCCTGTTCTTCTTCATAATGCCTCACCATATCTTCTCTCTCAGTCGCTCTCTCTCTCCTCCCCCTCGGCTCTAGTGGTGTTTCTAGTAGACAAACCGATATGAGACGGAAGGCATGTGGCCCGTTGTGTCCTCATTACGACTTCAGCGCTGTGACGTAACCGTACAGCCAGGAATTCAATCACGTTCTCACTCCCTAGTGATGCTGCTACTGCTTAAGGGGAGCAGAAAAAGCACAAGAACGTTCCCAAACGCTACATATGTGTTATTTAAACATTATATAAAGACTACAGAAGTGTAATCACATTATGGCATCTGCAGGAGGAGGAAAAGGATGCTCCGCTTTGGAAAGAACGGTTACTGTCCTATAATCAGAATCAATTATTTAATAACTTTACACTGATTTTTGTTTTGTTGGTTATAACAATAATAGCAACCACAGTGTACATAATTTAATGTTTGCTTATATTTTCCATATAGAACATGCATATTGTTGAGCTTTTTGATTCATATAGGATAAAACTGTGTAAAAGCAGGACTGAAGACTGAGCGTCCCCTTGTGGACACTTGGGGAAATGCATTTGGGTAGATGAGTAACGTCAAGATTTAGGTCCGGACTCTTTGCTAATATACATTCGAAAACTGCCAAACTGTAAAAAAACGATATATGATCAATAAGTTATCACAACATGTGTGTTTTACATTGCTTTAACTCGTCAAAATAGGTTTAGCAATATTAAATGTTATGCAAGATTCGACTCAGTCAAATCAGTCTAATGTAATTTGAGTTGAAATCACTTAAACATCCAAGTTGATTGGACTTACAAATTTACAGTTTTACAGTGTAGAAATTTTCACAAATCATTACAAACAATAGGACGATATAAACCTCAACTTTTAAAGTAGAAAGACTTTCGATTCGATTACATATTTTTCCACATTTCACAACACCTGTAGTTAGACACAATAAACGTAAAAGACGCAACTGTTGATGGGTGGAAAGTGTTTGCATCTCTATTTTTAAGTAACAAAAGCACAACCAAAACAAGCATATTACCAGCTATGGAGTCAATGCAATCATGCTTCCTCGGGGAACGGTTTACTTCCTATCTTTCAAAAGGGCACACTTGAGTGAATTATTGCATTAAAATAGCTAAACGGTGTTAGATTACCTTGGATAAAAATTAAGTTAAATTGCAGCCCTGTGGAAAGGTTTCCAAAAAAAGAGATACCGACAAGAAATCACCAAAAACTGTCAACTGCATTCACAACAGCACGCTTTATAGCTTTATACAAGTTGAGATGGACTGAGCTGATGAGCTTTCTGATAAGCTGTAATCTGAAATCAGTCCACTAATGTGACTCCATTAAAATACAATTTGAGACCCGGATCTGACTCAGCGTGTGGGCCATAAGTCAGCATACAATATTCAGAGGGGGTAAAGATTAAAGAAAATCACATAACCCTTGGGATATTACTTATTACAATAAACGTGTAAGAAATGGACCTTTCTAATTTTGCTAGTATAGAAAAATGGCTGACCTGGTGACTTCAGGATTTGTGTTGGGAGTCTATTTATTTCTCAATTCCCAAGTCTATTTCATATTGACTTCCACCAACATTCTGCATGAAAAAGAAAAAAAAAAGCCAAGTGAAAAATGTTTATAATGTCAAAACAGTCCATGATCATCCCAGTGTGGTTATTAAAGGAGTAGTTCACTTAAAAATATAAAATTAAAAAAAAAACTTTTGCTGATAACCCTCATGTCATCCAAGATGTCCATGTCTTTCTTTCTTCAGTCGAAAAGAAATGAAGGTTTTTGATGAAAACACTCCAGGATTTTTCTCCATATAATGGACTTCAATGGGAACCAAACGGTTCAAGGTCCAAAAGAAAGTTTCCGTGCAAGCTGCAAACTGTTCAAAGGGCTTTAAACGATTCCAGACGATGAATAAGGATCTTATCAAGTGAAACGATCGCTCATTTTAAAAAAAATAAATAAAAAAGTTTAGGTTTTATAAGCTTAAATGGTCGCCTTGCTCTGTTCTCTGATGCTCAATCGTGACTCTCCTGTTTGAAGTCGTTAATCAAAATGAACGAATCTTTTTTCGAGTCATTTGGTTCATTCAACAAACGAAATGAACAAATTGACTCGAGAAAAGTTTTGTTCAGTATGATGAACGAGTTCGAACAGGAGAGTCACACACAACAGAGCAAGGTGAGCATTTGAGCTTATAAAACTTCAAGTTTTTTTTTTTTAAATGAGCGATCGTTTCCCTTGATAAGACCCTTATTCCTCGTCTGGAATCGCTTAAAGCCCTTTGAACAGTTTGCTGTTTGCATTAAAACAGTCTTTTGGACCTTGAACCGTTTGGTTCCCATTGAAGTCCATTATATGGAGAAAAATCCTGGAATGTTTTCATCAAAAACCTTCATTTCTTTTCGACTGAAGAAAGAATGACATGGACATCTTGGATGACATGGGGGTGAGTCCATCAATGGAACCAAGAAGCCAAATATGCTAATACAGGAAATATGCTAATACGGGACAGTCTGTCAGTGGTTGTGGGCGGAGCATGAGCAATATGACATATTGCTTCGAAAATCCAAACAGCTTGGCTATTGGGAGTGTTTCGGATTTGTTAGGATTAATAGGATTTGAGTGATATTTTTTCATTGTATGATGGTTGTGTCCACACACTGCAAAGACTTAAAAAGTTAATTCTTGCATCCGATGACCCCTTTAAATCACAGTTTTACCGGGCTATGACACAGCCATGTCACTGCTCTCCAAGACATATCATCTGACTCGTGTTATGCCCTGGCAGGGCCAGTGTAATATTTTGGTAACCTTAGGCATTTAATGAGCCTGGTTGCAATAAGACAGTCATCTTTAGATTCCCAAGAGTCATCCATTTATAACACTTGACAGGTGTTTCATGAAATTCGCCCTTTCCATCAGCTGATAGGTAAAGAGTCTGCCCGGTCTTGCCCGGTTAGCGTGTTGTATTAACTTCCAGAAAAATAAATCTGTATGTAGTTCAAAATTTTGCGGTCGGTACGATTTTTTTTTACGAAGTCTGCATTTGTTTGGTTAAAAATACAGCAAAGTTAAATTGTCATTTTTTCCTGTGACGTCAAAGCTGAATTTGAAAAAGAACAGCATTTAAAACAGCAATAAAATAAAAAAACGGAAATCTTTTGTTACATTATATACGTCTTTAACTGTCAATTTTATGCATCCTTGCTGAATCAATGTCTTTCTTCAAAAATCATTCAAAATAAATGGGCCTGATTGAGAAGACCATCAACTTATGACCTTTAATTCATAGGGGTATTCATTAATGTTTTATGTCAGTCTCTCTCTGGCAGACTGTGATGGTAAAAATAAAATAGGCCTTTTAATGATCAGGTCACATCTATAGGTTTTAATTTCAGCGCAAATGGATGTAAGACGATAGGTCACTGCTGAGGTCACAGAGTGCCCTTTTTATGCATTTATTAGAGGATGTCTTTAAAAGTAGATTAGTGTGTGTGTGTGTGTGTAAAGAGCAAGAAAACAGAGGCCATAGTGAAAAAATCTATGAGAAATTAACATCTAGTACCTTAACGTGAGCATATTAATCTTTATTGGAGCAGGTCGGTTCACTCGGCGGCCATCTTGATTGCGCTATTTTCTAGGCATGCCAGCTCCAATGTACTTTATGGGGGAAAACAAAAATGTCCAAAACATTGTTTTTTTTTCCCAAAACATTTAAGCTAGCCCAGCTAATGCTAGTAAAAAACAAACAAAAAAACGGGTGAAGCCTCTCTCGTCAAGGCTCTTTAAAAGCTGGGAGAACGACGCGAGGCCGGTCGCGTGATTACCGATGAGCGACGCCTGTGAGCGGGAATTTTCTAAGCAATGTTAATGCACATCAACTAGGGTGACCATATTTTGATTACCAAAAACCAGGACACTCGGCCCAGCAAACAGATGGGCCAACTCAAATGATACTCGAAGTTTACTCAAAGATACCTTATTAATTTCAATACATTTAAAGTAGGTTATGCCTCCTCTGTATGGATAGAAAATTGTTATATTGTTATATGAAAACAGGATATGTCCTGGGAAAACAGGACAGTTGGTCACCCTACATCAACCGATCACTTGTTTAGCGTTCATACAAACGCTACATTCAGATCCACCAATCGGAAAGAATTCAGTATGGTTGAAACAAAAGCTGTATATGTAAACAATGAATGGTGACTGCAGAAAGCAAAAGCTGAATCCCGGACGACGGCCGAACATGTCCGGGAAAAAGAGGATGGTAATCCCTAAAGTTACTACTCGGCTTTCTCCACAGAACAAGAGCCTGCTATTTTAGCTTCCAAAAAAAGATGGCTGACACTATGTGTAATCCCAATCCTCCATAATGCATCCATCTGCGTATTCAGTACCTTCGACCATATTGTCAAAAAGTTTCTGCCGGTGAAATCAAACGCACTGGCACTGATCTGTGATTGGTCTGTTAGCGCATTAGGTCCAACCCCCTATGGGCGGGTTTGAAAGGGTGGGAACTAGTGCTTGTAGTCTTTACAGAACCCCCCCCCCCCCCCCCCCCTTACACTTCCACCTACAATGACGTAAAATTACGATTTTTGCATCATTGTTGGAGGAAGTGAAAAGGTAAATAGCAGATTTCTTTCATCTCATGGGAAAATGAGAGAGTGTTGCACAACCATTCAATATTATAACTGGGTTTCTATCAATGGAAAGCTTAATGCAAATGGGTGGAGTGTCCCTTTAATGGCAGTATTCAAATCATCTTCAATTGCTACTGTGCACTTTGGTCATTTGTTGCGGATTTCGTTCCAGTCCTCCTCCAGCTTTATGCTGAGATTGTGCATGATCTTCCTGTATAAAATAGTGCCTTTCCATCAAAATAGCCCAAGGGCATCATTTGGGCTAAATGCCGGTCGAGTGATGAACAGCGTTTGTTCACCTCACCTGTATTTATCGGTGTCATCAAAGTCTTGTTTGTTGTGCGTGGGCTGAATGAAATTGCACTCCATAAGACCAATAACTCCCACACCTTTTCTTTCGGCCTGTTATAAAAGCAAACCACAGCTTTTAGTATTGAATTGATGGGTAAAGGAAGCAGAAGAAACATGCAATCATTTGTGGTTACCTTACATTGGCAGGTCACTTTCACGTACAGCATTATCAGCCTGTTCTGATACATCACAATCCACTAATGCTCTTTGCTTTTGGTGTTGTATCCGAAAGTGATGCGTACACGCTTGTTCTGAGCACCGAGTTAAGAAATGCTGAGAAGGTGATGATGTTATATGTGTGGACTCCAAAAACAATCTATTTTGTAAAGATACAAGGAATTATGGCCTGTAGTTGTACTGTGCAATATGAGCCAGACTCTTGGATATCAGCTGGCTCTTCACTCTTTACCCTCGGATAATGATTTGCATGAGAGGCTTCAGATGTTACATATAAGTAGGATGGTTTCTGAAGGATCATGTGACACTGAAGACTGGAGTAATGATGCTGAAAATTCAGCTTTGCCATCACAGGAATAAATTACAATTTAAAATTTAAATAAAAGTTACTTTAAATTGTAAAAAAAAAAATCATAAAATTACTGTTTTTACTGTATTTTTGATCAATTAAATGCAGCCTTGATGAGCGCAAGAGACTGATCAATACTTAATAGATCACCTGGTCAAAAGTTTAAAGCTCCGTTCATTCGCAACTCTATGGCAAGATACGTATAGTAATTACAAGAAGCCAATTAGGTGTTGTTAATTGTTCTGGCTTTGGGCCCCATGCTCACTGTTGGTTTAATGTTATAGGCTTTTAGTGCTAATGACATAAGACCACTGTGAATCCCTTGAATTAAGCGACTAAGAGTTCTTGATTATCTTGCAATTATAGCAACCAGTAATTACAAGTCCATTTCACACACTTTTCACTAGCTGTACTTAAAATGAATAATAAATTAGCTTAAGTGACTGGACAGGCATGCTTTTGTGCTTTGTACCTGAGCAACTTGTGCAGTCTGGCTCTGGTCAAACCCTCCCCATTATCCATAAAATAGAGAGAGTCCGTGTACAGTGACAGTCTATCCAGATCGGTCTGGCATGAACATATCCAGTAGCACCTCATTGCAGTACACAAGATCCAGGGGGCGGAGTTGGATCCAGATCTAAGTGGTGGATATGGGTGGGGTTAGGGATCAGGGAGCGGAGATGGGTAGGATTAGGGGTGGGGTTAGGGATCAGGGGGCGGAGACGGGTAGGATTAGGGGTGGGGTTAGGGATCAGGGGGTGGAGATAGGTAGACTTAGGGGTGGGGTTAGGGATCAGGGGTGAAGATAAATAGGATTAGGGGTGGGGTTAGTGATCAGGGGCGGAGACGGGTAGGATTAGGGGTGGGGTTAGGGATCAGGGGGTGGAGATGGGTAGGATTAGGGGTGGGGTTAGTGATCAGGGGGCGGAGATGGGTAGGATTATGGGTGGGGTTAGGGATCAGGGGTGGAGATAAATAGGATTAGGGGTGGGGTTAGTGATCAGGGGCGGAGACGGGTAGGATTAGGGGTGGGGTTAGGGATCAGGGGGTGGAGATGGGTAGGATTAGGGGTGGGGTTAGTGATCAGGGGGCGGAGATGGGTAGGATTATGGGTGGGGTTAGGGATCAGGGGTGGAGATAAATAGGATTAGGGGTGGGGTTAGTGATCAGGGGCGGAGACGGGTAGGATTAAGGGTGGGGTTAGGGATCAGGGGGTGGAGATAAATAGGATTAGGGGTGGGGTTAGTGATCAGGGGGCGGAGATGGGTAGGATTAGGGGTGGGGTTAGGGATCAGGGGGTGGAGATAAATAGGATTAGGGGTGGGGTTAGTGATCAGGGGCGGAGACGGGTAGGATTAAGGGTGGGGTTAGGGATCAGGGGCTGGAGATAAATAGGATTAGGGGTGGGGTTAGTGATCAGGGGGCGGAGATGGGTAGGATTAGGGGTGGGGTTAGGGATCAGGGGGTGGAGATAGGTAGGATTAGGGGTGGGGTTAGGGATCAGGGGCGGAGATGGGTAGGATTAGGGGTGGGGTTAGGGATCAGGGGGCGGAGACGGGTAGGATTAGGGGTGGGGTTAGGGATTAAGGGGTGGAGATGGGTAGGATTAGGGGTGAGGTTAGGGATCGGAACGACAAGGCTATAATATGGTCGAAAAAGTCGAAAGATTTGTGGCTAGTAAATTTTTTTGCGATCAAATCTAGCTAATTTAGCAACATCTCTTGTTCTGATTGAATACTTGGCCTATTTCGTGAAAAGTGAATTGTTTTGCAGATACTTTCATGCTTACGACCCAGATGTTGAGATGGCCCTCACTGCAGAACATGAAATCCAGTGGGAGGAGTTGGATCCAGGTTTTCATTTTCAACGTTGGGTTTGGTCTTCTAAATGCGAATTTTGTCATTGTTTTGAAGCACACTAGCTTATAGATAACAGTAAGGCTAACATTATCATACTGAAAGCCAAAAAACTTTAAATAGGGCACTATTTGAGGGAACAGACATCTGGGTGTCCGGGACCATTGTGGATGTCATTGAGTGCACTTATTCAATCTCACATTCAATCCCACGTCTGAAACTGTGTTCTAAAAATACATTTGATATTGATATGAGGGTAGGTAGGCAGAAATAGATTCAGAGGCATATGTTGTATTGCATACAACAATGCAATTCAATGCAAAGACATTTACTTTTTACTTCTGATACTCAAGTACATTTAAAAACAAATACTTCTGTACTTTTACTCAAGTAAAAATCTTTACTTTGTTGTGTACTTTGTCCACCTCTGGACATTCTCTTCCAAACCAGTACTTTCCCCCATGGATTAAAAGAGAAAGCAATACAACTGGATGAGAAAGATCATGGAATTTTATTTATTTTTGTAATGCAAAGTTTTCCAGATTAATGAAATTATTATTTATATCTACAACATTCATCAATTTTAACATAAAAAATGACAAGTTACAATCCACTTTTTAATTTAGTATTAATTGATGTAGTTGACATTGTATTTGCATTTTGCATCATTAAATATTTAACATACACTAAACTATTGATCTTCAATTTAAGGCCACATAAATCCTGCCATATGGATCTTTGAGCACAATGATGATGATGATGCATTTTCATGTGTTTGCATCCATGCAAAGCATTTTAACAAAATTGTACTTTAAATATTTTTGGATATTCTATTCAGTAGAGCTTTGATCAAATATTAAAGCTTTTTGTGTTTAATGTACGATAATAAGAAATCACACAATGCAATAAAACTGGAGAGGTTAGTCTGAATGTGTCTGAACTTGACTGGTCTTTTCAACAGAAACAAACACAACCTGTTCTCTCTTTCTTGCTCTCACCAGGGCTGCACCTTCTTCTCTGAAACAAACTGCCCATGAGGCTCTTTGGCCCCTGAAGGCAGTAATGCCAAATACACTGGGGTGATGGCGCCCTCATCTGGAGATTTGGTTGCATTTGGTCCAGCCATGTCAGTCCTGACCCATCCTGGACAGCAGGCATTGCATAGGATCTCATCTCCAGGCCTCTCTTTCGTCAGATTTCGGGCTAGGATTCTAGTCAGGGTGGTGAGGCCGGTTTTGGAGACCCCATACGCAGTGCTGGGCCAGCCTTTTTCCGAATGAACCCCTTCCTGAGCTTCACGAACGAATCGCTCCATCAGCCCCACCAGTTCTTCCTCTGTGATGTCATTGCTTCGGAAACGGGCCTGGAGTTCAGGACTGCAGCGGCTTAAAGCCACCGAGCCCATCACGCTGGAGACATTCACTAGCCGACCTAGAAGCAAATAAAAGCATTTGAAGTAAGAGAGGAGAAGAGAAAAAACACCAGAGGTACAGTGTAACTGATGTATGACTTACCTCCTGGTTTGATAATGGGCATGAACATATTGCACATATCTCTAGTAGCAAAGAAATTGGTCTTCAGAGTCACATCTGCTTGGGTCCCAAAGGGAGTTGTGTCCGCCACTGCCATGAAGAAATGAAACATTGTTTTTCTTTACACATAACACAAAATTATGGTAAAATGTTAACACATTTAACCTCATTTTAGAATAAGACATTTTGAATTTTCACTTCATCGGAATGCCAAAGATAATAGCAACTTTTCCCATTGGAATCCGATAGGCCTACTTTAACCACTCGTTTCACAGACAAGGCTTAAACTAGTCCCAAACTAAAATATGCATGTTTGAGCTGAAAGTAACTTGCACTGAAATAGACCAGTGCCATTGTTTTGTTTCAAGTTGCACACCAGTAATGTTTTTTTTTCTAAGGCACGTTTATAAAATCTACTTAATGTTTTAATTGAACTAAAGTCAAATCCTGGCTCAATCTAAACCCTGTCTGTGAAACCAAGTCTTTTACTCAAGTCGTATTTGAATTGGTTACTAATAACTTGTAAAAGAGTAATTCTGTAAAGAAAACAACACTCTTGTTTTCGTAACAAATGTCTTTAGTAACTTTTAAAGGCGATTCCAGCGTTGTTGACGAGCACGTCCAGGCCTCCGTACTTCTCTCTGAAGAAGTCGCGTGCGGTGCGGATGCTGTTTTGGTCATTGATGTCCAGCTGATGGAAAAGAGGACTGAGCCCCTCCTTCTTCAGACTGTCCACCGCTGCGGCTCCTAGACCAGCATCCCGGGCTGTCAGGTACACGTCTCCGGCGTACTGTTTGCACATTGCCCGCACGATTGCGAACCCGATGCCTTTATTTGCACCAGTGACCAGAGCTACTTTGCTGTTGCTCATTGCTGTAATGTGTCTATAAAGGAAAAGAAACTGAAAATAACTGCATGTCGTGGCATAACAGAAACAACAGCCTTAAGTAATAAAATAACGAATTTGAATGCATTTGGAAAACGTATGCATGATAACAACAAAACACGTACCTGTTCTTGTCCGTCCAGTTTTGTTTTTGCCTGTTTTTAGTGTGACGCTGCTTACTGCGCATGCGCGGTTGAATACTCTTTCATAAGCATCGCAGTTTTATATTTTTGTCAGGTGCAACAAGGTTTACTAGCCAACAAAGCGATGATTATGAGCACGTTGGGGTTTTTTTATTAAAACGTCAATATTTTAAATATTTTTTATACATACTCCGATTGGTTCACACTAAGATAATGACGTACGTCCTGAGCACGTGATCCGGTTGTGTTTTTGACCATGTCACATGTGGATGTGTGTTTTGTTTCTAACTGAGGTTTAGAATGAGATTACACCCGAAACAAGCTTCATGTAGCCCTGTTATGTGGGAACTTTAAGATGAATAAATCTGGGAGAAGAGCGAGGGAAAAAAGACGGAAAACACACGAGTCGCATGTCTCTAAAGGTATTCTGTTTCTATGCTGATATACGTTACTGTAACTTCCTAGTACAGTGTGTATTATGCTTGAATTTTGTGTGTATTTTGGTCCTAGTTACTCTGACTCACGAAGCACAGTTTGTTCTTTTGAGAAGATGGCTAAAAGAAAGAGGATTCACCTCACAGTCTCTCATACCTGTAAACTTCCAAGGCAAGTAACCACTGTAGATTGATAGTTTTCACACTTATGTATTCATTATGCTAACTTTTTATAGTATAATGTAAAAAATAATGACTGTTTTTTCCTTAGACACTGGAAGAGGGCTTATGGCAACTCAGACTATCAAGGTACTTTTATGTATGCTGCAGGCCAAAAGTAATAAAAGTATGCATTTATTTTAGTAAAAAATATTATTATATATTATTATTAACATTTAAAATATCTATCTTTTCTGTTGTAATGTATTTTAAAATGTAATTTACTTCACTGGTAGACTTTAAAGCAACCTTTACTCCAGTACTTCTGTGTCAAATAATTTTAATACGCTAATAGGGTGCTCAATAAGCATTATTTGTATCACTGTTGAAAACAGTTGTGCTGCTTCATGTTTTGAAGCCATGAAATACTACCATTCAAAGGTTTTGGGTAAGCACAGTTAAAAAGATAAAATAATCTGATATATTTGTCCAGCAGGGATGCGTTTAATTGATAATGTTACAAAAGATTTCTGTTTGAAATAAATGATCATGTTCATCAAAGACTCTGGAAAGAAAAATGTATTGCTATTCCCACAAAATTGTATGCAGTAAAAACATTGATAATAATAATAAATTATTTTTTCAGGCCAAAGACGTGGTGATTTCCTTACCTGAGAAATGCTTACTGACATCCAGCACAGTTCTGAAGAGTTACATGGGTGACTATATAAAAAGGTATTTTTGGACTGATCGTTATTTCTCCCCAAAACATAATCACTTTTAAAAAATGAATCCCTTTTAAGATTTTCTGTGCACCCAGATATTTTTTTTCTACCCAACTGTAGATGGCATCCTCCCATATCTCCTCTTCTGGCTCTGTGTTGTTTCCTCATCGCTGAGAGACATCGTGGAGATGCATCAGAGTGGAGTCCCTACATTAACATCCTCCCGAAGACCTACACGTGCCCTGTGTACTTGCCTGATGACATCATTGGCCTTTTGCCTAGGACTCTCCAGAAAAAAGCTACAGAGCAGAAAGAACAGTGTCGGGAACTTTGCTCCTCTTCCCTTATGTTTTTTAGCTCCCTCCAGCCACTCTTCAACCAGCCCACAGAGGAGTTGTTTACCCAGGATGCAATGCGGTGGGCTTGGTGTAGCGTTAACACGCGTACGGTGTACATGGAGCATGATCGGAGCAACTATCTCTCCAGGGAGAAAGATGTCTATGCACTTGCACCATACCTTGACCTGCTGAACCACTGTCCTAATGTCCAAGTAAGAGCATCTAACAGAAATACACTACTGTTCAAGGTTTGGGGTCCGTAAGATTGAAATAAGCCTAATATGCTCACTAAGGCTGATGCTTTTAAAATGACTTCTTTAAATGACAAATGTAATTTATTCCTCAATATTTGTTCCTAAATATTCAGCATCATTAAATATATATATTCATTAAATATAAATAATTTATTCCTGAATATTCAGCATCATTAATGCAGTCTTCAGTGTCACATGATCCCTTAGAAATCATTCTGATGCTGCTTTGATGCTCAAAAAAAACCATTTCTTATTATTATCAATGTCACAAACAGTTGTGCAATATTTAAAATAGAATTTTTTTGTAACTTTATGAATAGGGATGCACGATATATATCGGCCAACATATCGGTTATCGGCCGATATATATTCATTTTTAATGTTATCGTTATCGGCCTGATAAAAAAATGAGGTTGTTATATTAAAGCCGATAAATAATGTATTATTCCCTTTAGCTGAGACACTTGTTGAGCACTGTTTATGTTTTTAATTTCTTAAAATATGATTGAAATCTCTTCAAAAAAGAAAAATACAGTTTGGTACAACATGTGCAGCCCAAATTGGTCATATTATCGGCTATACAACACTATAATGAGAACATCAGTATAATCGTGCGCTTGGGACATGGGTTTAATTGTGAGACTTTTGTTTTTGTAATCAGGCTCTCAAAATTACATAAAAATTTGGATTTAAGTTTATTGGCCGATATATCGGTTATCAGCTTTCAAATATAAAGAATTATCGGTATCGGCCAACATTTTCATATCGGTGCATCCCTATTTATAAATGTCTTTACTGTCACTTTTGATCAATTTAATCACTCATTAATCACTATTTGTATCATTTACTTAAAAAATACTACAGATTTTTAAAAGTTGCATGGCTATATAAGTAAGGAAAATTGTTAACTTTCCCTGATGTGCAGGTTGAAGCTGGCTTTAACAAAGACACTTGCTGCTACGAGGTTAGAAGTGTCCAAGGCTGTATGAAGTTCCAGCAAGCATTCATCAATTACGGTCCTCATGATAATCACAGACTGCTTCTGGAATATGGCTTTGTCGCTCCTGGAAACCCCCACAGCGTAGTATATGTTGATTTAGGTAAGCAACACACATACTGAAATATTACATTTTCTGAACCTGTGTCAATCACTATTTGTTGTTATTGTAGGGACTCTAAAGTTGTGTCTAAATGAAAGAGACAAACAGCTAACACAAAAACTACTCTACCTGAAGGACAATGCTTTTTTAAGGTAAGTTATGGATATATTGTGTCAATAACAATCATATGTGTCATTTTTGGGGATCATGGTTTCCGTGGTCTTCTAGCTGTTAAAAACAAATCTTCATGCATTTTGCAGAAGAACATTGTTTTGGTTGTGCTTCGGCGTTGATGTGTAACTGTGTAATGTTGCAGTACTTAAAGAGTGTTCCTTTCGAACTCTGACTTAAATTCATGATCTTGGGGACATTTAGCTGTTCTAATAAATTCAGTTGTGTCATTATGACAGTGGGGTGTTCTTACAGTACAACAACTGTATAGAACCGTTAATTCATTTCCCATATGTTCTCACGCTTCAGAAACTTGACATTTGGGATGGATGGCCCTTCCTGGCGACTGATGACTGCACTGAGACTGCTGTCCTTGACACCTGAGCAATAGTGAGAAGTTAGCATCCTAAAACACATTATTTGTATGAGTGTAAATTTGAATGTGCGATAATGCAAAATACATGCCACAGTATTGTCATCGTTATTGGTTTTACTTGCATACGTTTTATTTCATGACAATTATTTGAATACATTCAAAGCTTAAAGGAGTAGTTCACTTTAAAAAAACTTTTGCTGATAATTTACTCACCCCCATGCCATCCGAGATGTCCATGTCTTTCTTTCTTCAGTCGAAAAGAAATTAATGTGTCTGAAAACATTCCAGGATTTTTCTCCATATAATGGACTTCAATGGGAACCAAACGGTTCAAGGTCCAAATGACAGTTTCAATGGGCTTTAAATGACACCAGATGATGAATAAGGGTCTTATCTAGCGAAACGATCGGTCATTTCAAAAATAAATAATAAAGTGTACATTTTATAAGCACAAATGCTCAACCAATGAAATGACTCGAAAAAAGATTTGTTCATTTTAATGAGTGAGTTCGAACCGGAGAGTCACAGAACAGAGCAAGGCAAGCAGTTGTGCTTATAAAACTTACGAGTTTTTTATTTATTTAGAAATGACCGATCATTTCGCTAGATAAGAGCCTTATTCATTGTCTGGTGTCGTTTAAAGCGCTTTGAAGCTGTACTGAAACTGTCTTTTGGACCTTGAAACTGTAGAAGCCATTGAATTCCATTATATGGAGAAAAATCCTGGAACGTTTTCATCAAAAACCTTAATTTAATTCCGACTGAAGAAAGAAAGACATGGATATCTTGGATGACATGGGGCGAGTAAATTATCAGCAAAAGTTTTTTTTTTAAACATGAACTAATCCTTTAAATCTGTTGTCTGCAGTAGTAGTTGGAAGAGTGTCCTCTTGGGGGCAGCAGTGAGCCGGGATAGGGAAGAGTGGTGCATTCAGTCTGCCCTAAAGCTCTGTAATAACCTCACTGATGGCAATGTCAAAGCACTAGAAAGGGTGAGTCTAATTATAATCTATTCATTCTTAATGCTCCCTGTGTCTAATTAAAGATATGAAACCACTTACAGCCCAAGTCTTTTCATTTTTTACAGCTATCGCAGCTCAAACAGGGCGCAAACCTGTCTCGCATTGAACAACTGTGTGTGGTGGAGAGCCTGAGACTAGAGGAGCAAAGGATTCTGGAACACACACAAGTGGTTCTTCAAAACCTCCTGAGACAACAATAGTCACTGTGGTAACAGTAGGGCATTCCTCATGCTGTCACTGCCAAGATTTTAAACGCAAGCCAAGACTGTGAGTACAGAACCAACAGATCCGGATAACCATTGTGCCAATCACTTCCAATGCTACGGGAAATATGGAGTCCAAAAGAATAGTTCACCCAAAAACTAAACGCTCAAAGGAAACGTTTTTAAGAATGTTCATGCTGCTCTTTTCCACCGTTGCAGTTATCTTAATTTTCACTGCATGGAAATGATCTGCGTGAGCATTTTAGTAACATCTAGTGAGTACAACTTATTAGGTGAACTTTTTCCTGTGTGTCAATTTTGACAATAATGGTGGACCGGAAGACAAGGGGACGTTTAGGACAATGGGATCTTAACAAATACCAATCTTCTATTGAAAGCAAATGAGCTGCATGCTGAGTTTTTGATAGAAGACCACTGATAATCAAATGCATACCTCTGAACAATGATGCCGGAATCTAGGTCAGCGTTATCTGTCCTTTTCCACACAAAGCTGCCCATATTAATGGGCAAGAGAAATGGGATCAGATGGTGGCGTTAATAATCCATTGGGAATGCTTGAGAAGGGGAGAATCGCATCTAGGCCAAAGTTCCTAGCCAAAATATTTCACAAAATACCAATTTCAAATGTTTTTTTAATTTTTTTTTTTGCTTTGTGATCTATTGTTTTGTAAAAAAAAAAAGGAGCTTAATTTCCATTTAACGAATTTTAATGTGTTTACAATTAAAAGAGCAACTGACAACATGAGATTAATAACAACAACGACTACAATTTACAGAATTATGGAAAAACAAATCAAAGCTTAACAACTATTCTCTTCCTTGTTTCTTTTCTCTGCACCATCTCCATGGAGACCGTGGCTTCATATAAAGGCACAGGTTGCTCCAACAGCGGCCTGCAACAGTCAAATTCAACACCGTTCACAATGACGAAGATGATTTCACACTTTTCCTCTGCATTACAGACACAGTCCACATACATTTAGTTTTAAGTTTATAATTTCTCCTTCTGTACAGACTCTCATTCACGCGACCCTCCTTTCACACACTTGTTAACTCTTCATTCTTACCTGAAAGTGCCTGTGCTTAGTTTGTCCATCACATCTTTCAAGATATCTGAGAGAGAGTAGACTAAAGGCGAATAACCCAGTTACAGACCGGAAACCATGTGCCTTGTATGTTGTTGAAAAGATCGTTCCAGTAGCCTCAGGACACTGGGAGAAAACCCTCAGGTCCCACATAATCAAATTGGCATGGACAAGCCATATGGACACTGAGGAACCCAATGACCTCATTGCAACATATAGCGATTTAAAAAAAAATTTCTGATACAATTTAGTCAGATCTCTTTTCTTCATTCCACTTGAGAGTAAAATATTAATGGTTTGTCAAAAGAATAAAGATTGCCTATTAGAGTCTATATTAAGGCTTCATGGCAAATAATTTACAAAAGAAAATGCATTCAAGTCACTTTGGATAAAAGCATTTGTTAAATACATGAACTTGAGCTAAATCTCTTAAATATATAGGCCGCATTTACATTACATAGTTGAAGTGACCCAATACCAATTTTTCCTTCCCATGTGGCGTAGATTTGATATGTATGGAAGCTTGTTTCCGCCACTGAATAAAATAAATAAATAATTGCAACTTTTTATCACACAGAGATAATGCGAGATATGAAGTCAGAATTGCGAGATAAAGTTGCAATTCTGAGAAATAAAGTCGCAATTGCGAGTTATAAAGTTGCAATTCTAGGAAATAGTCGCAATTGCAAGATATAAAGTAAGAATTGTGAGATATAAAGTCCCAAGTCTGAGAAATAAAGTCGCAATTGTACAAAAAAAAGCCAGAATTAAGACTTTTTATCTCACAATTCTGACTTTTTTCCCACAATTGCGAGTTTACATCTCGCAATTCTGACTTTACAACACATAATTGCAAGTTTATCTCGAAATTTTGACATCTTTTTTTCAGAATTGTCAGATATAAACTTGCAATTGCAAGTTATCAGGCCAATTCTAACGGGGGAAAAATGACTTATTTCCCCTCAGAATAGTTTGTCACAATTCTGACTTTACAACATGCAATATCGACTTTATATCTCGCATTTCTGACTTATCATGCATTTCTGACTTTATATCTCACAATTCGGACTTTATATCACGCAATTGCGACTTTATATCAACCAATTCTGACTATATCTCACAATCCTGACTTTATAACACGGAATTGCGACTTTATATCACGCAATTCTGACTTTATTTCTCGCAGTTGTGAGAAAAAAAGTTGCAATTACCTTTTTTATTTTTTCATTCTGTCGCGGAAACAAGCTTCCATAGATATATGACCCACAAAAATGTGTAAGGAACAAATCACATGGTTTCTCGGTTTTAGGCCCCGGTCATTTAATTTGATATTAATCAGAATTGGGGATTTCATTCTACCATGTAAGCGGACAGATCGGATATTCCCATCAATGCGAGTCGTACGTCATTGAAAGCAAAAGCTTGTATTTCCATGATGTGTCCATTGCAATTTGCACCATTTTTACTTCCTTTAGACCTAAGCTCTTCCGGGCCGGTACGTCTATCGTGGGTTGTATCACCAAGTGTAAATGCAGATATCGGATATATGGGTATCCTTTAAAAGATGATTCAATCTGTTTTTTTAAAAAAAAAAACCCCGATATAGTCAACGAATCGGAATTGGGCATCAAGACTTGCAGTGTAAATGCAGCCATGGAGTATTTTACTTTTCAATGCTGATAAACAAATCAGAGGCCTGAATGCTTTGTGATAAAACTGGGCCAAACAAGAGGCAGTCTTCAGTTACAGATCAGTAAAGTTTGTAGTAAAAGATACGAAGATATCGGCCCTGCTTGGCACGGGATGCTGTCCACACCTCATCATTAAGGAACGAGAGAGACGCTGCCTTCAGGAAGAGAATGTGGCTGTCGGGAGGATCCAGCTTGGAAAAGAGGATAATAAGGGTTTTATTAAGTGCATCTAAACCTGCTGTGAGTCAATCACTCATCAATATTTAAATGTATAAAATGAGGTTAAAGTATACTGAAGAGAACAAGGAGCTACTCACCTGTAAGTGTTGTTCTGTGGTGACCCAAAGACCTCCAACTGAAAGAAGTGTAAGGAGGTCATGTTTATGTGGGCGATGCCTCTGAGTTTCCGCCTCCTCCTCCTCATAGAGTCTCACTGTTCAAGAAAGGCTCAAAATCAGACACCGCTAATTGAAACTGAACTACCGGTAAGTGAAAATGAACATGAAAACATGAATCAACTCATAAATGTACACATTTAATTTGGACTTCTCTGTGCATGCTCTTTGAGGTGGTGACCATAGACCTCCATTATATGACTGACAGACAAGTACGGTTTGACCTAAAAATGTCAAAATTGAAACTACTGCAGAAACAAAGACAACTACATCTTGGACGCCCTTGAGGTAAGCTAAAACATACCAAAAATTAATTTCCCTTTAAAATGAATTACATTTTGCAACACAAATGCTTGTAGGACTCAAAGTCAGTATTTATACAATTAATTAAAACCAGATATGAGAAGACTATGTTGAAATGGTTAGAAATGTCATATAAAGTAGGCTTAAACCTCCTGAATCAATGATGATGTCCACTCCAAGACCTCCAGTTTCTTCAAGGCACGAGTCCACCAAGTTCTCCTTTGAGTCCCACACTCTGATCACTCGAGCTGAAGGAAGACAAATACATTTCAGTACTGAGCTAAAAAAATCATCAAAATACTTAGTGTCAATCAAATAATATGTTGGTGTGAATAGATATATACCTATAGAAGAGATTTCTGCCCTTTGCAACTTACCCAAAAGTGATTCCTGCACACCTTGAGCAAGTGCAAACAGCAGGAAGAAACAATGTGAAGAAAGTCACATGGTGTACAAAGACAAAGAAATGCTCAAGGTAGAAGTGAGACGATAAAGAGAGGCACTTTCAGAAAAGGTTTGACAATGCGAGTGAGTTTAAAGAAAGAAAAATCTAGGACAAGTGAAATCTGTTTTGATTTCCAGAGGAACAGAGAAGAAAGGAATCTTTGAAATATGAGAACATGCCCTCAGCAACAATCAAAACGTACATATTTCTACATTTGATTAGACTTCGGTAGATTTGAGACTTTTACATAAAATGTGATGATTGATGATTCATATGCTCATGAAATGAGAACACAATCTAACATTGTAAAGTTTTACAAGAGATAACAACTAGAGATTAAAAATGGCCTGACATTTCAGTTTGTCTGGTGTTTATCAGGGATATTAGAACAACTCATGCCAAGTTTTTTCAAGAATCAAAAAGTCAAACAAAGCTTGGACTCCCTCCTAAACTGACACTTCATTGAGAAAATATCTTGGCTGTCATTTCTCTCCACAATGCACACTTCAGTACCCACCCACACTCGGTCGGAGCTCTTCCAGAAACTTCTGGTCGTCCGGAGACAAAGCTGTAGCCAAGACTTTCACACCGTGATAGTGGGCGAGCTGAATGGCCAGAACTCCAAAGGGCTGCGTGCAAACAAAACAGGAAGACTGATAATGATTTAAGACATCGAATGCAGGGCGTCAAACAATGGTTATAGAGCGGCTATGCTGATTCTGATACGAGAAATGATAATGAAATGAAAATGATTCATGACTCAAAAAAAGATTTGTTCATTTTGATGAACGAGTTCGAACAGGAGAGTCACGAACGCTCATCACAGAACAGAGCAAGGCGAGCATTTAAGCTTATAAAACTTAAACTTTTTTATTTATTTGTTAAATGGCCGATCGTTTCGCTTGATAAGACCCTTATTCATCGTCTGGTGTCATTTAAAGCCCTTTGAAACTGCAATGAAACTGTCGTTTGGATCTTGAACCGTTTGGTTCCCATTGAAGTCCATTATATGGAGAAAAATCCTGGAATGTTTTCATCAAAAACCTTAATTTCTTTTCAAGTGAAGAAAGAAAGACATGGACATCTTGGATGACATTGGGGTGAGTAAATTATCAGCAAAAGAATTTTTAAAAGTGAACTCCTTTAAACATTGTCTGTGAAATCGGGGGTTATAGTGTTACAAAAGATTTCTACTCCAAATAAATGCTGTTGTTTGGGTCCGGGACCATATTTTAAATAGTAATAATATGCCACAACCTATCTGTTTTTATTGTATTTTTTAATCAAATAAATGCAGCCTTAGTGAGCATAAGAAACTTCCAAACTTATACTAAAAGTAAAAGAAATCATCAGGAAGGTGGATGATACCTACACTAGCCCCATCCAGCACTAGTACAGTCTGACCCACAGTCATCCGAGCCAGAGTATGGAGAGCGGTGTAGGCCCTGAGACCGTCTTTAATGACCGCTGCTGCTTCAAACCAGCTCACTTTCTCAGGCTTCGGAACTGTAAGCATATGGAAAACAAAAAGCACATTGTCAGACCAGCAGTGTATCTTTAAGTGACTAGGTAGGATTGTAATGCGAACAACAATACCTAGATTATATTCATCAATAAGCACTACCGAACAAAGGCCAGACTGCTCAGCATCCAGAGGGAGAATTCCTGAGAAGACATACAAATGTGTATTTGATTATATACATATAGAGCAGACTCTAATAAGAAAGAGAGTCTAATAAAGTTCTTACCAACAACCTCGTCATCTGGCTGGTAAAACGTCACTTTGGGTCCAACTGGAAAATGATATGCATCGCATTAGATTTATCAGTCAGGTTTATCTGGTTAAAAAAGTGAAAGGTAATCGAATACACAAGTCATGCAAACCTTGTAGAACAACCCCAGTGATCTCCCTTCCAACCGGGATATGTTCGCTCTCAAGCCTGAGGTCCTCGTACATCTGAAAAAAAAAATTGCATTATATTATAATGCATTATAAATGCATTATAAATATATTATAAATATTAATATTATAAATATTAATAAAAAATACAATTTCTGTTAAATGAGGGCTAAGTAATGTCCAAGTTTGAGCCATACGCAGGTTTAATCACATTAAATCACTAAAATTCATTCAAGATGTAGAATTCATTCAAGAGTAGACATGGTGAAAAATCATTTACCTGAAAATCAACCGGACTAAGTGCACATGTTTTTACTTGAACTTTGACCTGATGGCAGCCAATGTTAGTGGGTGCATTCTATGAAAAAAAAGCAAAGAATGTCAGACAATTTCAAATGCCTTATTACAGATTTGTTTAGGAAACTTTATGTAAATCCATGCATTTTCAGGCATTCTCACCGTCTCCTGTATTACAAACTTCACATCACCCTGGTCTCCACCTGGTTTGCAGTAAAGTCCCTTCATGACAATTCTAATTGTTCTAGAATAATAATAACACAGTCAATAATAATAATAACACAAGCAACAACAAGCGGATTCAAATACTGTATTAAACATGGTATTGTAATAGTATGTAATACAGAACGATCTCGATAGAGATTCGTCACATTTATTGCATGTGCACTTGAACTGTGCAAGTTAAATATGATACAATATCCAATGTATGCAGAATACCTTACTCTTGCTTAGCTGCTTCTTTTCTTTTGCATAACCCTTTATGTCTCACGTGTCGTTTTAAAGCATCGAAATTGGTGATATAATGTCTGCTTATGTTACGCTATATAATATTTTTACAGGTAAGAGTATTATAGAAGCTACTAACATGTAACACGTTAGTTGACTGCGGTAGTGTTCTGTTGTTCATTTCCTTCACGTGACTCGTCACACGTGACGTAGTGGAGTAGAAGTGTAAACACAGAGAAAGGAAACGCAACCAGCTCCCATGTATGAGGGATTATGTTAGATAACCGCATATTTGAGCTAAATAAATGTCCCCAGAAAATCTACAACATATGGGATTACATACAACGTTTTGTAAGGTCTTACAAAAATACTGTACATATTATTAATTTCTATAATTCAATTATAATATCGTTGTTAATGTTGACAGACAATAATGAAAAAGCTTGATAGTATTTAATTTTACAAATTATTATTATTAAGTTGGCTTGTGAGAGCCAACTTACTGAAATCCTATTTAAACTTATTATTATTATTATTATTCTTTTTCTGAGACTAAAATTTCCAACTCTATCTCCTCCTAGAGCTTTAACTCCACATACTCCAAACTCGGCACGGACACTCAAACTGTTCTGACTCGCGTTGCTATATCTTTTCAGACTGATCGGACTTACGGTTCTCCCAAAAATGACGCTCAAAGTCGGAAAAAACTCCCATTGACTTAACATTGTGGAATCTTTAGAATTTCAAACTGGCCAACTGTCAAAAATTCAAATCTAAATACCTTGAAGCCCCAGACTCAATCAAACTGTCATTCTATACACTATATGAGCCATTGAGACTCATTTAAACTAAAGAACTCATCTATCTATGACACTTATCTATCTAATCTTAAACTCTTAAACTCAAAATAAATTAATAAACTCTAAACTTAAACTATTAGACTCATTTAAACTTATAAACTCTAAACTCATAAACTCTAAATTCATAAACTCATACTCTTATAAACTCTCATAAACTATTAAACTCATAAATTAATAAACTCTGGACACTTACTCATTTAAACTAATAAACTCTAAACTCATAAACTCTAAATTCACACCATAGCAACCAGTTACAGCACCCTAGCAACCGTAGGCCATAGGCACGAGGCCGCAGGCCTCGTGCAATACTAAATAGTGATGATTTCTAAGAAACTCCTAATTAACCACATTTGAAGAGGCTGATAGGCAGCCTTTGGAGATTCATCACTGGCACCTGCCTAGCCACTCCCTAGCAACTAAACAGACTACCCTAGCAACCATTAAGCAAGATTTGTATCTCTGCATCAGAACAACGTATAGAGATGGGGGTTGGTTTAAATCTTTCATACTGACAAGCAGCCTTTGGAGTTTCATGATTGGCAGCTTTCAAGCCAATCCCTAGCAACCAAACAGAGTACCCTAGCAACCATTTTTTAACAACTATATCTCAGCATCAGAACATTGTATCGCGATGGGGGTTGGGTCTTTTGACTCATGTTAGCACACAAGACTTTCAATATGCTAAACATGCTAGCTGTGAATAGCTAAATGCTAATATGGATACTTTATAGTAACCATATGTGAACACTACCAACCAACTAGCAACACCCTAGCAACCACCCAGAACACCCTAGCAACCACCTAGCAACACCATAGCAACCACCCAGAATACCTTAGCAACTGCCTAGCAACACCCTAGCAACCACAAAGAACACCCAAGCAACTGCCTAGCATCACCATAGCAACCACCCAGAACACCCTAGCAACCACCTAGCAACACCATAGCAACCGCACAGAACACCCTAGCAACTGCCTAGCAACACCCTAGTAACCACAAATAACACCTTAGCAACTGCCTAGCAACACCATAGCAACCACCCAGAACACCCTAGCAACTGCCTAGCAACACCCTAGCAACCACCCAGAACACCTTAGCAACTGCCTAGCAACACCCTAGCAACCACCAATAACACCTTAGCAACTGCCTAGCAACACCCTAGCAACCACAAAGAACACCCTAGCAACTGCCTAGCAACACAATAGCAACCATCCAGAGCACCCTAGCAACTACCTAGCAACACCCTAGCAACCACCCAGATCACCCTAGCAACTGCCTAGCATCACCCTAGCAACCACCCAGAACACCTTAGCAACCACCTAGCAACACCATAGCAACCACCCAGAACACCCTAGTAACCACCTAGCAACACCCTAGCAACCACCCAGAACACCTTAGCAACTGCCTAGCAACACCCTAGCAACCACCAAGAACACCCTAGCAACTGCCTAGCAACACCCTAGCAACCACCAAGAACACCCTAGCAACTGCCTAGCAACACCATAGCAACCACCCAGAACACCATAGTAACCGCCTAGCAACACCATAGCAACCACCATAGTAATGCTATCTATCTATCTATCTATCATCTATCTATCTATCTATCTATCTATCTATCTATCTATCTATCTATCTATCTATCTATCTATCTATCTATCTATCTATCTATCTATCTATCTATCTATCTATCTATCTATCTATCCAAAATACCTTAGAAACCCACTAGAAACACCCATAGCAACTTTAAATTACTTTAAACTACTTTAAACTAGAAACTACTTTACACTAAGGTAAACTTTAAATTAATTTAAACTTTAGACCATTTTAAACTTCAAACTACTTTAAAATTCAAACTACTTTAAACTTCTTCAAACTACTTTCAACTTCATCAAAGTACTTTAAACTTATTCAAACTACTTTAAACTTATTCAAACTTTCTGTAACAAACTTTCACAAGCCAACTTAAAGTTTGTCTCGACGAACTTTTTAATCTAGTTATTCTACTGTAACAGATAAGAATTAAGAAAATATATAAATAATTGTTAAATACTAATATTATGAATAATTAATACTATTTTACTAAATTGTTATTATTCAATTTCACAAATTATTATTAATATAATTTTACTGTATAACAAGTAATAATTAAGAAAGTATTTCAACAATTAAATAATCTCATTAAAAAAAATGATTGTCAGTATCATCATTATGATTAATAATACTAAGAAATATTATTCAATTTTAAAATATATTATTATTGTTATTAATATACCCACCGGATATTTAAAATAAAAAAAAAAGTTGTGTCAATCACCGTGCCAATGGAAACCAGTCAGAATTTTCCCATTTCCATCCCACTAATTAGATATCTATGGTAGGCTAAATTGAAATGTATCAATGCAATATGTATAGATTAAAACGTTTATATATAATAAACTGCTAATACATTAAACAGAAATAAATTAACAGATTTCGTCTAAATGTTCTTGGTGATTAAATTCGTTTGGGCCACAGTGCGCCCCCTGTCGTCTTTACACGCACACACACCGATGCTTGAATGACGTCCACAAGGTTTCATTTTTCCCCCTTTTTACTTCACTACAGGCGAAGCTGTGCGGAGGAAACGAGGAGCCAGAAGGAGCAGCGAAATAAGCCTGGAATTTATCTCGCTCGTTTTAAACAAGGAAAGAAGAGTCCTCCGCCTGTCATCCCAATGCTCCTGTAGTTTATTCCCTCACAGAGAGTGTTGGAGATACAATGGAAACTGAATGATGAGGTAAGAGTGTTTGTGTGTGTCAGGCCGATTGTCCTTTTTTGACAGTGACTGTGTCCGCTGCGCGAGCGAGCGATCCCAAGCATTTCAGCGCGCGCTTTCGTGCGAATTTAGTCGCTCGCGAGAGGCTTTGCTCACTTCAACGGTTATTTCAGCTCAGTAACACCAATACTACTCTCCCCAAGTCGTTTATTCATAGAAATAGGCCTATGTACGCTCCCTTTCCGCGCAGAGATTGCAGCTAAAGCTCAGCTCTGATTTAACGTTACTGGTTTAGTTAGCACACCGGCTAACGGCTGCTGGTGTGGTGATATCAGTGACAGCCGCTCGAAAACTGAGGATTTCTGAGGTAAAACCCATGGATACAGTGGGCTATGAGAGTGCTGAGGTGATGTGTGTTATATCTAGGATGTTGTGACAATGAGTTTAGTCAATGTGTTGTTGATAATGAAGGTACAGCTCATCTCCACACATGGCTGCAGGTCTCATCTCCACACATGGATATCCATCTCCTCTCCAATGCAGTCAATACATATGTGAGTACATGCTGGCCAGGAGAAACACAAGTTATTATCCTGTGATTATGTCTGAAGGAAGGTGATTAACTTAAAGCTCAGATCCTGTAGTGCTGGCTGGCCGTGGATTTGAGTGCTTTGTCTTAATAAATCCACTATCATGTCTAAATGTAAACACTTTCAGATTGGACTGGAGGGACGTTTATGAGATCTTGTGAGAAATGCAGCTGGAGCCTTATTGACCCAGGGCTGTATGGTTGTAAACCTGGTCAGGTCCTGGTTTATAGAGGCACTCCTTGATCGCAGGACTAAAGTGGAAAACCTGCCGCACTGAGTAATGCCTCAAAAATGTGACTTCAGGCTGATTTAAGAGCAGATCTTACCAATTTTTTTGAAGACTGAGGTGTCCAAGTGTAAACATTTGAAGCAATATTGAATTTTGAGGTGGGATTTCTATAATTGGCTGTTTGGGTGCATAATAATAATCCAAATCTGGTAATATTCTGATTTTGTATAAGTATAAAAACATTAACCTGGTTGTCATGAACATAATAGGCCAAAGCTGTTCCTAGAAACTTAGTTTCTAGAAATCTAACAGAAAACTGGCATATCTGTATTAATCAGATTTCTTTTTTGAAGTAAAAAATACCCACCATAACCGAATGTCAATTTCTATTTGCGTATAAAGAAATCAAGGTAATTCTGGGTAATATCACATAGTGAGTGAGAAGTTGTTAATTTTAATAACTATTATTTTAAAAACGTAAAGAGTCTTATGAACAAGATTTTGCAGATTAGACTACTGTTCTAAGTGTCCAATCAAGCTAAAATCATTTCCCTTATTACCACATGAGAATAGAAAGAAAACATGCAAATTTTATGCCATACAGACAGACTTTGGATTCAACATATAACAAATAATTATCCCAAAATGTACAAATATACAACCTACCACTATCCTGCAACACTCGGTCAAATCGGTCACACTTCTATTGGTCACACATCTTCACCTGATATGAATTCACAGCTCAGTCACCAAACTTGACCATCGGAAAGCAGTGAAACTTGCATTAACTTGTGTTTCTGTTTCCGTATTTGCATGCATACGAATGAATTTCAATCGAACGAAAACTCTTATGTGACCATGCTGTGTGGTTTGTTGTCCAATTTCGTTTGTACATTAATATTCCAATAAAAATGAAAATTTAATTTAGAAAATGGCCTCTAATCTGAAAGCAATGTTCACGTGAACGTGCTCGGTGTCAATGGTGCTTCCAGCCTTGTTTAGATGAGGATAATGGAGCGTTTGAAAGCCTCTGTTTTAAGTGCATGCTCAAGAGGAGCTTATTGTTAGGCCATTCAGTTCATGAGTCATTAGAGGCTGTTTTTTCGCAACCTCAAGTTTATCCGGCCACTTTTTCTCCCTGTCTCTTCGCCATCCTCTCTTCCCCATCCCCCACAGGTGTACAGCAGAGATTTAGTCCGGGGTGTGAGATAAAAGAGATCCTCAATCCGCCGTGCGCCGCTCGATCTCAACAGGATGGATGATAGGCCAGCGGTGCGTGTGTGTGCGTGGCTGGTCTTTTTTTGTTCACCGCTGATGTACACGCTGCCCTTTTGTTGCTCACTTTGAAATTTGTTTCTCTTTGTGCGATCGTTGGCTCAGAAGCAGCTTTTTGTCTAGATAATTAGGTTAACAGGAAGAGAGCTGGACCCTCAATCCCTCACCCCAGTGCTGCTCCAGAAGGCTTGAATAATTTCAGTTATCCCTGCCTTCTTTTTGCTAAACAAATTAGAAATGATGGTCCGTAATAGGCCTGCACGATAAATCGTTATAAAATCGCGATCTCGATTCACCCTGTTCACGATTTATTTTTTAAATGACTTCGATTTAAAAAAAAAAAAAATCGGCCTTTATTTTGAAGCGTTGAGCCTACTACAGTGTGTGTGTCCAGACAAAGAAACACTCATAACAGAAAGTAGAATGGGGATAAAAAAAGAAGGCTGTCTATGAAGTAAATGCGTCTTATTAGTGGAAACTGTGGTGCGCGAGCACTAGAAACGCGCAGCGGCACAGACGCGTGAGCTGGTCGAGCACATTCCTTTAAATAGACATCAGTGGAAAGTTTGTAGTTCAGTCGGATGTCAATGGCAAAGAAAATGAAAACGAGTAATCTAGCTTATTATTAACGTGGTTAACTGATGAGAGAGAAAGCGCACTTCTGTTGAATGCTGCTGGTCGTTCACGTCACGTGTTATTTGGATGAAAACTAAATCGTATAGGCTATGTAAGTAAAGTAAAACATGACCTGTTACCTGATTTATGTATAACAAGTGGTTCTCTAACGTAGACTCACTGTATTCTGGACATCACAGTATTCCGGACACTAGACCGTTTTCCGCAATTTCTTTAAATAAACACTTAACGGTCATTGCATCTCTATATATATCCGTGTCATCTTTGCCGCGTCCTCTTTCGCTTCCGACCAACCCAACTTATAGCTGTTGAGATATATGCGTTATATATTAGAAATGACTCTTTCTACCTGTCTGAAACACAGTGAGTAGAAATTTACAGCCGTCCGGAACACCGTGAGTCTACTACATTATTACTGGGCGTTTGCAGGTCAAGAAGTTCAATGAACGCAAACATCCAAGAAGACTGAATTAAATTGTCTTTCACGTCTTGCGCTTGATTATGTAAAACACAAAACACAAAATTATGTAAAAATAAAGTCGTTTATAGTAAACAAAGTTTACTAGTTAACAAAGTCGGTTATATCCTCAAGTGAATGTAAGTTAGCCATGTTTAAATGGGGTCCATGCGTTCGGTCTTAAAGGGGCAGGAGTTTAATAAAACTGCTGCTGTGTTTTCATATTAATCAAAGGACAAAGAAATTACTCACTGCTCTAGACTAAATAGTCTACCCTTTTAAACTTTACAAAAATATCCATCTATGACTATATTTAATTTATAATGAATATGCAATTTTTTCACATTTGATTACTTTATTCAAATGTATACCGATCTACTATAAAAACACTGTTTATTTAATTTGCAGCTTTTCTTTGTTCTATTTTTGTATTTATTTGTCCTATTTGTAATTCCATTATTTATTCTTATTTTGTTTTAAATACATTTAAAAATTACAAATGCAGTGACAATTCAGGGATCGGTTATTGAAGTCCTTGAAATCCAAAAAAGTAGTGCTTGAAAAGTCCTTGAAAGTCCTGGAATTTCATTTTACAGAATCTGTACGAAACCCTGATTACACTTGTGAGAAAAAAATCGTGAAAAAATCGTGATATCAATTCTAAGCTAAAAAATCGTGATTCATATTTTTCCCAGAATCGTGCAGGCCTAGTCCGTAAGTGTATTTGCTTTGCTCCACAGGGATTTTAATGTTAAAGCTGTGTTTATAGCTTGTGTATACTTCTGTAGGGCAGGGTCTGTTATTTTTAAAATACATAATTTGCGATGAAATAATGTGTATGTTATACAAAATTGTGATTACCATCTGAATTAATGTGTGTGCATCTTTGGCGACGAGTAAATCAAGTCAAAATTATTTGTACAGCGCTTTTCACAATGCACATTGTTTCAGAGCAGCTTTACAGAAAATCACGATGTTTGTTGACGCTTATAATTTCTTAATATCTACATGTCTTATCATCACATCCATCAGATTAGAGCTGAGCGATGATATATATATATTTACATTTTGTGGCAATAAGCAATCAAGCCTCTGAGATATGCTGTATGCTGTACTTAAATGGATACTCCACTTTTTTTTGGAAATAGGCTCGTTTTACCACTCCCCCAGAGTTAAACAATTGGGTTTTACTATTTTTGAATGTATTGAGGTGATTTTTTTTTTTTGATATTTAGAAGAATATCAGTAACCAGACAGTTTCTGGTCTCATTGACTACTAGGGCTGGGTAATAAATATCGATTTCTCGATATTAATCGATTCTCATTTTTATGAACCGATATCGATTCTTAAATCTCAAGAATCGATTAGTCATCCTGTTTCATTTGAATGAATGGATCATTGTATCGCGGCTGCGTGCATCCAAAAAAGCGCAATAATCTTTGTCCTTTGTTACTATTGATATGAAACAAAGTTTCAATTTTCAAATTACGTCCATTTTCTTTAGAAATTCAAAAACATAAATAGCGTTTTGGCGCTGTGGCGTGAGATCGCTCCGGCGCAGCTCAAGAGAAGCAGCAGTGCTGATCTCACTTCCGGGTTAATAATACCAGTCACAGCGCCAAATAAACATGAATGAGCATCTGAAAGTGTGTTAAAATATGGAGTACAACTTATCGAAATCCGTGAAAATAACTCCAGAGAGGAGCATTTTGCTGAATATATATACACCATATTACATATGCATTATAATCTTAATGTTCTTCAATATTTAATGCATATTTGAATAAATATGGCAAGTTTTTATGACAGCCACCATTTAAATGTTTATATTTCATATAATCTTCTTATTATAAAAATAAATAAAAGTGTAATTTAAGTGTTTGTATAGCTACAAAACAGTTCATTATTACCTTCATATTAGGGTGATGAAGCCTAGTAGGCTACAACTAGACTCCCATAGTTTACAGCATTAGTTAAGAGATTTGATTCTCTTGAGAAAAATGGCCATTTATTGTAACTGATATCTAAAATAATCGATATTGAATCGAATCAAAATCGAATCGAATTGCAAGCTTGTGAATCGAAATCGAATTGTGAAATTTGTCTCAATATTATTTGAGACATATAATTTAAATTTGTCCCTATTGACTACCATAGTATTTTTTTTTTCCTACAATGGAAGTCAATGAGACCAGAAACGGTCTGGTTACTGGTATTCTTCTAAATATCAGTAAATCGGCTGAATGGATTTGAAAACGGTAAACCCAGCTGTTTAACTCTGGGGGAGTGGTAAAATGAGCCTATTTCCAAAAACAAAGTGAAGTGTCCCTTTAAATATCCAACTTTAATGTAAACAACAGTATTTATATATATTTGGGCGATTCCACAGTATCGGTCCTCAAGGGGTGTAATGAACTATATAGATTGAATAATACCCAGCTGTTGCAATTTTTTTAATTTTTAGTTCATAATTTCGTTAAAGATAGATGTTAGAAATAATAAATTTAGTTTTATCCCACTAAGCCTTGGCATTATCATGTAATGAGACTTTATTTTATTTCCGTCCCCAGAAATTGCAGGTGTCAGTGTGGGACATTACGTGCATCTGAATTTTTCCTAAGTCATTTCATTAATTTGCTGTAATAAAATCCTGAATTTTGGCACTCAACATTTATTTTGGCGTGTCTTCTACAAAATAAATCTACTAACACTGAAATTATAATTCCCTTAATCTACCACGATGCAATGGAAATATTTATTAACGTTCGTCACACTTTCCGTCAAAGAAGTTACGTACGTTAAACTATGATTTTAAAGTAAGCAGACATATATTTGTCCATGTAATTCTATCAGTAACAAGACGATAAAAACATCTTGTGTGGACTAAATTCTCATGTACCTAGCGACATGATAAATTGTTAATAAATCAGGATAAAACAGGGGCTGAGATTTTCTGTCAAAAAATCATAACGCTCGAACATTTTATTTCATCGCTTAATTTCATCTCATAACGCCTCAACGGTTCACCTGTCAGGAATAAGATTGTCTAGGTCACGGTCGCTCTGCGTGAGCGGAAGAGTTAACAGGATTTCACGGATTTCGACGAATGTGGGTAAGTTTGTGGATTCTGTCCAAAAGGTTACGAACGTTAAAATGTTACGAACGTGGTAAACTTTGTTTAAGTAAACATTAAATATGATCATTGTGGAGAGAAAGGATAAAAGAGTGATCAAGTCGATATCAAGTGCATAGTTTCGGACCGAAAGCAGCGTCGTGTTCATGAAGATCATGCATGAATGGTGGTTGTATTATATTTTGACAGATTATGCACTTCATGTTCGTAAATTGGACAGAAGCTATCCAACTTCGAACGTTGTTTTCTGCGTATTTTGAATCAATGAGCTTTTCATGAAAGTCAACATCGTCATCAATGACTTTTTTTTATTATGATTTTATTTTCTGTCAGAATGTCAGTATATAGCGTAGGCTGTCCAAGTTAACATGTTAATAGTGCGTTAACACAATATCACAAATGCCATTAGAATAATCTGTCGGCGTCAAGCGCAGGTTGTTAAACAGTGAACTGGGCATGTAAGGCACACGCGCAGATTTTCCGCTCTGACGGCACACATTAGTTTAAACATTAGGGGCTCTATCTTGCACCCGGCGCAAATGACTTTATACACTGACGCATTTATCATTCCTTTTTTGCACGCGCGCAAAGCGTGTTTTCTCCTCCACAGACGCACGTCGGTAAACTAGGAAATTAACTTGCGCTCCCTGGGCGGCTTGGCGCAAAAAGGAGACGTGCGTCGGCGCAAACAATTCCTTGTGCTATTTTGCAGTTCCAGAAAACAATTGCGCCAATGACCTGAAAAAAAACTGGTCTAATGTCAGTGGCGCGTTGCGCGTTGCTCATTATGCTATTTTAAGCGTGCATGCTTGGCCATAACAGAGAGTGAACAACGCGCATACACTGTAGATGATTCTCTCAGCTACACAGATGCATTTTACTTTTTGCAAATGATACATTATTATAAGAAAAAAAATATAAACATGAGGGAAATCATTGTTGTGTCCATGATGATGGGAAAAATAGGCATACAACTTACACATTTACCCAAGTTATTATATGCATGTTTAACCGAAGCTAATTTGGGTCGGTTTGTCCCATCCCCAATGTCACTTCTCTTTCTTTTACGGCCCTGACGAGAACGTCGATCTCCTCGGCTGTGAACCGATTGTGAAGTGCGTCTGGTAAATGCGCCGTTAAAATAGAATTGCGCCACGGAACAAGCGCACGTCGTCTTCTGTCTTCTATATTTGGCAAAGAAATTTGAAAAATATACCTGTGGTATTTGTTAGTAATTTTGCTGGCTTTAAATTTATGAACATACCAGACTCAAAAATGCACCTTTAAGTTTATGAAACAGATCATATTAGATGGCCACCCTGCCTGCATGGAAGTCATGTTGCAGTTTTGTGAAAAATGCACAACGCATGACTCATAATTATGCCAAATTAGGAACAAAGCAAAACATGAACTTGGATTCAACCTGAATTGTATTAAACTGAATTAGATTAAGTACACTTTCTGCTTGAATTTACACTGTTTTTCCGTCCATGTTACATACGTTAAATTCAACTTTGATCAAAGTTTACAAGTTCAACATTGCCAGATTTATCCTGCCTTTCACACAGCTGGATCCCAGGTTGTCACAGGATGTTAACCTGAGGACAATGGCTTTCTGCATGAAGATTGAATTTTGCAGACTTTTGTCCTCGAAGTAAGCCCGATACTGTGGAATCGCCCATTTCTGATATAAAGCACTTCAGTTGCTTTCTCTTTGTGCGGGTTTGCTGCATGCAAATTGTTATTGTTAATAATATACCTATGTTTATCCTCATTTTATGACATATTTTGATATTGTAGTAAACCTATATAGGTATAGATCAGCCATGACTCTTTAGTCTGGCTATTTAGTGTGTGTGTGTGGCATCTTGGACAGAGCAGTGACTGTCTGTAACCTTGTCTTAACATTGGACAGAAGCACAACAATACAGAGCCTCTTCCGGAAGCTGTTGTATTTAGTGTCCCGGGCGATTCTTTCTTTACCGCCTGATCCAGGCTCAGATTCTGCTCGGACGAAGCTCCATAAAATCCATTAAAGAAGAAGTTTATCTGTTCTCACTGTTACAGCTGAGCTGTTCTGCCTAGCTCAGCTGCAGAGAAAGCACTTCTGCTTCCGTGGTTATGGCCTTTCTTTAAATGCTTCAAGATGGAAGTGAATAAATGAGACATAGACTAGAATTTGGACTGTGGTTTTTGTTTTTAAACGTGAGAGCAGTAAAGAGAACAGGTACTGAGTCTTTTACTAGCCTATGAAAGATCGGTTTGGGTGGTTTGCTATCAGTGATGATAAAAGCTTGAAGCTCCACTTCCACTTTAAGCTGGATTCCTCGGTGTCTGGACTAAATTAAATATGGGTGGAGGAGAGCAGATTGTCAGTGATTTATTGAGGAGTGAGTATAACTGTTGGGGGTGGCAGTGGGACCGTCACCATAAGCATCTCTGAGTCTGAATATAATTTGAACTCTCTAAGACTCCCACATCTCTTTATGTCATGCCCTTAAAGCAAACCGGTGATTTGCTCTTCTCAAGTTCCCATGCTTTCTAGTCCCGGATCATGTATTGATGTTGACAAGGTTGAAATTGGATGAATTCGGCGACTGTTCAAGCTCAAATTTGCAGTGAAAGTGACCTGTGCGTAGAAGTTTAAATAATGTTTTTCAGTCAAAGTCAAACAGGGTCCTGGAAAGACTGTTTTTTTGTGTGGAATGCAAACGTGTGGGTGCGTTTGGCTGACTTGTTCTCGTAGGACCCCAAGCCTTCTCAGAAGGAATGCAGACAGGAGTGCGAGTGTGATGTTGACACTATTAATACTTGTACTCCCTTTGGCCCTGGTGTCTAGCGTCACCTGACTAATGAATTCACCACTGGATGTGTGTGTGTGTGTGTGTGTGTGTGTGTCTATCTGTGTGAATTGCTTGTGTTTTTTTCACTGTCTCTATTCAGGATGAAGTTGTAACTTCGGAGAGTGAGGGAGACTAGACGGCTTCTTGAACGAGGAGAACTTGATTTGGTCCATCAGACTAATCCTGCTTCTGATTGATGAATGGATAGCCTCTTGTGAATTTTTTAAGCTTTTACCTGTCTTCAAAAGGTGGTTGCTAACTGTGGATAAATAAGGCATGTGTTTTTTGTTAGGGCTGAAACGATTAGTCAACATTGTTGTCGACAAATATCTTTGTTGTCGTCTGATGTCACGTGACCTAATGTAAGGGCATGCAATATCGCGATTTGACCACTATGGTGCCGTGGCGCTAGAGTGTAATGCATCCCTTTACAAATGCTATTGCGGTAAACGAAAAAAACAGCGCAAATTATGACGGAGTGTAAATGAATCCGGACTCGCAAGGTTTGGGAAAGTTTCACAAAACTTAAAACCAAGAACGCTAGATAGAGGAAACATCCCGGCAAAAGACGAGCTGGTAAGAATTCTCCAGCTGGAGCTAACTAACTAGCAGCTAATCACTTTATTAGATAATGCAATACTACTAATAATAGTAATACTATTATCAATAAAAATATAAGTACAGTGATGATTTCTTTTGCATAGAATAAAGCTTGATCGAGCTTAGGAGTCTGTTTTTATTATTAACACTATTAGGTATTATAGTTTTTATCACTCGCCTGTATTTTGTTCCATAATCATGGAGACTTACAAAAGGAGATGTTAGGAAGAATATTATTGGAGTTACTTTTTCATCCTGTAAATTAAAAGGTGAATAAGAACGTCTCTGTCAGCTCAATTTTCATCTAAAAATATTATAATTTAATACAAAAATGATTTGCAGATTAATATTTTACCATTCTTTGTACCTGAGCTAAATGTCCCTTTTTCTGTTTCAGATCTAAGAAAAGCAGTGGTCTTATTCAACAATGCATAGAGAGCATTTGTGTGTGATTTGAGAAATCTGAAAACTTAAAGAGAGTGACCTGTTTAGTTGGCGCAAAGTTCATTAACTACTATTTAACTATGTTCTTTTTTATATAATAGTAAGAATATGTATAACTCAATGTTTTAAATAATTGAAAAAGCTGAATAATCATTCCAAGCCTACAGATTAGTTGGTGAAATAATCAACGATTAGTCGATTAATCGCTCTAATAATTGTTAGATTAATCGATTATCAAAATAATCGTTTGTTGCAGCCCTGGTGCATGTGTTTATTACATCACACCCATTTACTTGCTAGTTTGCGAACTATTCTAACTCGAATTGAATGTTTTTCTAACACGTTTAAGTCATGTGATCATGTTGTAGTTCGCTTATAGCCTAAGTTTAGCCTTATACGTCTGCTGATTGTATTGCATGCATATTTATAAAAGCTGTTAGAATTCATAAGATTCTCGTGATGATCATAAACTTATGTTAGTCGGCGAGTTCATTTTGTGCAATAATCCAAAATGCAATGGAAAAATCCTATTAGGTTTCTGTCAAAGGAACCAGAGAGATCCAGGTTTCGGGTTTGCCTGCTAAAACACATCATTATCACTGCAGCGCTCTATATATCTATTAAACTTCCTCCTCACCCAGATTCATCTCACCTAGTGACTGCATTCCTGCTGTATGACATCACTGCTCTGCCCCACCCTCCATTGAGCATGTCTTGATTCACTGTGCCAGATTTGGATCAGTGAGGCAGTTTGGTCATGAATCAGAGTAAAACTAAACTCGTCTGAGACATGCAGATCTTCTGAAAGCATTGGTTTGTTTGTGTTTCTACTGTGTTCTGCAAAAAACGTTTCCCCTTCCTGGGTTTTCTTTCAGATTGGCTGTGTTTGAGAGCATTGTCCCGGGGAAAAAGAAAAAGGGTGACAGGAAAAAGTAGGTCAGATGCTCAAAGACACACACACACACACACACACACACACACTTATGGTCATTAGCAGGGCCGTGACAAGGGCCGGTTCTACTGTGTGACAGTGTCACTCGCACTGCAGTGTTTGACACTGCACTCTGCCAGTGAGAGAGAGCGTGTGAGTCACCAGTGTCCTGTTTAATCAGGGGAACTGGATGTTTTCAGTATTGAGTCAAGGCTCTGTGAAGAGCTTAGTCCTCCATCTTGAGAAATACCCCACTGCAGTACAAACACATTCAAGCCAATGGCATTCAGACATAATGGATTTCCGCAAATAGTAGTAATATAAAAAAGATTGGAAAAACTATATAGCTTATGATAAAACCCTGCTCAAACGCATGCACATGAATACTTCAGATAGAACCGCTATTTAGTAAAGTTTTGGTCTGCATGAAACTGCTTCACATGTCAGATGCTGTATATGAAGTGAAAATTAAGAACATTCCCACATCAGCGGTTTTCGAATTTTGAAGGGCAGGGCGATGTGATCGGGTGGTTAGTTCGTGATGAAACATCATGATTTCCACACAACTTCAGTTTCTGCATTGCTCTCTGCCTGCCCTTCAGACATACAGTCATGAGTAACCATGCTAGTGCATATCTTGTTTTTTAGCACATTTTATTTCCAGTACATTCTAATTTTTCTAATAATTAAAATATTACTTCCTGTGTCATCTCACCTCTTTAGCATTGTTTTTTTTTTTTCTTCGGCTGAATTGTTTCTGACTTGGTTTAATTTACCACACATTCATTGAAGCACATTTTAGGACGTGAATGGATGAACTTCAACTTCATAATTTTTACCGCTTTATTTGAGAAAAACTATTGTCCCATAAATGATACACTGAAACTCAAAGGTTTCTGCCACTGGTCAAAAATAAAAGTTTAATTTATTACTGTTGTACTGTAGAATTTAGCTATGTCTCAATGCAATAATAATAATACTAACACTAATAATAATAATAAAAGGAATAATCACGGTTTTTCTTCAATGCAATAATTTTAACAGTAAAGTTCTGTTGTGCAGCACATTGACAAAAAAGTTTAATTTAATTTAATTAAAAGTTAAATTAAATTTATATTTTGTGCCTTCATTTGATTGTCAGAAAAATTAAAATACACAACACAGAATTTCTGGAAAAAAATGACTGAATTGATAAATACATTTTTTCTGAATTCAATTAATTAGACGTGCTTTTTTGATTATTAAATTTTTATTAAACCATTAAAATGGAACACAGAAAACACAGAAGTTGGTTGGCCAAAAAGTAAAACAGAATTTGAAGGAGAAAATAAAATTGTTGTTAAATTGTATGTTTCATGATTTCAATTAATTAGCCTTGCTTTTTGATTACTACATTTGTTATAAAAAAAAAGATAAAATATAAAATGGCTCTCATAGGGCCCTACGTACAGTATTGCTACAACAGTTGTCCCCAGTGACCGGATTAGCATGTTTGTTTATTTTATGTGTAAAACCCTTCCAGTTTGCGCTGTGATTAGACCCCTTGGAGCAGAGAAATGAATTCCATTATGCAGGATCTGAAAGGGAGAAAAGAGTGGAGGAAGAATGGGGGAGAGAGAGAGAACAGTCTGGCACTGATTAAAATACTTTGGCCAAGGTGCCCTGTGTGTGTGTGAGTGTGTGTGTGTTTACACAGCTGGGAGATTCCCAGTCTGAAGCCTTCAGATAGCTCTCTTACTTTCTCATCATTTTCTGTCCAAGTGTGTTACTGAGGTTATTTTTCAGATGAGAACTACAACAAAAGCAGGTTAGGGATGTGCATATATATATATATATATATATATATCAAAGAAGCGCATCACAATTAATTCCCCTTTAAATTTGTAATTTGTGATGAAACTGAAAGTCGCAACGTTTTGATCGCTTCCAGGTGGCTGGCCAGGAGGATAGGTCATAAACCCGCCCTCTCCATGTAATTGAATAGGGCGTGAGCCAAACAATATAATACAAATAATTAGACTCGAAAAAAAAATCCCAACATGGTTTCTGTCATTTTAAGTAGTTCTCATCATCATGCTGACACGGTCAAATTAGGGCTAAACGATTATGGAAAATAGTCTAATAGCGATTTTTTTTTTTTTTTTTTTTTTTACCAATATTGCGATTTATTTTTTAAGTTCTTTACCTTCTGCATTAGTCGACAAAGACGCGCAATAAATCATTGTAAAGTAGGGAAGCGAGTGTTTAGGCAGCTAATAATCCGATCTACTTTTTTTCTAATTAATTAATCTTAATAACATTTAAAATATGTATTTAATTTCATTTTGATTTTCACATTTTTTAATATATAAGCCAACCGCATTCCAAAATACATAAATAATACCTTCGTAGAGCATTTATACGGAAAATTACGGCGGCCAAGGCTGCGCACTGCAAGCGTAACGTTATATCATCAAGTAAAGCGGCAAAACCTGAGCAGTGAAGCCCGGGAACGTCCTTGTAATTTGGTTAAACCCCGTACGGGTCCTGAAAACGAAAAGGTTTGAAAACGGGTTTCAAAGTGCAAGTTTATGAAAATGAAACCGCTATCAACGCTTGTGTAAATTTCAAAAACATGAATTTGTGAAAACAGTGACATCATGCATATTACTTGTTTAGTCAATAGCTAGGTGTATAGTGTTTCTTTAAAAAGTGGCATCGCAATACAGGCCTGGCAGCATATAACAGTGTTTTTGTGGATTCGTGAGACCAGGGATTGTTTTGACACGAAAAACGCAAGGAAACTCTTCTCAATTTTTAGTACATTGTTGTGTATATGTACCCTAAGTGAAAAAGCGGGAATTTATTTGTGCGTTTTGTCCTTCCTCTCCTCAGGAAGTTTTCTACAGGTCAGACTCAAAAGCGTCAAATGTCTTTCCCTCTTTTTTTATGAATTGATTTATTTTTATTTTGTGTTTTTAGGACGATGAACAAGTCTTGTTTCTTCGTTGTTTCTCAGAGGTTGAGTGAGTGTAAGAATGAAAGCTCAAAGTTTTGTTTGTGTTGTTTTGCAGGAGTTTGAGGCTGGACGGCAGCTGACGGACTGAATCATGGCTCAGTTTCCCACGCCTTTCGGAGGTGAGTTGATGCCTTGACTGACTGACACGTGCGTGTTTGTGTGATGAAGGGTGGTGGATATGTATGAAGTGCAGAGAGTGTTTGAAAAACAAAGAGAGAATGAATTCAAGTGAGTCAGTGAATGGAAGAGAAACGCCCTCACAGAACTGTTGTCACTTTGGTTAGCCAGCTTTTATGTGTGCATGTTTAATTTTCTGTTTTCATTTATGATTTTATATAGTGGGATCATTTAAGTCATCCAAATGATTTACATTTTTGAATATCATTTTTTATTACGATATTATGTAAAGCTGCAACTGTAGTAATCTATTGTAATGGAGTATACATCTAATATTATTACTATGTTCAGATGAGTGCACGTCTGTTGTTATTTTTTATGTTTTCAAAAATATCAAAACATTATATTTACGGTAGACTTTGAATCCTAGTTTTTCATCTTACATATTTAGATGACACTGTTTAGTGTTGTTTTTTACGCAATAAAATGTCAGTAAGAGTTGGTTTGTGATTAGCTGTGCCCTGTTGCTTAGTGAAAATGTTAGCAGATTGATGTTTGTCTGTCTCTGTAGGGGGGTCGGAGACATGGGTAATATCTTTGGACGAGAGAGCCAAACATGACCAGCAGTTCCACAGTTTGACCCCCACACCTTCTGGCTTCATCACAGGTAATCACCAGTTTTCTTTCTATGAGGAAAGGAAAGAACTCTCATTAGCGCTGATGTTTGCTAAAACCCTCTGAAATATGTGAACAAATCCTTTGAGTTCTGTGCAATCACAAAGGATCACCAGCAGTGCTGTCAGTCATAGACCTGTGGTAGTCTGATTTGTATGCCTATTATTTTTCTGTAGGATACACAGAGAGAGAGCAAATAAAGTGAAAACAGAAAAACAAAAGCAACCACCTCTTTCCCATCATCCTTTTTTAAACACATCCCACATGGCTAATAAAAATTCCATGGATATTCTTCAGGAGTTTTTTAAAACCATAAAACCACTTCCTGTTTTCTGCCTATAATGGGTGGATATATCTACTTGCATGGTCTACGTCAACAAATTGGGTGCCAATGGTGGTGTCTGCTCACGTTGGCTGTGTCTGGGCTTGAGCACATCGCAAAAGCTGACGGCCAGCTAGCATGTACGTTCTGTCCCTACGTGAGAGATAATAACTGTCCACAACGGAAGATGGCAGTAGTCTGTATTTGTCAAACAACTAATAAACAGCAGCTCTTGCTTATCATTTTAGTGAGTTAAGCTGCTAAGTTTGTCTCAACTTATAGAGATTAGACTACAAACGGCAATGTCATTATGAAAATCAGAGATGCATTGATTATAGTTTTCTAGGCTGATACCGATTTCCGATTGTTCCTTGAGTTTGACCTGCCGATACCGATTTTAGCCGATTCCGATTTCATTTTTTTAAATCACTTACAGCACACACGAAAATGTATTTTCTATCTTTTCTCTTTTCTTTTTCTATTAATCTTTTTCTATTTTCTATCAGAACTATATAAATTACTCCTGATGTGGGAAATTCACACACATCTAAAGTGCAGTGTTATGGAAGAACCATTTCCTTTTCACATCCAATAACCAACAAAAAAATCGATATATTTAGCATTAACATTTTAATAGCATTTTATTTAAAATAAACATAGCCTTGCAGTATATAGATATTTCTCTCTCACACACACCCAGGCCTATTGCTATCACTTGCACATCAATGGCAAGTTATATTTCTCAAACTTTTTTTCTCTCATATGCATGGAAACGATTGGGAAATAATAAAAACAAGTTTAAATAGGTACATTTTCTATAAATATTTGCAAGTCTTCATTTTCTTTTACTTCAGTTCTTGTTAAAACACACCAGACATGCACATTTTTGGATGAAATCATATTGTCCATCAAAAGTGTGTTTTCACTTTAATTGAGCGCAGCAAAAAAAGACTAAGCTCCGAAACCGCGCCAGAGTGCATTTGACCCGCATAAAATCGGCATATGTCAGACTGACCGGCCGGTCGCCGATTACGTGAAAATCGGCCGATTACGATCACCAGCCAATCAATCGGTGCATCTCTACTAAAATATCTGCGTATTGGAATGCTCCAAAAAAGATGAATGCAAGTTTATAAACGCCTTCTTTGTTTGCCCTCTTGTCTTTAGTGTTGCTTGCTTTGTCACTTTTGTGGTTCTTCTCGTGTGCTGGTTTACAAAGCTGAAACGCCAGTCAAAGTGATCTTTTTTCCCAATGTTCCTGCGCCGATTGAGCGACAGTGTGTTGCTGTTGCTCAATCAACCTCCAGAACACACCGCAAAAACTGCCGCCCAACCGACGCTCACCCACTGCCCGACATTGGTCGATTGAAAACGGTCAGCTTGGAGAGTCCTGCCCTTTTAAGTACTATAAAAAACAGCCTGAGAACTGTTAATTGTCAGTCTCAGTACCTCCTCAGATGAAACAAACAAACTCTGGCTTTGCTGCTGACCTGCAGTAAAACCGTCCCATGTTTACATTAGTCAGAAGAGCAAACATCTAATGCGTGTGTAAACGTTTGCGCAATGCTGATCTCTTAGAGTTCAAATTCTGATTCCCTACACTGAAAGTTTTAGTTTTGAGTTGATAATGTACATCGCAACAGAATCAATGTGACAAAAAAACAGAGAAGGAAACAGATCAGGGTGTGACATGTTGCAGAAAAACTCATTTCTCTGTCAATTTTGCTGAGGCTGTTTGTTTTTTGGAGTTTCTAGTTGACGCTTTCACGTTTGTTCCTGTTATAGAAAGCTGCTTTTCTCACCGGAGAGGAAAATGTTCATTTTCACAAGCCAAACTGTTCATATGTTGCAATGAAAGAAGTGTTCATTGTACACAAAACACACTCCATGGTATTTTTGTACTATGTATGCCAATCCAAAGGGCCAATCAAAATCACAAGACTCGAACAGTAAAACCAGCTTGTCCCAGCTGGACTTTGGATGTCTACTGAAGAGATGGTACTTGTGAGTTTCCTGTTGACCAGTGGATCTCAAAGAGCCTCTTTGTGTTGTCTGAAGGGCGGCTGAAATGGTGAGTGGCCCACAGGCAGACGGAGGAGATTGAGTCTGTTTTTGGCTCTGAGAGTATAAAGGCGTTCTGTGTGTGTGTGCGCCGAGGAAGACACCTGTTATCAAGGCGAAAAGTGTTTAGAGGGAGGTGAAAAGGTCATCTAAGCTGCTACATCATTTTGCTTCCTGGAGAGGGACAAACTCTCAAACTCACATCTTTCATTGCTTTGTGTGTTGGTTGTAAAAGGGGAGAAATGGGTTAGCAAGGCTGCTGTGGTATTATTAGTTGACATTTGTCAAATTTTTCATTATAGTCTATGTATAAAACAAGCCAAAAAAGCATTTTTTGTGTGTGCATGTTCACCAGTATAGGCTGTCATGAGAGCAGGAATTCGGATTGGTTAGATAACATGAGCACACTTTCTTTTCTTAGTCAAACTGTAGCCGTCAGATCACTCGCCCCGGAGGGCAATGTCAGTCAAGTGCGGTCAATAAACCCTGAACATGTTTGTTGACAAGATGGTTTAAACAGGCTTACGTAACTCTTAATTATGTTATCAGTAAAACAGACCTAGAATAATTCAAATTGACATGAACTGGTCCATAATGTTCGTTTATACAAAGATGCACACAATACTGTTTATTTATTTAAACTTATAGTATATTCATTTCATTATTTTCCCTTTTTCTTTTTCTGTAGGTGACCAGGCAAGAAATTTCTTTCTGCAGTCAGGTCTACCTCCCCCCATCCTGGCCCAGATATGGTACAATTCCTAAATGACACATTCATTTCTAATCCAGAGCACTACTTTCACAATCCACTACGGGCTACTGTTCAATAATTTGCATACACTGTAGATTTACGGTAAATAAAATTGGTAGTAGTTGTTGCGAGAAATTCGCAGAAAAAATACATACACATCACAATGCTTCCAATGTTTTGGGATGCTTATATATTTATTAAATATCTCTTTAAATAATACAAGGTTAAAATACCTAAATCTGTTTTTGTTATCTTGAAAATACATCGATAACCACCATAATAATATCTGTCCATAAGGCATGGCCAAGGGTTGTCATGGTACCAAAATTTTAGTAATCGGTACCAAATGGTTCTCAGTACCAATTTTGGTACCGTATTTGGAACTATTACACATTTATTTGCAGGTCTGTAAGTTTGCATTAACACCCTTAAGACTTGATGCACATCTGTTTTGGCTTAAAGTATAAAATTGTTTAATCCTTTCTATTTTTGTGGTTATAACACTGTCAATCATTGCGGTTTCGGATACAATCGGTCTTTTAAAATTCCAGAAACTGCAGTGTACTGAGCAGCATGAAAAACAAAACTTTTATTGAAATTATTTTTTTGTTTTTGGCTCCTGTTTTGATCACTGAAGCTGTCAATCATGGGTGTGGTGAACAAAAACTCTGTGGTTTTGAGAGGTGTTGAGCGGATTCTTACCTAAACATCTCTGATTGGCCATTGTGTTCATGTGCTCAACAGATGTGTATGTGATTGGCTACAATGATCAAATAGAAACCTTTGATGCTCATCACAGAGCGCTCACACGGATACACATGGGGGCCTTTGAAAACAGCCTTGTATCAGTGGGTACCAAATATACTCAGTACTTCCGGTACTTCAGAAAGGCTGGTATCATCACATTATCGTGAAATTTAAATTTCAGTACCAACTTGGTAGCAAAGTTCTAGTACTTTTGACAACCCTACTCATGTATAGATGGTGCACAGGGTCATACACACAAAAACAAAACACCAGGATCACACACAACACTATCACTATTGCAAAATGATGCTAAATATCATGAAATGTAACATCACCTTATTGTTTCGCAGGGCTCTGGCCGACATGAACAATGATGGGAAGATGGACATGCTTGAATTTTCCATCGCAATGAAGCTGATTAAATTGAAGCTGCAGGGTCACCCCCTCCCTCCTTCGTTGCCCCCCTCCATGAAGCAGCAGCCCATCTCCATACCCCCGCAGCCTCCATTTGGTAAAAACACTCTCATTCTGATGGCTTAAAAACATTGGGACATATCAAAACTAGTTCAAGACCATTTAAATCAGTCGTTCTCAACCTTTTTGACTTGAAGGGCCAAAACAAACATTGTCCACCAAAGTGTTGATATATGTCATTTAATTTAACTCTCATTCTGTATGTTCTTTAAGAAAAACAATAGTTAATGAGAGGGTGAATAGAAATGATACATATTTATATATACATGAATTCTGTTTGCGAACCACTGATTTAGATTAGACCTCATTGGGTGGACTAGGTCTATATAAGAAAAGACTGAATGCTAAATGTAAACTTTTAGTCTAGATCAACTCTGGCCCTCAAGGTCCACTTTCCTAAAGAGATTTGACCCTTCGACCCTAATCAAACACACCTGAACAAGCGAAGCAAGGACTTCAGGGTTTCTAGAAAGCTATAGACAGTTGAGTTTGATCAGGCAGCTAAACTTTGAGGAAAGGAGATCTCGAGGGCCAAAGTTACCGAGCCTTGGGGCCAGTTGCGTAAAGTTAGCCACTATGTTAAGACTGTGTCTTAAGAACTAGTTTGACCAACTAGCAGTAATAGGCGTAAACATAGGGGTAATCAGTCTTATACAAATTCAAATTAGACAAATATACCTTTTTATGTTAGTGACTTAAAAAAATTAGGATCAGTCTTGAAAAAAAAAAATTAGATGACTTACTTTTAAGACTAGTTTAAGCAGTTTATGCTTTATTATCTACATTAGACGAGACCTTTATGCTAATGGCAGACCCCTTGTTCTGGGTTATGTCTTGGATCCTGGTTCAGTCACTCAAAGAATTAGAGTCACTCATTGAATCTTAGAAGTAAATTAAATACGCAGTACTGTCATTTGTTCCACTATTTAATTCTATTAAAAATGTAATCAATTATGCCTTTGATTGCCATCTGCAGGGATGCCCAGTATGGGTGCCATGTCAGGCCTGCCAGCAGTGCCGCCAATGCCCCTGCCCCCTCTTCCTCCAGGAGTAGGCGTGTCTCCTCCACTGGTAGCATCGGTGACACCACCCCTTCCATCCCTTGCCAACGGCGCACCCGCTATGATACAGCCCATTAGTGGATTCACACATCCAGGTAATATAAATACACACTCACTTACACTACCCAGACCAGCTCATGCAGTTTATTTACTTCTGCTGGAAAATTTATGGGTGTTTCCCTTTCTCTCAGCTGCTGCACTCAACAAAACCTCTTCGTTCAATCGTTCCAGTATCAAGCTACAGAAGGTCCAGTCTGTAGAGGCACCCAGGTACACATATACACACACACATACACTGTATTCGCAGACATTTCATAGATGTTAACAAGACAAACATTGTCTCTTTAGTGCTCCAGCAGCTCCTCCGCCCACTGACTGGGCCGTGCCTCAGTCCTCTCGGCTCAAGTACCGCCAACTCTTCAACAGCCATGACAAAATGATGAGTGGCTATCTCACAGGTATGGTCACACAAAGAAAGACGCGTGACAAGCATTAGGCAATTAAACACATTTGTTGTTTGGCTCTTGTAGCCAGACCTTCAGACTGATGGACTCCATTGCTGCTTTCATTGGCCAAGGACTGCCCGAGGCCATATGACTCACACGTAAAGCAACCAATCATAGTTTTGTCGTGTTTAGAAGCGTACAAATGTAACGTTGATGTCCCTACAATAACAGACTGGCGTGTAGAAATCTTGGATATATTTTAAAGAGTCTAGACTGTGAACTACGTCATATATCACATACTTTTGATTATCCAGCGTTTAGTTGATCCTGATAAGTGCTTATTGTCACAGTTGTAAACACAGAAACTTTCTCCTTCTATGAGGGGTTTTGGCATCAAGACAGCTTTGTCAGCTACCTTGCTCACATCTTATTTATATATCTGATTTATACATTATAGCTGTATATTTAACAATGCAATTATGTTTTGTCATTTTGTCAAAAACGTGCTTTTATTTTAATTCTATTTTCAAATAATCTTCTGCTTTGTCCATATTTTCTTTAGAAAATATGATAATTTAGTTTTTCATTCAATGTATTTGACGAGCTCAAAGCTTTAGTGATGTGTCACAGTGATTACTTAGTACAGCTCAAAGCAAACAAAGGCTGCTGACTCAACATGCTCAACTCTCTCTTTCACTTCTGTTTCCTCTCTCTCTCTCTTTCTTTCTCCTGCCTCAGGTCCACAAGCCAGAACTATTCTAATGCAGTCCAGTCTACCACAGGCTCAGCTGGCCACCATCTGGTGCGGATCCAACACATTTTTCATATTGTATCTCTGTCTCGCATTTAAAAACTCAAGGCAAAGCTCACAGTTCTGAAATGTGGATCAGTGTAAACATTAGAATTGGTGTCTGGTTATTGTTATGAATACATCCGATTTATTTTAACATGCCGTTCTTGGGATCTTTGGTTCGCCTAGGGCCCTGTTTACACTTGATGTTAACATCTGTCTCCGTTGATCTGGTCACATGTGGACAGGAAAGATTAAATTTCTGTTTTGACTCCATATGACATCTGCTTGTTTCTCTGTGTAGGAATCTGTCAGATATAGATCAGGATGGGAAGTTGACTGCAGAAGAGTTTATTCTGGCCATGCACTTGATTGACATGGCCATGTCTGGTCTGCCCCTCCCCCCTTTACTGACCCCTGACCTCATACCCCCAACATTCAGGTGAGAGACTCTGGCAGCACAAATCTACAACTTCACATTTTCACTTATTTTATTCAAAGGTGAATTACATACTTGAAAAATAGCTGCTAATTTATTTGAAAGTTAACGGTTAAGAAGTTTTATCTGTCAATCGTTACATTTAGAGGTCATGTTGCACAAGAATGTTCTAAATGCACTTGATTTCCTTCCTGTTTGTGTAGGAGAGTGCGTTCTGGTAGCGGTGTGTCTTTGACCAGTATTCATTCGGCAGACGTACGATCCCAGGATGAGCCTGAGGAGGAGGAGAAAGAGGCGGATAAAAAACTTCCAGGTCAGGGGATAAGAGTAAATACTGGCCAGTTTTCAAAAGGAAACTCATCTCGCTCACTGATAAACTATTTGTCAGTGAGATTTGTCTTGCTGCACATTGTCTCAGCTGACATTGGTATTGGTGCATTTTGTATCTGGATAGTCTCTAACTGGATTTAGCTCTTTAAATTGCATTAACACGTTCCAGTGCAATCAGATCGGAGATCCAGGAGATCTGATACCACTTTTCGAGGCAGGAGGAAAACGCCACAGGTTTCGTTAGTTGTAAATGTTCCACCATTAAAAGACCTTAAAAATATTGATGGATAATTTAGAGTGCTTTCCCTTATTTTGGCTGATAAAATATCAGATTTCTAGTTTAGTTGTATCTACTTTACATACATTACCACTGAAAGTGATGCTAATAGGCAAAAGAAGTCAAGAAAATGGCTGAAAGATGTTTTAAAGTTATTCTAAATAAAGGCACCTTGATAGAGATGTGATTGAGGATCTAGGGAGAATAAAATCCAAGTATAGTCCAGTTGAATAATTCATCATGAGATATTGTTCTTTTATTTGACCAGATCAGAAGACATACTAAAAGTAGAGCATGACGGCAAATTTACAACCCAACCTGTCAAAGTGAGAGTTAATCTTTTATGTGTAGTGCTACCTTTTGCATATTACTTGCATAGTTGTGTATGGTTAACAAAACTGCATTGGCATGTATTCATTTTCAGTGAATGTGGTCAGAAGCTGTCATGACCACCTCTGAAACTGGTTTCGGTGATCTCAATCCTAATACTATTTACATATGTTAATGCTGGATGTAAAATGGGGGTCTAAGATTTCTACAAGTCTTTTGAAACATTTATATGTTGAATCTAAATATCTTAATTCCTCCCTGCAGTCACATTTGAGGACAAGAAACGAGAGAACTTTGAGCGTGGGAACCTGGAGCTGGAGAAACGTCGGCAGGCGTTGCTTGAGCTGCAGAGGAAAGAGCAGGAGCGACTGGCGGCGCTTGAGAAAGAGGAGCAAGAAAGGAAAGAAAGAGAACGAATGGAGCATGAGAGACGCAGACAGCAAGAGCTGGACAAACAACTCGAGAGACAGAGAGAGCAGGAGCGACAGAGGGAGGAGGAGAGACGCAAGGAGATCGAGAGAAGAGAGGTGCGTTCAAAAATTCAGTGCATGTTTAATAGCACTATCGACAGCATTTGTAACCCTTTGAGTGTGTTTTGTTTGCGAAGGCTGCTAAACGGGAGCTGGAGCGTCAGCGGCAGTTAGAGTGGGAGAGATCGCGCAGACAGGAGCTGCTCACCCAGAGAAACCGAGAACAGGAGAACATCGTCCTGCTCAAAGCACGCAAGAAAACACTCGAGTTTGAACTGGAGGCTCTGGTACACTAAACTTCACTACACTTTAGTGTTTTAACAGATTTAAATATGTAAGCTTGGTCTTATGTCAGATGTCATCACATTGATAAAGCAGTTAAAAAATCGTGTTGACTAATTTTAAAGGGATGGTTCACTTTGAAATTAATTTTTGATATGTTTTAGCTTACCTCAAGGGCATCCAAGATGTAGCTGTCTTTGTTTCGCAGTAGTTTCAATTTTGATATTTTTAAGTCAAACCGTTCTTGTCTGTCAGTCATATAATGGAGGTCTATGGTCACCACCTCAAAGAGCATGCACAGAGAAGTCCAAATTAAACATGATTTAATGACTCGTAAATGTAAGAACACTTTGATGGCCTAAGACACGAAACGAGCGGTTTGTGTGAGAAAACGAACAGTATTTATAGAGTTTTTACCTCTTGTAATCACAGCCACGTCCAAGTAATCTGAGGGCGCGGGCGCTTCGGTCTGCGCATGCGCAAAACATTTAAAAAATTAATTTCAAAGTGAACTATCCCTTTTAAAATGAGTCTAAAAATTAGTCTAAAAGTTGTCATTTGTGATTTTTGTACCATTAGTGGCACCAAACGCAATTGTAATCTATTAGAGGGGCCCGATGTGAGTTTAGATTGACTTGTGTTCTTTTTGGCTCTTATCTAGAATGATAAGAAGTCTCAGTTGGATGGTAAACTGCAGGACATTCGTTTCCGTCTCTCGGCTCAGAGACACGAGATCGAGAGCACCAATAAGACGCGAGAGCTCCGCATTGCAGAGATCACCAGCCTGCAACAGCAGCTGCAGGTGTGCACTTCTTCCCTTTTCTCTCTTTCCTCATCTCTCCCTTCTTTGGCTTCATTCAAAAGCATGATCAGCGTCCTTTCAGAATTCACTCAATTTGAAAAGGTCTCTCCTCTCCAGTTTTGGTGAGTGTGTGGAAGAGAAGAGGGAATTTAAACCCCTCATAAGCAGACCAGAGCTTTAGACTAGATGTCTTCTATCTTTTTAGTGTGTATGTATACACAACATATCAGTTTTAAAGGGGTGATGAGCTGAGAAATCTAATTTTCCTTGAGCTTTTGACATCTAAGAGGTTATCACATTATAAGAATATCCTCTAAGTTTCAGAACTCAAAACGTCCTTATTAGTCCAATAAAAGCTTTTATTGACACCAGGCTCAGCAAATGACTCGTTTTTCAAAGTGGGGAACTATGAAGACAAAGAGGATAAAACATTACACGCATAGCTAAATAACATAGGCCTACCTTGTGATGACAAACCGGGTCGAGAGTGAAACTCTCTTATTATAATATGCAAAACTGCTATCCACTCACAGCAGTGGGTGTTTACTTCCAAGTCTTCGGTGGGAGACGCCCATAAAAACCGAGCATTTTTGAGCTGGGCTCAAAACTAGGGTAGAAAATAGCCTGTTACTTATTCATTCTAATGTTTTTGAATGTGAAAACCAAGTGAGCATCATAAGTTGACCTCAGATAACAATATAAAAAAAATTAAAAAGCCAGTTCATAACCCCTTTAAGTTGCATTGTACAAAAGTCTTTCAAAGTAATCAGAGTATTTTGTGATTTTTCTCTCTCTTTTGTATCCATCAGGAGTCTCAGCAGTGGTTGAGTCGGTTGATTCCTGATAAACAGTGTCTGAATGACCAGCTGAAGCAGGTTCAGCAGAACAGTCTGCACAGTAAGAGCACTTTCCTCAACACTGCTTTAAAGACCCAAAACTCTAGACTAGTCTTTTTGGTGCAATCCCGAATCCAATTGACGTCAGAATTTAGTTTGTATTCCGGACTGTGAACCATTCAATTCAGCCTAGCTTAAACATACATTTTCTCCTACTGTCACACTTGCTAGTATGCCTTTCTTTGATATTTGCATCTCTTCAAAATACAGCCACAGCACACAAATGCTAGTGCCGTTGTGTGCTTGTTTGTAAAGTATACATGGTCTAAAGGGACAAAAACGTGTTGAATTAAACAGTAAAGCTGGTATCTGCTTAGACCCAAACATGTGACCTTATGTTTCTTTGGACACTGTTATATAATATATATATATATATATATATATATATATATATATATAGTTGGATTTCAGATATTCAGTGAAAATTAAACATATCTGTTTTGTTGTGGCAACTGAGGTACTCTCTTCTGCCATTTAAAATGTTCAAATTCTCTGCAAAATTGCTGATATTAAAGTTGATCAGCCGAACATTTGTTTTGCAAACTGCTTAACATTCAAGACACTCGAATCAAGGTGTGTTCAAAGTCCTCGCCCTCAGCACGCCCACATAAAGCTTTAGCAACTTTTAAGGAAACAATGTACTATAATCACTGTAGTCTGTAAAAGTAGTTGCTGGCTGGTCACATCTGTCACTGCAGTAACCAGTTTACAAACTGTAAACGAATGAATTGACTGAGAAAACGATTTGTTCATTTTGATGAACGAGTTCGAACAGGAGAGTCACAAACTCTAAACTGTATTAATTAAACACAGACTGAAAACATTCATGATCTTATAAACTTCCTTCCGTTTACATCAATGTAGCACTGAAGAATAATGCTTTTCTTTTTTTGCAGAATGGTTCATGAGGATGTTAATATCTCAGAAATGTTCTTTAATAGTTGTCTGTTTATTTCTACTTTGTAGGAGACTCTCTGTCCAGTCTTCAGAGGGCCATTGATATGAAGGAATCCACCAAACAGCAGCTGAGAGAACAGCTGGACGCTGTGGAGAAGGAGACACGCTCCAAACTATTGGAGATAGATGCCTTCAACACACAGCTGAAGGTACTGAAGCCCTGAAATACCTAAACACACAAAAACACATACAGACAGTCCGCCCTAGAGGTTCAATACTTTTATATTTAGCATTGTGTGTGTGTGTGGAGGGTGCAAAATTAACATTTGTGCAAAATCCAAGTTAAAATTGTCTTTGGTGACTGAATACAATTGAGTAACTCTCCAGTTTATTTGAGCTGGGACATAATACTGTTAAACACAATAGTGCTTATATAAACCTCTACATAATTGCCACCATTCAAAAGTTTAGGGGTATAAGATGTTTACATTTCTTTTAAACATTTATTATTATTATTATCATGGTGGAAAATGGTTTTGCTGCTTAACAATTTTGTTCAAACCATGATATTTTTTCCAAGATTCTTTCCAAGATTCTTTGAAAGTTCAAAGCATATAACAAAATATAAAATTGAAATCTTCAGTAACATTATAAATGTCTTTACTGTCACTTTTGATCAATTTAATGCAAGATAAAAATATTAATTCCATTAAAAAAATATTGCTGACCCCAAACTTTTGATTGGTTGTGTGTGTATGTAAATTTATAAAAAATGCAAACATCTGTTTCATGGCCAGTATGAAAAATATTGGGGGGTAAAGCCACTCACCTTTAACTGGAGAGCCAATGTGTTACTTTTGGACCTTGTGTGTGTCTGTACAAATGATAGAGGAAGTAAGAGAGAGTGCATATTGAGATCTTATTGACCTCCCACCCAAACATACATGCAATGTATATGATAAACCAAGAGAACACACTTAATATTGCCTTAACGTGCCTTGATTCAGAATGAGACAGAGAGAGTGTGTGAGAGAAAGTAGAAGCATTTTCACAACATCACACAATCTCTTGTTCCTCACTGTATCTGCCTGCTGCTCACTCTGTCACCCCATCCCTCGTCTTCCCCATCATCCTCCATTCATCCTGGCCGAATCCCTCTCAACTCCCCCCTCCGCCGTGTTATACGACTTGGCTGGCCCTCTTTGTTCTGGCTTGTTCCTCTTTATCCCCGTGGTGGGACAGTCCTTGGGGCTGTTCTATCAGACCCAGGCTGTCAGGATGGAGAACCTTCAGTCGGAGCTACTAATTGAGGAGGAGAGGGAGCGACAGGTAGACAACCTGAAAATGCTGCTAACCTTCCAGAAAACTACCACCACCGAACTGTGTTACCCTCTACTCACAGCACTGTGCTCTCTGTTGCCCTTTATGAAGGGTAGTAATGTAGCACACTTCCAGTTGTGTCTTGTCTTGACTACTTCCCTTTACTAAGTCATCAACAGGGCTCAACTATAAGGATATTTTACCTGCTCAGATTTTGCCCCAGTCGCATCTTCATTATGGATGACTAAAATACTTATAATAATACAAATAACACCTAATAATAAGTATTACTTTATAACAGTTAATATATAAAATACTCCTTTAAAAAAAAGGAATAAATGTGTTTACAAAATATAACAGTCACAGGAAACATTATGGTCTAAAATGGTTCTTTTTTGACCGAATGTTGGAGTCCTGTAACAAACCATCGGAAAACCAGTCCCTCCAATTTTTTTTGCGATTCCCAGATAATGGAACACAATGCAAAATCAAAATGTTGCATGTTTTTTGCTATACAGCCTAATTAGCCATTTAACAGCAATTAGTTGCACTACATAACATTATTGACAGGTTAGTATAATAAATAAGTGATAAAATTAAGCGAATGCACTGTTTAATGTTTAAAAATATATTAAGTGCAATAGTAACTGTGTATGCAGATAGCTAACTGGCACAAATGCCTGTCTTAAATACAAGCCGGTGCAGTTCGACAATTTGGGAAACCAAAAGCCCGGGCTATTATTCGAAGTTTTCCGATATGTAGGATGTGCTCTTGTTTTTTGGTTCGGACATACACTAGACGAAACTCTTTGGCCATTTTAACGCGTCTCGCTGTTTTTTTGTGCATCTTCCTCTTGATCGTACTCAAGTCTTTCGTACTGACCCTGTAACACGGGTCTATCTTTATTGTCGAGCCCTGATCGATAATATTCCTGAAATAATCAGTTTGGAGAATTGTTTTCCCCAAGCCTGTAGCTTGAACTAATTAACAGAGCAATGGGCTTCGCTGCTCTGCTTTGGTTAATATGTTGTGTAGTCCGTTTGTCTTAAGCTCTATACTTAAAATGATTATTAAAAGAGTAGTTCACTTTTAAAAAAACTTTTGCTGAAAATTTACTCACCCCCATGTCATCCAAGATGTCCATGTCTTTCTTTCTTCAGTCTAAAGAAATTATGGTTTTTGATGAAAACATTACAGGATTTTTCTCCATATAATGGACTTCAATGGGAACCAAACGGATCAAGGTCCAAAAGTCCAAACTGTTCAAAGGGCTTTAAATGATTCCAGACGATGAATAAGGGTCTTATCAAGCGAAACGATCGCTCATTTAATAAATAAATAACAAAGCTTAAGTTTTTTAAGCTCAAATGCTCGCCTTGCTCTGTTCTGTGTGACTCTCCTGTTCGAACTCGTTCATCAAAATGGACAAATCTTTTTCCAAGTCATATGGTTCATTCAACAAACGAAACAAACGAATTGACTCTGAAAAAGATTCGTTCATTGTGATGAAAGAGTTCGAACAGGAGAGTCACACAGAACAGAGCAAGGCGAGCATTTGAGCTTATAAAAATTTAACTTTATTTTTTTTTTTTAAATGAGCGATCTTTTCGCTTGATAAGACCCTTATTCATCAACTGGAATCATTTAAAGGCCTTTGAAACTGCACTGAAACTCTCATTTGGACCTTGAACCGTTTGGTTCCCATTGAAGTCCATTATATGGAGAAAATCCTGGAATGTTTTCATCAAAAACCTTAATTTCTTTTCGACTGAAGAAAGAAAGACATGGACATCTTGGATGACATGGGGGTGAGTAAATTATCAGCAAAAGTTTGTTTTTTAAAAAATGAACTACTCCTTTAACTTTAAGAAGCTCTGCATTGGGTAGAGCTCAGTACACATTAGTACAGAGTGCAAACACTGATGATGATATCAATGATGATGGTGGTGTGACCGTTTGGGTGGCTCTGTGTCTCTTGCAGTCAGGGAGCTCTGTGGACGAGGTGCTGTTGGACTGTCTCGCAGCACTGCTGGCCTGTTTGAAGCATATACACTTCTACTTCCAGGTCATCCCTCCCCCTCCCCCTTGACCTTTGATTTCACCCCACACCGTGTCCCCTGCTCGTGTGTCTCACTGCACCTCCTCCAGCTCCCTTTGAGAAGCCCGTCAAAGGCAGCGTTGTAGCTATTCTAAACGTTCACATATCGGTAGAAAGCTATTCTTTTTGCTCACTGATCTGAGGCCGGTCTCTAGATCAGCGTAATTAACGCCTACGTTTGATCGTGCTGCTTTTTTCCAAGCCATGTGCGTCAGTTAATTCCAAAAACAACCTTGTGCATGAACCGGGACTTCCACATTTTTAGGGATACATTACTTGAAGTGTTTTCTTGAAAAGCTTAATTCTAGTCACTTAAGGAGAACATCATTTTGAAGTTTCCTGAATCGTGCCCAAAACATTTTCAAAAATAAAGTAACTACGGTAGCAGATAAGCAAAACTGTGCATCTTCAGGAATTCATTTGCATTAAATTTGAGACATTTGGAATGTTGTTTTCCAGTGGTCTGGTTTTTTTATTTATTAAAAAAATATTTATTAAGTTGAATACTGAACAATTCATTCTGGAATTCAAACACTCTTCAGAAACTTACATCATTTGAAAGAGTTTTTTAGTGCAAATATATATATATATATATATATATATATATATATATATATATATATATATACATATACTGTATATATACTGTATTATATATATAAAAATATTTTATTTTATTTTATTTTTTTTATTTTTTTCATTTTTTTCATTTAGTTACATTGGTCTTGGCGTGGTCAAGAATATGCTGTATAGACTTGCCCAGGGGAAAAATTAAATAATTTTTTTTTTAAAAAATTAAAATTGACTAAAGCCTAGGCGGTATTAACTAGAAAACCGGTGTCATTGAACTTGTTTGCAGAAGCATTCTTCAGTGTGTGAATTTACAAATGCATTTGAAATTGCACGTCTGGTTCATGAAGTCTAAACACTCACATCCGTTGGCACTGCTTTGGTGTGTGTATGTGTGTGTTTTGCACTCGAATGGCTAACTCTCTCTGTTTTTCTAGAGTCTGTCTATTACCAAACCGCTTGCAGTGATCTTTCCATAATAGCTCTTATGTAAATTGTGCTTATGTGACATTAAATCTTGAACAGAAATGTAACTTCAAAAAGGGATCGCAGAACATAAAAGTATATGTTATGTCTTGATCTGTCATTTTAATATATATTTAAAAAATATATATATATTTTTTTTATATATATATAAAATATATATGATTAACGTATCCAGATGCTGTTCTAAATAGCTTGCTTATTGTTGGAATAGGATGGCATTACATAAGCAGCAGTGTTTCCATTGGCCTGCTGAAACAGTCCTCTTTTCTTGAGATTTCCATATTTCCTCTCGTGACTGCAGAAGTTCATGTGAAGTTAAAGCAGGCATTGCAGCCTGCCATCATGAACACGATCACCATGCAGTTTGCACTATGTACCATGCAAGTGTACGATTTATGCATGCAATATTTAAATATAAGTGTTTATTATTCAGTTTTCACATCAGTGGGTCATTTGCCATTTATTAACATTATAAACATTTACATAAATAATACATTCAAGCACAAAAATTGTATATGCTATTTTTTATGTTTTTTTATATTTAATAAGTGTAGAGAGAGCAAGGAGTTTTGAGTAATTTGGAATAGACTCTAGACACTTTTGATATCAATACTTTAGTATGATGTTCAGAAATCATATCATTAAGACAGATCGTCCAGACAGCACTTGCAGGGCGCAGATGTGAACGTGTCGAGTGTGTCTGAATGTGAGAGAGTGCAAACAGAGCCCCGTTGCCCCCTATATTCCCCCTTACCTGTCCTCCAATATCCCATCATGCATTGCAGGAGCTGAGAGAAATCCACAACAAACAACAGAGGCAGAAACAAAAGGAGCTGGAGGCTGACATCACCCAGCCGTCACATGACAGGAAGTCCACAGAATTACAAGAGTCTAGGTATTTTTATGCTCTTCTTTGGCTATTCTTTGCGTCATTTTAACTTTTTTGAACAGGCATTCATTTTGTCTCTTGCTTTCCTCCAGGTTGTCAGGGGTAGATGATGGTGTGTCTCCAGCGTGGAGAGACGATGGGCTGGGTAAAGCCCCCACGCCTCCTGTGCCTCAGGCCTGGATGAGCCGAGTGAGTGAAGAGGAGAACCACAGCAGAGGTGAAATTCAGGAGAACCTCGCCAAACTCTTCACGCAGCATCCGATACCGGGAAAACTACAGACTCATTCCCCCTGGTCTATGACAGGTGAGGGAAAACAAGATTGTAGAACCAGACATGAATTGGATTAGTTTTTGCAGTGTTTTTTTTATTTATTAATCAATATTGAGATGTTTTAGGCTGACCCTAAATGGCATAAATCTACTTGACTCATGTTTTTGTGTTATAGATAAGATCCCAGTGTCTGGTTTTAATCAGGAGAAGGTAAAGGTGGTCTTCTATAGAGCACTGTATCCCTTTGAGGCCCGCAGCCACGATGAGATCACCATCATTCCTGGAGATATAGTGATGGTAAGCCAACTGAGTCGAATGATTTCAGAAGGATCTTATGAGTTATGATGCTGACAATTCAGCTTTGACATAAGTTACATTTTAAAATGTATTCAAATTGAAAACAGTTATTTTAAATTGTAATGTTTCACAATATTACTGTTTTTACTGTATTTTGGTGACATAAATGAGTATATATATGAGTATATATCGCAGGTGCAGCCGTCAACTAGAACTAGAGCAGTATAATAAACACATATGGAAAAAATATACCGGGGAACACATTTAAACAACTAGTATTACTAATATCCTACAAAATTAAAAGGAAGTAACTAATTAATTATGAATAGAATAGTTCAATATAAAATATCCAGATATTATAAACTGATTGATGAAGTAAAGCAATGCATGAGATTGAAAAATTATTCAGCAACAATGCACCTATGAGTTGTATTTAATATCAATCAGTAGTGGGAAGTTCATCTAAAAGTTGATGAGTGTGTTTTGTTTACTATATTTAGCTATCAAAATAGTTTACCAAAGAAATAATTTGCCAAATAAAATAAAAATCAGGGATGTGATTTTTCCGGATTAATCCGGAATTCCGGATTTTCCGACCTGAAAATGTGACATACGTGAATTTATTTATTTATTACAAGGACAGTGCATATTAACATGACAAGTCAAAATATGCCAGAGTTAGCCAAAGGCTAGTTTTCATCTGCAGTCCCAGGCCAGATGTACAATAGGCAACCTAAAAATACAAAGTAAATATAACAATATAAATCAAACCTTACAAAACACAACAAACACAGAAAAAAAAAAAAAAAAAAAAAATTAAATAAGAAAATAAAAATAAAAAATAAAAAAATCAATCATGCAGATCTGTAAAAAAAATAAAAAGGGGAGGGGGGGACGGGTGTCCTTCGGCTGTGTCGGCTGCCGGAGTGAAAAGGAGAGGTTATGAGGACATAATTGGCTGACGTACGTACAGATTCTTCCTTCCTTTCCAAGTATCAACAAAGACGTACTTGCATTCAGCTCGTTCACCTGCTCAATTTTGTACCTCAGTCGCTCTCGCGCTACTGTGTTATCGTTGTCAGTTTACAAGAACATCACGCGTAAGGTCCCCAGTAACGTTAGTGCTGGGCGATATATCGATAAAGTTTAAATTTGCGCTATGATCCTTGCTCCAAGCAAGCTGCTGACTGCTTTTGTAGAAATATGAATATCGTGCATTCTATCAGTTTTAGTTCTGACGCCTCCGTCTCAACAGCATTAGTGTACAACGCGACAAATACTCACATAAAATATTAACGCAGAGGAACGGCCAAATCAGTTCATTTAGTTCACAAAAGTTCATTATTTGCATGTGCTTTAAAGCCTTACCGGTTAACGTAAATGTCATTCACTGCTAATGCGCGGTTCTGAGCACTAACACCCGACGCGCACATGCACTAAAAGCTTGTCTAACAGCGCCTGGTTGCTGGACTTAGTTATCTTTCGAGTCTTATTTCGCTAATACTCTCAAATACACATACGGTTTACAATAGAAATTTGGTTATGTCTAAACTGAAAGCAAACCGAGAAAATTGAGAGAAATCAAATCTGCTTGTCAAATGCGCGTGTATAGACGAGACGCGTACAGGTCTTAAAGTGACAGTAGCCCTAATAATAAACAAGCAGCCGCTTGTCCTTAAAGGGATAGTTGACCAAAAATAAAAAAAATTCTGTCATTATTTACTCACTATAATGTTGTTCCAAACCTGTATTAATTTATTTCTTGTGCTGAACACAAGATAAGATATTTTGAAGAGTGTGGGTAACCAGACAGTAGCTGGTCCCCATTGACTTCCATTGGGAAAAATGTACAATGGAAATCAGTGGGGTTCATCAACTGTTTGGTTACCCACATTCTTCCAAATAACTTCAACAGAAGAAAGAAACTTATTCACGTTTCTTATTCACACAACTTCAGAGAGTAAATAATGACAATTACAATTTTTGGGAGAACTATCTATTTAATGTTAATAAAACAACAAAACAGAGGAAAAAAAAACAGTCACTGCTTTTGACTGAGGACTTTAACAGTAGCTTTAATATGAATCAATTAATAATTTATACAGTGAAGACTATGGGGGGGGGGGGGGGGGGGTTGCGGCTCGGTATATTTTCCTGCTTTTTTGTCCTTAGCCAATCACATGCCTGAAAAATATAAATCAAACAAGGTGAAGCACTTTTCTTTTCTAAAGTATTTGGGTTTATTTATCGTACAAAGCCCCTTTTGTCAATTTTTTTCATGGATAACTACATGTATAAATATATATATATTATATATATATATATATATATTACATATATCATGAAATATATCGTTACCATGAAATAAAATTAGTCATACCATGAAACAATTTTGGTCATACCGCTCACCCCTATAAATGAGCATAAGAGACATTTTTTTAAAAAAAATGTAAAAAAATCTTGCCAACCACAAACTTCTGAATGGTAGTGTATATAGATCATTTAAAACAACAGTTAATCCAAATATTATATATTTTTTTTTTACAGTAATTGAGAATAGAAAAATCTTAAATCAATAACATTCTTGGGAAATCCGAGGATTAGTTTTAAGTCCTGCAGTGTGTGTTTACGTTCAGATGTGTGCTTGTCAGAGAGTGTGCGATTTGTTTCTTCTTCATGTGAAAGAGAGAATGCATGTGTGCAGTTAGTGTGCACATTTACTGACCTCTGACCCTGCCTCTGTCCTCCCTTTGCTCACTCTGCCTGAAGGTGAAGGGAGAGTGGGTAAGTCGAGGTTTTCTGCTCCTCGTGAACGTTAATTTGTTTCTAGTTTGTCTTTGTCCTTGGTGATTTTCTGTTTTGTTCATCTGTCACTGGGCTAAAACACACCCTGTACAGAGATCATAATATGTGTGTGTCTGTTGTTGAGTCTTTTGCTAGATTTCTGAGGCTTTGCTATATATGGCATAAGCTCACTCAGAAAAGCAATCAACACAAGTCATTTATTTTGTTATTTGTTATCACTTTGTATTCTGATTCTTGTGTATTTTTTTTTCATCACTCAGTTGTTTTAGATTATGTTTTGTGTCCTTTCACATCCGTGCCTCTGGTTTGCTTTCTCTTTTCAGGTGGATGAGTCTCAGACCGGTGAACCTGGATGGTTAGGAGGAGAGATCAAAGGGAAGACCGGCTGGTTCCCTGCCAATTATGCAGAGAAGATTCCAGAATCTGAAGTTCCTCTCAGTTTGAGGACTAGCGCTGCTTCTAGTTCCACCCCTAAATTGGGTTCCCATATATCATCTGCTTCTTCATCGACCACAACCACACCCATACAGCAAGTCTCCACAGAGCCTGCATCGATAGCCCCGCCCTCCTCCGCCCCTCCCCCTCCATGCCCCGCCTCCTCGTCTTCCTCAACATCCAGTAACTGGGCAGATTTCAGCACTACGTAAGTAGTTTGTCCATGACTAAATATTTACTGATACTTTTTTACTCAGTTCAGGCAGAACATCATCTGCATCCATTTTTCTTCTGTGCTCATGTGACTTTAGATGGCCATCTAATTCTGCTGGGGAGAAGCAGGACAGCGATGGATGGGATGCATGGCCAACACAGCCCACTCAGCCGTCCCTGTCAGTGCCCAGTGGGGGGCAGATCAGACAGCGTTCTGCTTTCACCCCTGCCACGCTTTCCGGTTCTTCACCCTCACCTGTGCTCGGCCAGGTACGCATATGAGATTCTAGGGCTGGGTAATAAATATCGATTTCTCGATATTAATCGATTCTCATTTTTACAAACCGATATCGATTCTTAAATCTCAAGAATCGATTAGTCATCCTGTTTCATTTGAATGAATGGATCATTGTATCGCGGCTGCGTGCATCCAAAAAATCGCAATAATCTTTGTCCTTTGTTACTATTGATATGAAACAAAGTCTCAAATTTGAAATTACGTCCATTTTCTTTAGAAATTCAAAAACATAAATAGCGTTTTGGCGCTGTGGCGTGAGATCGCTCTGGCGCAGCTCAAGAGAAGCAGCAGCGCTGATATCACTTCCGGGTTAATAATACCAGTCACAGCGCCAAATAAACATGAATGAGCATCTGAAAGTGTGTTAAAAGATAGAGTACAACTTATCGAAAACCGTATCATGTCACATTGATTCGCTCAATCAGTGTTTCAACCGTGGAAAGACGTCAGTTAAACAGCTTGTAATCAATGTCGTGTCATATTTACCTCAGAAAACCCACATACATTTTTTCCACATTTTTGTAAAACTCATTTTTTTATTGGTTTCATTTTGAAAACTCTCGTTCTCATTTCTAGGGTGAGAAGGTGGAGGGTCTCCAGGCACAGGCTTTGTACCCATGGAGAGCAAAGAAAGACAATCACCTGAACTTTAACAAAAATGACGTGATCACCGTACTGGAGCAGCAGGATATGTGGTGGTTTGGAGAGGTGCAAGGGCAGAGAGGCTGGTTCCCAAAATCTTACGTCAAATTAATCTCTGGGCCCGTCCGGAAATCTATGAGGTGTGTGTCTCTGCCATTTATATTGGTTATTGGTAGGGATGGGCAACGATTAATCGCGATTAATCGTTAGCAAAATAAAAGTTTGTGTTTACATAATATATGTGTGTGTAGTGTGTATAATACATTTGCATATATAAATACCCACACATGCATGTATATATTTCAGAAAAATGTGTTATTAATATATCAAATATTTATATTTATATATAATATTAATTGTGAATAAATATATATAAAATATATACATGCATGCATTTCTTAAATATATACATGTATGTGTGGGTATTTATATATGCAAATTAATTATACACACTACACACACATATATTATGTAAACACAAACTTTTATTTTGCTAACGATTAATCGCGATTAATCGTTGCCCATCCCTAGTTATTGGCTACTATTAGAGGGATTTTTTTTTTCAGGGGATAGTTCATCAGTCAATTTTGATGCCTAAATTTACTAAGTTAGCCTATTATAATGTTTTTTTTTTTCAGTTTTCAGTGAATGTACAAATGTGCAAAATATCAGATTTTCAATAAAATATTTATTACTTTTCGAGATTTGCACAATAGACACAAACAAAAAGACTTAGAAAAATGGAATTTAATTAAAAGTCATGGTGTTTCATTGAAAGGGAAGTTCATGATAATTGATATTTGTGCTTATATTCACTTCAATCCAGACTCCATTGTATACTACCTTTTATTCCTAAGAGTGTGATGTTGAATGCTTGGTTCTGTGTTTCATCTGGACTGTGATGTTGAGTATATGAATGCTGTTCTGTTTCAGTATTGAGTCTGGCTCTTCGGACAGCCCTCCCAGTGTTAAGAGACCCAGCCCCTCTCCAAACAAACCCACGGACCTCGGAGAAGGTCAGAATACCAGCGACGACTCGATCTGCAACTTCCTCCCTCATCTTAATCATTTTGTATCTGAAAGTCTTTGTGTGATTTTGTCTATCGCAGAGTATGTGGCCATGTATACGTATGAAAGCAGTGAGCAGGGTGACTTGACCTTTCAGCAAGGTGATGTCATCACGGTCACAAAGAAAGAAGGAGATTGGTGGACTGGCACTGTGGGCGGGAAGACCGGAGTCTTCCCTTCAAATTATGTCAAACCTAAAGATTCAGAGGTAATGGCTTCGAATGCAGTTTATAAGCAGCACTTTCCATGTGAATAAAATAGCATGCAAAAAGTTACTACTGTAGTCAAAAACCCAACTAGACCAGTACAACCGTAGCATTCTATCCATTTTTTTTAGGGTTTGGGATCTGCTGGGAAAACAGGAAGTTTAGGGAAGAAACCAGGTGAGTGCTGGTGCTATCTCAAATAATAATAATAATTAAGCATCTTCATAACTTTAGAGCATAACAGCATTGTATTAGAGATCGGTGCTTCAACTCTTCTCTCCTTTTACCTGTTCTCCATCTGTGTTCAGAGATTGCCCAGGTGATCGCCCCTTACACAGCCACCGGGGCGGAGCAGCTCACCCTAGCACCAGGCCAGCTCATTCTCATCCGCAAGAAAAACCCAGGAGGATGGTGGGAAGGAGAACTTCAGGTCTGATAAACACACTCGGAGATATGCTGTTATTTGCACCCACACTTTCTACCACAGCAACACACACCTTATACTTAACCTTCAAATGGTTTTTATTTCCTGTTGACACTTCTGGGCTTCGGGGTCTATACGACCCTAACAATTGATTGAGTAATTCTACAAAAAATATGCATTTTTAATCATACAAATAATATATCATTTTTGTTTACTTCTCATCTATTCATTAATGCTGTGTTTTTGGAGATATAAAGTACTTTTTGATCCATATACCACACAATTCGTCAACTTCACCATTAGCTTGCATATGAAATATTATTTTTTATGATGCATTGCATTTATGCTCTAGTACTAGGCCTTCATTTCTGTGTAAAAATTTTGAGATTGATGCCGGATTTATTTATTTTTTGACACATAAAGAAAATATATTTAGTTCTCTTCAGATTTCCCATTCATTTCAATGTGGGGTCAGATTGACCCCGAAGACCCGAAGTGTAAAAATTTTTTTTACATACCTTCAGAACAACCGAATCAAGACCAGTTTTGTGTGTGTATACTGTAGATAGATAGATATATGTATGAAAAGTCACAAAATCTTATTCCACTGAGATGAAGGGAACCTTTTTTTTATTTAGTAAAAGTCGATTGGGGTCGTATAGACCCCATGACCCGATTGAGGGCTACAACATTTACTAAAAAACTGTTTAATATAATCTAGTTATAAAAGTGACATATTTGGTTCTTTGTAGTTACATTTGCTTTTTGTACTTTGATTTACTAAATGATTTTTTTTGGAGTGATACGATATGGTGATAACAGCAAGACATCGCTCTTCCTCTTAAATTTTTACTTCAAATTAATTTTAATGACCCTCTGCTACTGATTTCTGCAGGCAAGAGGAAAGAAGCGTCAGATTGGCTGGTTTCCAGCTAATTATGTCAAATTATTGAGCCCCAGCACCAGTAAGACCACACCCACAGAGCCCAACCCACCCAAGCTGCCAACACCCAATGCAGGTACAGAACTTGTTGTAAATTTAAAGGAAGTGGTTTCGCTTGCCATTCGTTGTCTTTTGTTCTTGCTCTTCTCATAATTAAAAAGTTGACGGCAATATTTGAGCTTGTCGAGTTTGAACATGTTGTCTAATGTAATGTAGTACAGAGTGCTATAGTGCTATACTGTTGTAAGGAACCTACACATCATTAACAAGTTTGTTTTAATGGGTTAGTTCGGTATTTTACAATTAAAGCCCTGTTTTAAGATCGTTTCTGAGGAAATAGAACGGTTCGGTTTCTGTGGTCGCATTCTTAACCGTACTATTTCATCAGAAACAATCTTAAAACAGGGCTTTAAGTGTAAAATACCGAACTAACCCTTTAATAGTATTTCCATGTTGTCATGGTTGATAAAGGTACAGTAATCTACTAAATACTTTTAACTATATATGAAGAGTTCAGATGCAAAAGCCTCTAAGTGCCATTTGAAATTTTCTAGAATCTTCTAGAATGATCATTTTTATCAAGCTTGTATATTTAAGTTGAGTAATTTCACTTAAATGGCAATGAAGATCACCTATTAATTGTTATTTAAGTGAAATTACTGAACTTAAATATACAAGTTTGATCAAAATCATCATTAAAGAAGAAAATTTCAAATGGCGTTTAGAGGCTTTTGCATCTGAACTCTTCATATACATGATATATGACAATGTATATTCCCCTCCATAGTGTGCCAGGTGATTGGCATGTATGACTACACAGCTCAGAATGACGACGAGCTGCCTTTCGGGAAGGGCCAGATCATCAATGTTTTGAGCAGAGAGGATCCTGATTGGTGGAAAGGAGAGCTAAACGGTTCTGTTGGCCTTTTCCCATCAAATTACGTCAAGATGACCACCGACACGGACCCCAGCCAACAATGTGAGTCCAGAATGTTCTTTTTGTATCTTATACACACGCTCACACTGAACTTCTCTCTATCCTGCTCAGAAACAAAACACAGAAAACACGATTCTCAAAATTCATGTACCTATGAGAAAAGAATTGGCTTGAAGCGTCACCGATAACATCCGGTACCAGTGTGATCTAAAATACCTCATAACAATCATTTCTTTCACATCTTTGAGGACCTTCTCAAAACTAGTTTTAGTTATGTCCTCACAGTGTGGTGAGTTATAGTGTCCGCTGTCCAGTTCTTATCCTCTGCTTACAAGCAACCTCTCACCTCATGTTGTAGAGCATTAAGTAGAATCTCTCTCTCACTCTCTCTCTGCATGCTTGTGTCCTTGTCATTGTGGCGTCCTGTGAAGAGTGTCTTGCCAGAGTTCATTTAGTTCTCCTAGCTCGTAAAGATTTTTGCACATTGTGGTTTTTCTTTTCTTTCCTTTGTTTATTTAGACTTTTTTTTTTCTTTTTTTGGCTTATGTGCTGTGTTTTCCTCTTTCTAGGACTCTTATGTTGCCCATATCCCACTCAGCCTTGAAAGTCCTCAAAGCGACCCACTATCCCTTAAACTGTGTCCAGCGGGATGATGGGAGATGGAACATTGATCATGTGACTGCCCCCCCCCCCCTCACAGCTGGCTTTGTGGCCAGAAGAGACGAATACTACAGAAAGCAGTCGTTAACCTCAATATTCAGAACCGTAGACGCTCACCAAAATTGCCAGTCAGCATCCTCCGCATTAAAGCAATTAAATAAACAAGAATGCCTAATATTTTAAAGGATCTCCTTACAAATTCATGAAATTAATCATTCACACTGAATTTGTACGATGAATTGAAACACTAATCGAATGAAAGTGCTGGATAGTGGGTCCTTTTGTGGCTTTCTGTGATCTCGCCCCCAACGCCCGTTGGTAAAAAAAAGCAACCGATTTTGAAGCAACCAATCAAAATGGTTCCATTCAGTGTTAAGTTCCACCGCTTCATCCAACTAATGCACGCTTTTCGCTCCACCAAGCCCCGCCCCCATGGTTTCTCAATGGACCATAGCACCACAGAATGACCCACTATTCATGAGTCATGACGTAAGGGGTGCAGTATCAAACGTGTCATAACGTGACGTGCTTTTTAGTGTCATTGCCAACTCATCAAGGCTCTAATGTGTGGAATTGAGACAGCGATGTGTGCAGCATATCCGACCAATTGAAATATCAAGATGTCATTCTTTTTGGTTGCCAAAATGTGTCTAAAAAGTGAAACCAAGTGGTCGGATATGTGTGGACTTCATGTAGAATACTATTGTTGTGTGTCATTCAGAACCACCCCTCCCCCCCTCACCCCTTCCAATACACACAGGCGCTGTCAGTCAATTTGACGGACAAGATGGACGTCTCCGTTCATCCGGTCCAGTCACATGCCTCTCTGTGTCATTGTTACATGTTCATACCAAAACAGTGGATGGATTTATTTGTGTGCTTGCTAGTCTCTTGTTTTGTTCTTTCGTTTGTTTTTCATTTCGATTCGTTGTGTCTGTGACGGGGTTGAGAATTGGTGTTGCAAACCAAAAAACTGCACAACTGCCACTTAAGGTTAATGGTACAGTGATAGACAAAGTGCGTACATGTACAGGATAAAATGTTGCTGTAAAGGACGTACTCGTAAATGGTTCCCTCACATGTTTGGGTTTTCTGGGGGTTCATCGCTTGTACAATTGTATTTCCCATATACGTAGACGGATGAATGCTTTTGTTTTGTATTCTCAATCGTTTGCTGTCATCATTCTGTCATGTTGATTGAACTTGCAATTATTTTTGAAATGTTGTTGATTTGAGAATACTAGATTTTAAGTTGTTCTTGATACAACAGCTCACTATTTTTATAATGATCAAAAACGGTTATGCATAGTGTGTGTAAAAAAATCGACTGCAGTATGTGTCCGTCCTTTGTACTGGAAAACATGCGAAGTACAAGTAGTGAGTAGAGAGCATTTAGAAAGTCCAAATTTTATGAGATTTAATTGTCATGCTTTGACTGAAACCCTAAATTGCATTACGGAAAGAGAATAACATACTGAATATAAGCTTAATACCCTTCTAATTACAAATGCTTATGAATAAATAGATGTTTACAAATGCAACATGGAAGACTGGAATTTTCTTGAACATATAAGAACAACAAAAAAAAGTGTTTTCGGGCCATTTGTTCATCTAGTGTAGGGAAAAAAGCATGGCATTCATTTTTTTTATCCTACGATATTGCAACACATGAGCTTTTTTTTATCTGCCTCATAACAGTATTGTAACTTTTAGTGCTGAGAAACAATTCCTTCCAAGTTTATTTCATGTTAGTGTGGTTCTTTATTGATTCCACGGTGTGCTGCTTTATTATTATTGGCTTAATGGAAGGACATGATGATCAATCTGTTGCAAGGTTTTCTTTTTTTCTTTTTATTTTAAGTGAACATAACCATCCTCGGACTACAGAAGCACAACTGCTTCTTTACCATCGGATATTTGCAATACTGTGTAAAAAAAATGCATTTGTTCTGAATATCTCACCTCAATGTCCAAAACATTAACCATTGTACTTGATTAAAGCATTTTATCGAAAAAATAAAATGAATGTACAGTTAAAAACTCAACTATATATACAGTACATCAATTCCTAGCTTTAAAGACAGTGTCATACCACCTTTATAAAAAATGATGTGTAACCATTAAAGAACTCCATGGCTACTGCAGACTGGCTTATTTATTTTTAATCTTCTACCAGAGGAAGTGACTGTCACTTATTAAATGCATAATGCTGTCATTTAATTTATGAGCCACACATATGGCAAGAAATGAGAACTAGAGCAATATACCTGCACTGTAAAAATGAATATGCTTTTTCTAGTCAATATAATTGTGGTAACAGATTAGCAATATTATTAATTTAATTTAACAAATTAGAATTGAGTAATAATCAAATTATTCCTTAAAAGTTAACCATTTAAAATGAGTAAAGATTAAACCAAAAAAATTAACAAAAATATCTCACTAACAGACGTCAATGATTAATTAAGAAGTCTTTAATTTATATTACCAACATTGAAGACGCCTGATGTGGAGAAATCCGTATTTTTAAAACGAACACCGATCACTATAATGGTGACTTCAATTTATGTTTTGTTCTTGTTGTAAGTTTATGTAACTCATTTTAAATGGTTAACTTTTAAGGTATTGATTTAATTAATTATTACACAATTCTAATTTGTTAATTAATAATGTTGCTTGTAATCTGTTGCTTTATTTTTTTGATTAGATAAAGCATATTCATTTTTACAGTGTGCATGCATATTCTATAGAAGTGAACAAACAATTAGTTTGCCTTCCTAAACGGCTATCAATTGATTCTGATTGGACAATCTCAGCATTCTACTGTCAAATATTTTTGTGTAATTGAGCAAGCGTGTTCATGCATAACTGCTCGCATCACTCCGCCATCTCTTTCTTCTCACATAATAAAGTAAGTTCAACTCAAATCAATGTTGCATGTCCAGGTATGTTATAAGCATGTCAGGCCCTTTATTTAAAGGTAATGATCGTACTTTATTCCTTACTTTAAATTAAATTTAAAAAAAAACAAATCAGAATTTATTTCCAGCATTATTCTTACCAAAGAAATATCGGTACCACTTTATATTAAGTGTCTATAACTGCTATGTACTAACGTTTAATCATTTGTTACGATGCACTTATTGTGTACATACATGTTTTTACATTGTACTTATATAATAATAAAAAATAAACTCCAGCATGTAATTACAGCTGTTATTACACTCTAAAAAAAATGCTGGGTTGTTTCAACCCAAATTTGGGTCAGATATGGACAAACCCAAATGTTGGGTTAAAAATGCAATTAAAACATTTACAGGTGAAAGTGAAAGTTGGGTTATAATTTGAAATTACATTTTTAACCCAACATTTGGGTTTGTCCATATTTTACCCAAATTTGGGTTAAATCAACCCAGCATTGTTTAGAGTGTATTGTCTGTAATTTCATCCATAATTACACTGTTGACCCTTACCCAAACACCAAACCTAACCCCAACTTTATTTGCAATACATCATCAACACAATAAGTACATAGTTGTTAAAAACTCCTAATGTGAAGTGTGACTGTAATATCAGCTGCTTGTAACTGAATGAATGTACTAATTATTAAAAAGTTGTATGTATTAATCTGAGCATGAGATTTGACTGCATGACCTCTGTGCGTCTCACAGGGTGTGCCGACCTCCACCTGCTTGACATGCTGACGCCAGTGGAACGGAAGAGACAGGGATACATACATGAACTTATTGTTACAGAGGAGAACTATGTCAATGACCTGCAGCTAGTTACTGAGGTAAAACTCACAGGAAATTACAGTTTGTAGACTGGCAAAGATCAACAGCCTAGTCAGATTTGTTGTCTGAATGATGTTCAGGGTAAAGTCATGCCAGGAAGTAGGAATAGCTGAGTTTATGCCATTTACTGAATGTGTATTATCCATATTATGCTAGTTCGCAATGTAGTTGATAGATAGAAGCACTCAAATAGGACAAAAAATGTATACATATATTTATGGTTTGCTTTCAGACCTTCCAGAAGCCTCTGCTGGACTCGGAATTGTTGACGGAGAAGGAGGTGGCCATGATCTTTGTCAACTGGAAAGAGCTGATCATGTGCAACATCAAACTGCTCAAGTACGCCACCTGTTGGTTAATACAGTGATATCCTTTACCTCATAGTTAGTCACCATGCAATTAACTCCTGATTTAAGCTCCCTCTTTGTTTATTACTTTAAAGTCATTAATCAGAATGCAGTGCATCAGTTATGTCAGGACATTTAATTAAATATTCACACATAACAGCTTTATTAAACAGATGTAATTCCATATAAAGAGCATTACTTGGCTTACCCAGAATGCCCCATCTAACTGTGTCTCTCCAGGGCGTTGCGCGTGAGGAAGAAGATGTCAGGTGAGCGCATGCCGGTGAAGATGATTGGTGACATCCTAACCGCTCAGCTTGTTCACATGCAGCCGTACATCCGCTTCTGCAGCTGCCAGCTCAACGGCGCCACCCTGATTCAGCAGAAAACAGACGAGGTGCCCGAATTCAAAGACTTTGTTAAGGTGAGACTAGCGAACAGTCCATAGTGATATGTTGTGACACTTACTTTTTGTCCAGTTTCCCTCTTTGTTGTGTTTTTGTTTGCACATTTTAATTGTAAGTACACCTAATTTAAAGCATTTTAACGATTTTTATATTTTCTAGAAGAAAATCACATGAAGTTGCATGGATTTTTATGCATGTTTGCATGTTTTACAGAGGTTGGCGATGGACCCTCGCTGTAAGGGAATGCCTCTGTCAAGTTTCCTTCTCAAACCCATGCAGAGAGTCACCCGATACCCGCTCATCATCAAAAATGTACGTATATGCTCGTAATCTAGTTAATTGACTATTTTCTAACTACTATATGAAGAAGCAATAGCACATTGAAAACAAACACAACTCTGTCATCTGTAAAAGCACATAAAGATTTTTTTTCCTTGCAACTACCAGTTTGCCTAAAAATTCTGACTTTTTTTCACAGAATTGCAAGTTTATATCATAATTCTGGAAAAAAATCAGAATTGCAGGATAATTGCAAGGAAAAAAAAGTAAATTGTGGGATTTAAACTTAATTGCAAGAGAAAAGACAGAATTGTGGGATATAAGCTTGCAATTGCGAGAGAAAATGCAAAATTTGGGGATATAAAAAAGAAAATACAAAATTGTGGGATATAAACTCGGAATTGCGAGAGAAAATACAAAATTTGGGGATATAAACTTGGAATTAGAAGAGAAAATGCCAAATTGTGGGATATAAACTCGGAATTGCGAGAGAAAATACAAAATTGTGGTATAAAAATTTTTTCATAATTTTCACATCGCATCCCTTTGGCTTCATGTATCTGTGAGCATCGTCTCATGTTTCTTCTCGCTTCACACACAGATTATAGAGAACACTCCAGAAAGCCACCCGGACCACAGTCACCTGCGGCTGGCTCTGGAGAAGGCTGAAGAGCTGTGCTCGCAGGTCAACGAAGGCGTGCGTGAGAAAGAGAACTCAGACCGGCTGGAGTGGATCCAGGCTCATGTGCAGTGTGAGGGACTGTCAGAGGTATCAGAACACAAACCTGCTGCTTAAACACAGTCTGTAGACTGACACTCAGTAAAGCAAAACAAGTGTATTTAATTAGCTTTCCAATATTTTGAGATGGCTCTCATTGCAGAACACGAAATCCAAGGGGAGGAGTTGGATCCACCCCTAATCCTACCTATCTACACCCCCTGATCCCTAACCCCACCCCTAATCCTACCTATCTACACCCCCTGATCCCTAACCCCACCCCTAATCCTACCTATCTACACCCCCTGATCCCTAACCCCACCCCTAATCCTACCCATCTCCACCCTCTGATCCTTAACTCCGCCCCTAATCCTACCCATCTCCACCCCCTGATCCCTAACCCCGCCCCTAATCCTACCCATCTCCACCCCCTGATCCCTAACCCCGCCCCTAATCCTACCCATCTCCACCCCCTGATCCTTAACTCCTCCCCTAATCCTACCCATCTCCACCCCCTGATCCCTAACCCCACCCCTAATCATACCTATCTCTGTCCCTGATCCCTGACCCCGCCCATCTCCTCCCCTGAAATCTGGATCCATCTCCGCCCCCTGGATCTCGTGTACTGCAATAAGGTGCTACTGAATATTTTGAAAAGAGATTATTTTGTTGTGCGCACCAGTAAAACAAATCCATAAATGATCTTTAAATCTTTAGGCACTTCACAATCTGATCCAATTCTGATTCTGGGAGTCATGATCCAATTCATAATCTTCTTTTATTAATTAAAATCATTTACTGACTTAAATCGTAAAATCGTTTATTACATATGTAATTATAAGCACTTTTTAAAATAATTGCAAATTAAAACGATTGTATGTTAACTATTTTAAATATATAAACGAATATCGCTTCTGAAGCAAGTAGTAAATAATAAAGATGAATAAATAAACATATCACAAACTATAATCAAAGAGTGCTTTCAGTATTTAAGAGTATCTGAATGTTTTCCATTCAAGAGCAGCGAGTGATATTTCTCTTTCTCATCTTTGCTGTTTGATTGTTACTGATGACATCATAGACTGCGGGAGATCTAATAAGCAGCATTCACACTAACGCACAGATCTCTTTTGAAATAGACCTGGTTTGTCCTCACTGTTTAATCCTTTGAGACATAACTAACTGTGTTTGCATTAATTTCCCATCATAAAATTATATGTTTGAATGGTAGCGTGTATTTGTTGTCCTCGTGAGAATCGTCAAATCTCATTACAATAAAAACGTCTCTCTCTTTACAGCAACTTGTGTTCAACTCAGTCACAAACTGCCTGGGCCCTCGGAAATTTCTACACAGTGGAAAACTCTACAAAGCCAAGAGCAACAAGGAGCTTTACGGCTTCCTGTTTAACGACTTCCTGCTCCTCACGCAGATCATCAAACCTCTGGGCTCGTCTGGAACGGACAAGGTCTTCAGTGCGAAATCCCACCTGCAGTATCGCATGTACAAAACGGTGAGACATTCTTGAAGATCTTATTCATTCGCAATACATTTTTGACCTTTATCATGATATTTGATCATTTGACCTTCAACCTGACTGGTTGACCTCTGCAGCCCATCTTTCTTAATGAGGTGCTGGTGAAGCTGCCCACCGATCCTTCAGGAGACGAACCCATATTCCACATATCTCACATAGACAGAGTCTACACTATTCGCGCTGAGAGCATCAACGAGCGGTATTCACTAATTATTTGTTCATTAATTAGATCTGTACACAATACATGTGCTTAAACACTCTTATAAATGCTGTAAATCACACATATTTTGACAATGTTCCTCTGTTCTGTCCTGCAGGACGGCTTGGGTGCAGAAGATCAAAGCCGCTTCTGAGCTTTTCATCGAAACAGAGAAGAAGAAGAGAGAAAAAGCCTACTTGGGTCTGTCTCACTTATTTCCGTGTACACGCCTCACTGCATTAATAAAGCTCTGAGTGTTTGCTAAGCACTGGTTTTGTGTTACTCTTCTGTTTGCAGTAAGGTCTCAGAGGGCCACTGGTATTGGCCGGCTGATGGTGAACATTGTTGAAGGGATTGAGCTAAAGCCCTGCCGTTCAAACGGTAAAGAATTAAAACTATATGCTACAAGGTGCTTTACTAAGTTATAAGCATATCATAAATGTCCTTTGTGCGCAGGTAAGAGTAACCCGTACTGTGAGGTGACGATGGGCTCTCAGTGTCACGTCACTAAGACTCTACAGGACACTCTGAACCCCAAGTGGAACTCAAACTGCCAGTTCTTCATCAAAGACCTGGAGCAGGATGTGCTGTGTGTCACTGTGTTCGAGAGAGATCAGTTCTCCCCGGACGGTAAGTATACTTACATTTACATTTATTCAGTTAGCTAACGTTTTTATCCAAAGCAACTCATGCCTGGTTCAGATTACACGATTTTAGCCTGATTTTGGCACGATCCATTTGACGTAGGGTGTCGCGGGGATTCGTAAACGGCAACGGGCATCGGGACGCAGGATTCGATCGTATCATCTGGTACAGTGTGTCATAGTGGGCGACAACCTAAGTCGTGTCTGCGATGCTTCACGACATCACAACAAAAAGACTAGCATGTTTCATTTTTTTAACGGTCGTCCACGACGGTTCCGTCACATGTTTGAGGTTGACCAATAGGAGCACAGAAGCTTTTTTGTACACAACTTTCAGAAATGGCGAAACGAAAGAAAGACGAAGGTGATAACGATAAAACTAAAAGTAAAAATGTATAAGAAATAGGGCTGTCAACTTTATTGTTGGCTTATTAGGGCTTACTTTATAGCTTGCTTATTATTAAAATGCCTTATTAGGGCATTGTAAAACAAAGATGACAAGACTGTGGAGGGAGGCGACCACGTTGCTCCATTATTAGACCTGCACACGCGAGCGCCTACATTTGAAATCAAACTTGAGCATGCAAAAGCCCTTTTAATGGCTATATCATGCTGACTCAATTGATTGTGTTTTCTTAATGTTTTTCTTTTTTATTTGTACTCTTGACGCATTTGAAAATAGCCTAAATAATGCAACAAAATGAAAATAAACCTATACGCCTTCCAAAATACAGCCTATTATTATTCGGATTGTTTTTTATTTGTTCTTTTTTTGTGTGTTTGTTTAAAATGCCTAGATCGGCTGGACAAAAGTTAACCCACAGCTTAAAAAAATCACTTAATTCTCAAAGAATTGTAGTATTATTATAGTTTTATTTATTTGTGAAGTTTTTTTCGTTGTTGTTTTATAAATGCTCTATGACAATTGTTTAAAAAATGTTCAATCAAAACAAGGTTTTTTTTTGTTTTTCGTTTTTTCCAAAAATGGTGAAAACAATATTTTACCTCAAGTTCTCTTTGGAGGATTGACAGCCCATACTGTCCTCTTCGAGCGATCTAGGAACGTGTCCATTGTCGGGTTTTCTTTCTTTTTTTACTTTTTTCTGAACACAGGACAGGCAATACAACACTCACCGCTTCATCCATTGTTTATTTATGTTCGTTTCCGGAAGTCACTCGCTACTAGTTTCGCCTTCTCGATGACATCATTCGCGCCGTTAAAGACGGCATGCGATGACTGGTCAGGAAGTAACGTGTAGTCTGACGTGTCTTGTCCACGACATGACAAGATTTTAGGAGTTAAAATCGCGTAATCTGACACGGTGACTATCGTAACAGACAAAAAAATTGTGTAATCTGAACCAAGCATTACAATTGCTATATATGTCAGAGGTCGCACGCCTCTGGAGCATCTAGGGGTTAAGTGTCTTGCTCAGGGACACAGGTGTCTCACAGTGGATTCGAACCCACGTCTCTCACACCAAAGGCATGTGTCTTATCCACTGCGCCATCACCTCCCCTATATGGAAATTTGACTCATTCACATATGGACTTGCTTATATATTCTCTCACATATAATTATAGATATTATGTATAGACACTCACTGGCCAATTTTTTAGGTACGCCTTGCTAGTACCGGATTGGGACCCCTTTTTGCCTTCAGAAGTGCCCTAATTCTTCATTGCATAAATTCATTGTTGGTCCATATTAGCATGATTGCATCATGCATTTGCAGATTTTCAGCTGCAGATCCATGATAAGGACTTCTCAGATGTCCATGTCTTTCTTTCTTCTGTGTAAAAGAAATGGTTCATTCAATGAACAAAATTAACGAGACTTGGGGAAAGATTTATTCATTTTGATCGTTTTGCTTGATAAGCTTTTGGACTTTACAATATTGCTGTTTTACTGTATTTTTGATCTGATAAATTCAGCTTTGGTGCACAAAAAAGACGTTTAAACATCGTTCTACATCATTCTACTCTCTCTACATCGTTCACCCCATTCCATTTCTTGCCTTGTTAGATTTCTTGGGCAGGACAGAGATTCGGCTGGCCGACATCAAGAAGGACCAGGGCTCGAAGGGCCCCATCACCAAGCGTCTGCTTTTACACGAAGTCCCTACGGGAGAGATTGTGGTGCGACTGGACCTTCAGCTCTTTGACGAACCCTGACCCACGTTGTATGACCTGACCATGTGACCCCCAGGTTCCATATCCGCTACTCCTCCGCGGTGAAAGCCCGCCAGCCTAATGTGACAATCCCACTCCACCCAGCATCATAAATCCCAGTGTGTGAATGTGTGTTTGCACAAGCATCTGTGAGTCTGCAAAATGCTGTAACAGTCTTAATCAATCCAACCAACCCGATTGGATTTTTATTGTCCTAGGTACCGCTTCAAGACAAGTCAGGTGTGTGAGTGAAAGTGAAGGATGCACTGTAGAGGCGAAATTTCAGTTCTGCAATGATGTGAAGGATGTCTCAGGATGCTGTAAGTCTTAAAGAGTCAAGCATACAGTAGTTATTTAACACTCTAATGACCCGGGAACAGTAGTGCCATTTGACGTTATATATTCTTGGAGGTCTTCATTCTAGTTCTAGTCTACACAGAGTTATTACACATGATGTGCCATTCCAGTGAAAATCTCATATCTCATAAAAAAGTAGTGAGATTTATTTAAACAAATTCTCTTTTTAATGCTAACTATTTTGGGGTGAGCTGGACATGTTTTGTGAGATTTTTATTCCATTATTTCTGTCGTTAACACTAAAAACTAAGACCAAGTTTTGTTGGCAAACCTTTCTAGTGTCAGCCTATTTATTTTTTGATACTAGTGGCGGTTCAACAACTGAATGTACTCGAGATGTTTGTTTTTGAGGGACCGTTAAACGTGAGCATCTTCAGGAAAGTTTGCAGTAAGTCTCGAAAAGATACAGCCACAAATGCTCCATGGAAAGACTGTTTTGGAAATTAATGTGTTTTTCAGTATATTTGTTATGTAACTTTTATTTATTTTTTATCTTTTTGAGAATGGGACATCTCAGAGGCCTCACAGAAATATCATTGCCAGTCTCAAGGGACATTTGAACCTAACGTGTCACGCTAATATAACCGGAAAATATGTGGTGGCTGCTTGAGTTTTGATTTTAGCAATAATTAAATTCAGCCAGAGTTTCTTCAGTTCTCCCCTGATGTTCTTACCGGTAGTTTTACACAACGGAAACTATTTAAAATAGTACTGTGTTTAAGTTTGAAACTGCATTACTAATGAGGTCATAGTTTGTTTTTGATTTTTTTTTTATTATTATTATTCTTGTGCTGTTGTTAGGCATTAGTGATCAACACTGTAGCTATATGTCATATTTGTAAAAATGCGAGACGTCGGTTCATATTTTAATTGTTCATACTTGCTTTTTTGTTGTTTATTTGCAAAAAAAATGGTATTTAGTGCTAAAATGCAGCATGTAGAAACAATCCTACATGAAACAGAGAGCAAAGGGATCAATCATCATTCATATCTGCTGCAAATACGTTCAGTTCTCCAGAATAGAGGACGAAATGTTGAATTTGTGAGGGTTATTTTCACTTATTTTCACCCTCAATTATCAAACTACTGAGCCTGAGAAAAGTGCTGTTTCTTTTTGGACTGTAACAGGGATCTTTTTTGTGTGTGAGTGTGTTTGAGTGTGTGTTTTCCTGTCTAGATGCAATACACACATTAATATTCCACTGCTGTGCTAGTGAGATGCCAGAGTGATCAAGGAAAACAGCTATTGTGGGGCCAGCAAGTTATTCCACTCGGTTTTTCTATGTGCGTATATGTGAGAAAGAGTGACTTATAGTGCTTTGAATGCTTTCTGCTGGGTCACTTTCCCAAACCACATCCAGAAGTGTGTTTTAGACAATGCAAGGGGGTCGTGGTCAGACATCTTTCCTTTTATCCGCTGTCCTCTCTTCTCTTGTTCTCCTGATCTTCCCTCATCTCTTATCACGCACACTGTACATTTTAGACCAGAAGATTTACCCCCAGCTTCATTATTTTTTAATGAAGTCCCATTGAGTGAACAGTAATATATGTGTCTATGTTTAAAACTTTGAATGGAGTATAATATATTACAAATTGAGAAGTAAATATGTTGATAACAGCGTATTGTTATCAATGTAGAAGCAGTGTGTTGTCTTTGTTGCAAATAAAACTCAATTGGACCAAGGTATCGTCGTCCAAATTATTGTTATGTAGTGGTACACGTAGTTTTTGTTCGTTGAATACAATGTTTACTTTACTATCAAAAACAGCATGTTTAGTACATAATAATAGATATATTTCTTTTAAAATTTCAAGTCAGCTCCAATATATCAAAGTATTTTACCGTCTTATATTTTTTACATCGTGAGAAGAACAGAAAAAAACTACTTCACTGTGACACGCGCCTTGCGTACTGGCACGCGCACCATGTAGGGGCGTGTCAGTCTGATGACGCAACTTCTTTTGGCTTCACAGAACAATTTTAACAACTTTATTAAGTTTATGTGTACTTTTTGTGTCCTTATGGAACACTTATCTTGCTTGGTCTGTACAGCCGTTGTTAACTGAGAGCCTTAATTCAATTTAATCCCGTTCAACGGCATGTCCTGATTTCCGATGGACGCGTAAACAAGAGGTGTCTATGAAAAACACTGTCGAAGAGTCGAAAGAGAGCAACACCAAAGCGCTGAAAGGGTAAACACACTGGGTTAACACACGGGTAGTTTCTCGTACTACTTTATACTCTTGGTTAGAGAGAACTCTAGTATTTTGCTTTGCAAATTGCACGTTCACTGTCCTCATTCTGTGTGTATTCTCTCCGCCATAAAGGAGCCTTCAAGTGTTGACTTCTGAGGGATGTTCGCAATAATGTCCTTCCAGAGAGTTCGGCGTTTGAGGTTTTTGAAGGTACATGTTCATTACTGTCACTAAAGTTGAACGCTATCAGAATTGTGAACAGGCGCTTACCAAAACTATATGGCATTGGTAAATTTACACTGCAAATGTGGCACAGAAGCGCTTCTTAAAAGAGTACATCACTTCACAGTACAAAAAAATAATAAAAATAAAAAAAATTGCTGATTATTTACTCACCCCCATGTCATCCAAAACATTTATGTCATTTTTTCTTCAGTCGAAAAGAAATTAGGGTTTTTGATGAAAACATTCCAGGATTTTTTTTCCATATAATGGACTTCAATGGGAACCAAACGGTTCAAGGTCCAAAAGACAGTTTCAGTGCAAAAAGGGCTTTAAACGACTCCAGACGATGAATAAGGGTCTTATCAAGCAAAATGATTGCTCATTTTTTAAAAACAACATCAAAGATTAAGTTTTATAAGCTCAAATGCTCGCCTTGCTCTGTCCTGTAATGCGCATTCGTGACTCTCCTATTCAAACTCATTCATCAATATGAACGAATCTTTTCCCAAGTCAACTCATTTCGTTCGTTGAATGAACCTAATGACACGAAAAAGATTTGTCTTGTGATTCGTGAAACTGTCTTTTGGACCTTGAACCGTTTGGTTCCCATTGAAGTATGCATGTACTTACACAACACTTAACTGCATATAGGTGGGTCAGTGCAGGCATGATTTATTCTGGCTTTTATGCTTGTAAAAGAGATTTTTTAAATCTCAATGAGTTTTTTACCCGGTTAAATAAAGGATAAATAATAAAATAAAAAAAATGCTGCATTGCGTCTTTTCACAGAGTTTTGATCAGGCACAGAGAGAGCAGCTTTAACTCGGCTGTGATAAAGAGTCCTACCTTGTAATTTTTTTTCAAATCAGTAAAGGCGCAAAGTATTATTTTTTCCATAAACTGTTGCACTGCTCATCCATTGTAAACAGTTAATATTATTTTAATTATTAACAAAAATTTAACAAAACCCATACAATTGTGACACCTACCATTTTGATTGTCAGCATGGGAAATAATTCAGTATTCTGAAATAAGTTATATTTTGGTTTTATAAGTTATAAGTAACCAAACAAAATCTCAAATTAGTGGAAATTACTGAAATCTCTCATACAAGAGTTTGTACAGCTTTGTTCAAATCTCAACAAATAATGTTCAAACATCAGCTAATGTAAAGATTGCAGTATTCTAGAATTCTATGCTGCAAATTATATGACTTCGTGTGTCTTTAATTCAGTTCCATTGGTTGGACGGTTCTGGTTGGAAAGTTCCTCTATCGACGCCGCTCTGCACCAAAGCAAATAATGTCAAGAAGCCCGTCAGATATACAAGTATAAGTAAGTTATCAAGAGTTTTATTGCACTTGTTTGACTTTAATTTTTTTTCAGGCATATTGATAAACCTAAAAAAATACTTTATTTAATCCAAGAACATTTTTTAATCCATGGATCCTTTTCATTGCACAAAAGTATCTTTATTCAGATTTTTGAAATGTTTCACATTAAGAAAAATGTGGATGTTTATGAACTTTTCACTGAAAGGTTCTTTTGGAGAACCCAAAACTTTATTTTAAAAATCAGCGTGACATGAGTAGAGAGATGTCACTGCAAGTGAAAGGCAAAGTTATTTTGATTAAATAAAACAAAGGCACATAAAAAGTACATTGCACAGATAAATCATTAATAATTCATACTGCAATATTCCTTTAAATAAGTTGTCAATTTTGATTTCATTGTGATTGAAAGGGATAGTTCACTTTGAAATTATTTTTTGATTTGTTTTAGCTTACCTCAAGGGCATCCAATATGTAGGTGTCTTTGTTTCCGCAGTAGTTTTTTCAATTTTGATATTTTTAGGTCAAACCGTTCGTGTCTGTCAGTCATATAATGGAGGTCTATGGTCACCACCTCAAAGAGCATGCACAGAGAAGTCCAAATTAAACATGATTTAATGACTCGTAAATGTAAGTACACATTGATGGCCTAAGACAAGAAACGAGCGGTTTGTGTGAGAAAATGAACAATATTTATATCGTTTTTACCCAGCCATGTCCAAGTGGTCTGAGGGCACGGGCTGTAGTTACAAGAGGCTGTGGATAAAAGCGATATAAATACTGTTCGTTTTCTCACACAAACCGCTCGTTTCGTGTCTTAGGCCATCAATGTGTACTTACATTTACGAGTCATTAAATCATGTTTAATTTGGACTTCTCTGTGCATGCTCTTTGAGGTGGTGACCATAGACCTCCATTATATGACTGACAGAGTAAAACGGTTTGACCTAAAAATATCAAAAATGAAACTACTGTGGAAACAAAGACACCTACATCTTGGATGCCCTTGAGGTAAGCTAAAACATAGCAAAAATTAATTTCAAACTGAACTATCCCTTTAAGATTTAAGATTTTAGCAAGTACAACATGTTACTGTATCAGCATCTTTGATCCGGGAACAACAATTCCACTCAACCAAACTACAGCCAGGGTTAGGTGTTTCTACATCAGTGTTATTCCCCGATATTTCCCTCTGATTTCATTTATTCTGACAAAATATTCGGACAGTAATGACAACAAGAACATGTCTCACTTGGCAAAATCCCACAGTTGCTTTGTGCACAGAATTCTGGTGATCAAGTTATATGAGTGTTTTTTCCCTTGCTTCTGTTATATACATTAATATAATGTTATTTTTACCCTAGAGAAAGCGAAACCAAAAACTATAATCGATATAGCCAGATTACTGCAGCAAAAGACCAAGGAAACCAAAGAGAGGAAACAATCAGGGATCTCTGCGGCTGCATTGAAAGCTGCTACAAGTGCAACCAACCCGACGACACCAAATCAATTGAATGACGAGATTATTTCCAACGCTAAAGTTCAAACTTCTACCAGCACCCTCCCAGATAAAGTTAATGTGGGAGGTTCTGCTACTCCTGTGGACACTAAACCTGTTCTGTACATTGCAGAAGCAGATACAGGTTCTTCTCTGAATATGGCCTCCAAAATACCTGTTGAAGCAGACAGAACTCATTCATGTGAATCTGCACCTGACACTGCCTTATTCGATTCTGCTGTGGATTTTGCATATTCAAAATGTGTTGACCAAATGGCCACGGGAGGTCTGCATAATAAGTCATGCACTGAAATTTCAAATGCAAAAGATGCAGCGCCCAAAGCTGTTGATTCAGGCGTGGAGTCGCCCGCTTCAACTCTAGAAGATATGACTACAAATATCAGTCGAGTGTCTGCGACAAACACCAAAGGAGTGGATGATGCTGGGTCTGCCTCTAAAAAACTCACACCAGAAGTAATCGTTGTTAGTGATGAAACAGTTCACATGCCTGAAGTTATGGTGACCTCCAAAGCAATGGCAACTCCTGAAGTTTCATCTGGGCTTGAGGATGGTCCTCTTTTACAAGAGTCAGAAGTTGTTGCAGTGACCAATGCATCAACATTTGTAAACATTACTCAAGCACGGTACTCTTCACAACCTCAATTTACTCAGTTCATAGCTTCTGATTGGTCTTCAAATGTCAATGCGGACAAAACACCTTCTAGCCGAGAGATCGTCAATCAGGCAGTTGGTTCATTTCCAGCTGACGCAGCTGAGTACATAATGGATATTTCCAGAGCTGACGCTGTGGCAGTTGCCTATAGTGAAGGCCCAACCCTTCCAGAAGTTTGTCATGAAGAAGCCATTCCCGTCTCAGAACTCATCATCCCAGAAGTCTCTGCGGAGGTTCTTCCTGTTGTTGAGAGCATATCTGCCTCTCTATGCAAGAAGTCAGTAAAATGCATCAATCTGAAGGACCCAACTCTAGCACAAACTGACGAGGTGCCTGAGGGTATGTCATCCTGCATGCATTCAAAGCCATGTTTTCCACAAAAAAGGGAAATATTTTGATGTTTTTTTATGCAACCTCATCATTTTTTGGTTGACAGTCATTGTGGGAAAGCACTAAAAATTGGTTATATTTGCAAATTTTATATTATCATAAAGTTAAGATTTTCAAGCTCTGTAGACAGATGACATTTATTTTTATAAATGCATAATTTTATGCAATACATTTACTCGCAACACTTTGCCATTAGGATTTCATAGTGCAACACACTTGTTAGCTTAAAATCTTTTATTTTTGCATTTAATCTGTGCTTGATGCATACTGAAATCCATTTATTTTGGTATAGACATAGACTTTAAAGGGATAGTTCACTTTGAAATTAATTTGTGATATGTTTTAGCTTACCTCAAAGACATCCAAGATGTAGGTGTCTTTGTTTCCGCAGTATTTTCAATTTTTGATATTTTTAGGTCAAACCGTTCTTGTCTGTCAGTCATATAATGGAGGTCTATGGTCACCACCTCAAAGATCATGCACAGAGAAGTCCAAATTAAACATGATTTAGTGACTCGTAAATGTAAGCACACATTGATGGCCTAAGACACGAAACGAGCGGTTTGTGTGAGAAAGCGAACAGTATTTATATCGTTTTTACCTCTTGTAATCACAGTCACGTCCAAGGTAGGTATATTTTATGAATATTTATAGGTATATATATATATAAATATTTTTTATATAAACATAAAATGTAGTAATATGAATTTTATCATCAAAGACCGAAAGCAAACGTAGTTAAAGCACTCTGGCTAAAATTGGTATTTTAAAATTATTGGATGTTCATGAGAAACAAATAACAGTGATTTCTCTCTCATCTGTAGCACAGCTTGATCCAGTTAAGAGACTCTTTCTCGACAAGATACGGGAATACTCTACAAAGAGCCAGTATGAAAAACATCCCATAAATCAAATAACATGAAAACAATCCATTCATTCCATAGGCTATATATATATATATATATATATATATATATCACATAACTCATTTTCCACATTTAACCTGGTTTGTGTCGTCCATACAGAGCCTCTGGCGGCCTTGTAGATGCTGGACCAGAATATGAGAAAGTTTTCAATGAAGAACTAGCCAAACTCCAGAGACTCTATGGGGGTGGAGACTTAAGCAAGTTCCCAGAATTTAAGTTCTCTGGTGGGTATATTTTTGCCTTGTGTGTTTAGAATGAATATTAAAGATCAGATGATCCCAGAAACTGTTTTTTTTTTATCTTTTTTTTTTTTTCTTCAGAGCCTGTTCTGGATGAAAGCAACTCAAAATGAAAAGCACAGCATGGCATTGCCATAGAAATATATCATTCGTGATGTATTTTAAAAAGGCACTAGTATGTGACTGAATGACATCATATTTATGATGTCAGCAACTGTAGCCTACATTTTAAAACGCAAAACAAGAGAAACGCAAAATAAATAAAGCTGTTTGATCTGTGACATTTTCAGACTGGACTTTACTTAAAATAAAACGTCAAAGCACCGACCAAAATGTCTATTTTATAACATAGCCTGCATGTTACATTGTCCCCACAGAAGTCTCCAGGGGGCGAGCACTTTTCGCTCAACCGTTAGTGTCTCCTCCCACCTCATTAATATTCATGAGCAAAGTTGCCTGCGTGCCGTTACGCTGTGACGACATGGAAGAACTGCGGGTCCCGATTGCTGCAGCCGCTTGTCATTGTGACGAAGATTGGCACTAAGGTAAGCTGTCACTCAAAATCTTCTTTTCCGACTCCCTATCAATCAGGCGATCTGGGCCGCACACTAAAAATGCACTCGGCACATAAGATCGAGCTTCCGCGGGAGGCGCGCGGTCAGGATGGTTTGAGCCTGAAATCAGATGTTTGGACGGCGGTTTCGGGGGAGAATTTCTGGCTCGAGACACAGTCAAGGCCCAGCGCTTTTTTTATGATCTTTAGTAGAAGTGCGAATGGCGGCTGCACTGGTGGGGAGGGAGAGCCCGATGTCCCTAGATTGATTGATAGGCGATTATGGGCAGGCTTTTTATTATATTTAAAGAGACAGCGACGATAATTTTATAAGTCGGCGAAAACTCACGAAGGCTGATGTTTTTCGTTATGACGTAGGTTACGCTCTATTATTGTAAATTGATTGCGCCATCGGTTGTTATGGATGAATAAAGCGCATCGAATAAAACACTAGATATGAACATATAGTCAATGGGTTTGAACCTGAACAGAAGCTCAGTACAAACATGGCGCCTACAGTAATAGAGAGAATGAGATACAGTCATCTGGCTGAAGAAAAAGACGAAGATATAAGACCACATTACGAGAAATGAATAACCCCCGAACGATACAAGAGTATCGATGACGTTTTAAAATGTAGATATTCTCAGTTCGGGTCCACTCATTGAAGTCGTATTGCAGTGCAGATACATTTAACGATGTTACTATTTATATCTCGATTTTGTATTCGTCTGTTCGCTGCAGATGACCATTGCAGATGTTTATCCAATTCAGCTTACATTTGTTTTGAACGACATAAATGTTATTTTGTAAATAAAACAATACTTTGTTTTGTCACTTATATGCAGCGCTTAAACTTTTTATTGCAATAAAACTGTCGGTTTTTAACAATATATTAGTAATGTCTAATCGATTAATCGTTCCTAACATAAAATTTTGGGTTTTTTATGTTATACAGTGGGTTTTATTTATATATGTGGGTGTGTACAGTAGACATATATATGTATTGTATATGCTATATATATATGCTTATACATATTATATAAACACAAACTTATGTTAGATACGATTAATCACAATTAATCAATTTGAAGGCACTAATAGGCCTATGTGGATATAAATATGAACACATAAAATATGTTCCATTTTTTGAAATTAAGACAATTATTTAAAAACACTTTTTAGTATAATCATTTAAACATTTGAGAACAAAATATTAATTGTTCAGATAGTTAAGGCTGATAGTAAAACTTTGGTAATTTGTCTAAGTGTGCACATTGGAAGGCCGTTTATAATGGCCTTTGATAATGATAATGTAACTTTAAATATAGATTACTTGGCCTGGTCAATGTATATGGCCCTAATGCAATACATGAAATGCAGAAGTTTCAGAAAAAATTAATAAAATTATTTGTTATACACCTATAAATAAGATCATATTCGATACTTATATAACTAATTACTCATTTTCGACTAGTGAAGAGAGGTACTGGCAGGTTTTAAGTATTCTTCCTCATAAATGTTTCTCTTTGTTGTGTCAGTTTAGTGGTGCTGAAGATCAGCTTTATAGAATGCCCAAGCATTGCCCACGGCAACAGTAACTATGATGACATCCCCATCGGTGTCCATGGAGGATTACCAAGAGGCTGAACAGGTTTGTGTTGCCAAAGTGCAAGAGTAGCAGCCAATATAACACTGTTTTGTTTTATGTGAATGTGTTTAATTGACCTTTTAAAGGAATAGTTCACCCAAAAATGAAAATTATCCCATAATTTTCTCACCCTGAAGCCATTCTAGGTGTATATGACTTTCTTCTTTCAGCCGTTGAATCAGACTTTTACCAGCTTTGTAATGGGATTGAAATGTGAACTATTCCTTTAAATAAAGTGATAACCATCTTTATATCAATAAGCGTTTTGTAAACATGCAAGTCTAACATCTCACACTCTGAGATTGATGTCTTGTGAATTCTGGGAAGTCTGACCTCTGCGGTATCGGATGGAGAGATAGAGACACTCGAGACTAACCCGAGATTTTCCAGCAGTCGTGAAATATTTTTATCATCTCCCCCTTTTCAATCAACACTATTGTTGCTCTCCATCACATGCACTCAATCATGTGGGCCTGTCCAACTATGATGTACAAAGAAAAAAATTGTACAAATGAGAAAAGAAACCAATACTGTGTTGATAATATATAATATAATTTTAATATATGCATGGATTATTGCATTATAATAATTCTATTATAGTTTTTTTATTAATATATCAAATTAATATTTTTCATTTTAGTTTTAGTGATTTGGTTGTTTTTGTAAATTTTAAATAGTTTTAAATACTATTAAATAGTTAAATTGTAAAATTAAGAAATGTTGCCAACTCTGTGTATAATATATTACAATTTTAATATATGAATGGATTATTGCATTATAATAATTCTATTATAGTTTTATTAATATATAAGATTAATATTTAGTAGTCGTTTTTGTAATTTGAAATAGTTTTAAATACTATTAAAATACTATTAAATAGTTAAATAGTAAAATTAAGGAATGTTGCCAACTCTGTGTGTAATATATTACAATTTTAATATATGAATGGATTATTGCATTATAATAATTCTATTATAGTTTTATTAATATATAAGATTAATATTTAGTAGTCGTTTTTGTAATTTGAAATAGTTTTAAATACTATTAAAATACTATTAAATAGTTAAATAGTAAAATTAAGGAATGTTGCCAACTCTGTGTGTAATATATTATAATTTTAATATATGAATGGATTATTGCATTATAATAATTCTATTATAGTTTTTTATTAATGTATCAAATTAATGTTTTTCATTTTAGTTTCAGTGATTTAGATGTTTTTGTAATTTTAAATAGTTTTAAATACTATTAAATAGTTAAATTGTAAAATTAAGAAATGTTGCCTACTCTGTGTATAATATATTATAATTTTAATATATGAATAGATTATTGCATTATAATAATTCTATTATAGTTTTATTAATATATAACATTAATATTCAGTTGTCGTTTTTGTAATTTGAAATAGTTTTAAATACTATTAAAATACTGTTAAATAGTAAAATTAAGAAATGTTGCCAACTCTGTGTATAATATATTATAATTTTAATATATGAATAGATTATTGCATTATAATAATTCTATTATAGTTTTATTAATATATCAGATTAATATTTAGTAGCTGTTTTGTAATTTGAAATAGTTTTAAATACCATTAAAATACTATTAAATAGTTAAATAGTAAAATTAAGGAATGTTGCCTTAACAAATAGTCCAATAAAATATTTTCTTTTATATTTGACTTTATTTCAGTTTAAATTTCAAGTAACACATGCTTGATCTCTGACCTGGATATCTTGCATGTTAAGTCAAACAGTCACTCAAGGTAGTTTTCTATTTCCTCTCTTTTTCTGCTAAACAGCCTGAAACTAATGTGAAAAGCCATTCCGTTAAATCTGTGAAACCTTTCTAAATTTGACAGACTAAGATAGAGTAGTCTGAGATTCGAGAGAGAAGCGCCTTTGTTCAAAACGAGTTTTTCTTACGTGATTTGAAACCCCATGTCGACCCTCAGGGTCTCGTCTGCTCTGTGACAGAGAGACTGTGTTCCTCAGAGAAGCCCGAGCCCACACACGGACGTTATCGCCTGCGGACATGCCAGCTGACATTGCTAACTTCCACATACCTCACTCATTCATTCTCTGTCCCATGCAGATGCAAGTGGGAGAACAGGCGGCGGGACAAGTGGAGGTGACGTTGGAGGACGACGAAGAGGAAGAGGGGGAGAGAGAGGAAGAGGAGAGCGGCTCAGCCCCATCTGAGCCACAGTCTCCTATGGAGGTCTACAAGACGGCCATTTACAGGTAACTTCCCGGTTTTCTCTTGGAAATTGCTCTCGGATATGTATTTGTGTTTAAAAGAGCGATGTGTTTGTTGACTGTCAGACACCCCTTGTTCCCCCTGTTGGCACTGCTCTTTGAGAAATGCGAGCAATCCACTCAGAGCTCGGAGTGCGTGACCTCGGCCAGTTTCGATGTGGATATCGAGAACTTTGTGCGAAACCAGGAGAAGGAAGGCAAGGCGTTCTTCAGCGAGGACCCCGATTTGGACAATCTGGTGAGAAGCACCTTGCCATTAAACTGTAGTTCTGATCAATTATTTAAGCTGGTTTATTTTAAATATATACACTACCGTTCAAAAGTTCAGGGTCGATAAGATGGTTTTGAAAAAAAGTCTCTGATGCTCACCAAGGCTGCATTTTGCATTTTATTTTATCACAAATACGAGTAAAATCAGTAATATTGTGTATCAGTGTTATTTCAATATAAGATCCTTCAAAAATCATTCTAATATGATGATTTGTTGCTTAAGAAACATTTCATATTGTGCTGCTTAATATTTCTGTGGAAACCTATAAACTTTCCCGCCTTTTGAATACTTTTAAATAAATAATTGAAAAGGACAGCATTTATGTGAAATTTACTTTCACTTGATCAATTTAATGCATCCTTGCTGCATAAAAGTAACTTTTTTATGAAACATACTGACCCATAACTTTTGAATGGTAGTGTATATTTAGGGATGCATGGTATATCAGTTATTGGGCAATATTAATCATTTTGTTTATCTATCGATAGCAGTCTGTATTAGATATGTAGCCCTCAAACCGTATTCACTTTATAGCCCTTAATCCTGTAATTGTGGACAAATGTGGGCTCAGAGGACTCAGGTGTGATCCTAATTTTTATTTATTATAAATGTTATATCACTGTCTTCGATAAAGTTTCTTCTATCCATTTATGATGTTTTTTTTTTATTTCGGGGGTATTTTTGAATTTATTTACTTCAAAAAGTAACATATTTTCGTAAATTATGCTTATTTTTATGTTTTATTTATTTTATTTTTTTAACTACATTAAAATATCATTCCAATAATTTCTTAGAGCTGAAACCTAAAGATGAAGTGACTTTGCTCGCTGTCACCTGCTGTCTTATTTTGGCTTATTTTAAAATGCTCTAAATTACAGTTTTCTCCCACTTAACATTGTAGAATTGAGTCATAAAAAAATGTGTGGCAAACTTAGGAAAAGTAGCCAAGTCTTGTGCCGCTCAGATCAAGGGAAGTATTTTTAAAAAATAAATCAAAACTATTTTGCCCACATCTGTCCAGAATACGGTTTTAGGGTTAAGCGTGCATGTTTATTTCCACTATTTCTACATATTGATTACTTCGCCGTCGACTAACATTCACTTTAAGTTAATATTTCAAAACATTGTGAATTTAATAACACTTAAATCTCAAAATGAATTTCCATTTTTTCATTCTGTACATTATAATGATGTGAAGTCTAAATTCACTTTAGGCTTTAGTTTTTAATAGTTTTTATTTTGGCAAAATTGTACAAATTTTAATTTCTACCATAAAATTAAAACGATTACAGGCTTAATGAAAACATTTTTATAAATATTTGTGCTTAGTGAATCATTTTCACACACTCATTAGACTCCGTTGAGATACATGTCTGGTGAGGAAATGAAAATAGAGTCATTATCTAAAACGCTTGTTAAATGTACTGTATGTTTTCACCGGGCTCAGATGGTTAAGGCCATCCAGGTGTTACGGATTCACCTGTTGGAGCTGGAGAAGGTAAACGACCTGTGTAAAGATTTCTGCAGCCGCTACATCGCCTGCCTCAAGACTAAGATGAACAGTGAGACTCTGCTCAGCGGAGAGCCAGGAAGTCCCTACTCGCCAACACAGACACAGGTACATTCAGGGACACTGTAGAAATCTCTCTCCATCTTCTCTTAGAAAATAACCGTTGTGCACATGTTCTCCTCACAGCCGCTGAGCTCGTTCACTGGAGCCATGAGTTCACAAGGTATTGTAGTGTCAGCGTCGGCTTTACAACAGGGCAACGTTACTGTCACAACTGTAAACCCCACACAGGTGGTAACAGGTTTGTTGATTGTTTTACTCTTCCGTGTTTTTGTCTTAGTTTGATTTATTCCATGGTCTCACATTTGCCATACCAACATTTTTTACTGAATACTGATTATCCCATTACATTATGGAAGTAAAACCGGTTGCAAACAGCGTTAATTTTCACTTCAGTGGTGAATACAGTGCAACTGTAATGGATGCCACTCTCTTGTAATGTTGTGTGATGGCAAAGCTGAAATATGGCATTGGTTCCGGAAATATTTTTTTTCCATTTATTTCTCCCATAGGATAAAAAAAAGTGTCTTCATTAAAGGAGTAGTTCACTTTTAAAACAACTTTTGCTAATAATTTACTCACCCCCATGTCATCCAAGATATCCATGTCTTTCTTTCTTCAGTCGAAAAGAAATTAAGGTTTTTAATGAAAACATTCCAGGATGTTTCTCCATATAATGCACTTTAATTGGATTCAAACGGTTCAAGGTCCAAATGAGAGTTTCAGTGCCTCTTTAAAGGGCTTTAAACGATTCCAGATGATGAATAAGGGTCTTATCTAGCGAAACGATCGCACATTTAATAAATAAATACAAAAGTTTAAGTTTTATAAGCACACATGCTCGCCATTCTCAACTCTCCTGTTCGAACTCGTTTATCAAAATGAACGAATCTTTTTTCGAGTCATTTGGTTCATTCAACGAATGAAATGGACGAACAGCCTTTTGAAGCTGCACTGTAACGGTCATTTGGACCTTGAACCGTTTGGTACCCAGTAAAGTGCATTATATGGAGAAAAATTATCAGCAAATGTTTTTTTAAAAGTGAACTACTCCTTTAAAGTGTTATAAGCCATGAACAAAGCCAACCAGCTATGAGATGAATCATAACATTAAATGCTTTGAAACAAAAAAGTATTTGAAAATCGGACAAAAATACAAAGGTACAAGGCAGTGTACTTAAAGGCTTTAGTGAGGGAAAGAACTGCAATCCCATAATGGATTGCAAAGAGCATAATCAAATTTAGATATATAAGACTACGCATTTAAAAATGTTGATTATATATTATATTTTATTTTTTGTAATGTATATTTATAAGTACTTAAGTATTTGAGTGGTATTCGTAGTGCTTCATGTTAGTGGGCGGAGCTAAAGAGCTTTTTGCTTGTTTTAACTCTGATTAATGAAATTTTCTGTACAGCATATGGGTAATGTAGCTTTTCACCACAAATTTCCCTGTTAAACATGATTATTCTTAAACTAAGTTGAAATAATGCTGTCCGAAGGCAAATACCGTCGATTAACAACCTTGTAGCCCAAAGTAGGTCTGTCTTTAAAGCTTTAAAAGATGTCATTAAAAAAAATCCCTAGTATGGAGAAAATTAATGGGTTGTTTTACTACTGAAACCAGACTGTTGCAATCTATTACTCCAGTCTTCAGTGTCACATGATCCTTTAGAAATCATTCTGATATGCTGATTTGCTGCTCAAGAGACATTTCTTATTATTATCAATGTTGAAAACAGTTGTGCTGCTAAATATTTTTGTGAAAATCATGATACCTTTTCATCTTTTTTATAAATATAATTTGATTATTAATAATTGATCATTTAAATATGTCCTTGGATAAAAGAATTTGGGAACTTTATAGTGCACTGTACACAGTGTAGTTACTATAGTAACTACTATAAATTATGCATAATTACATGCAACTAACCCTAAACCATGCCCTAATCTAACCCTAGAATAAGTAAATGTAGTTAATTATTATTATCACTCAGTACTTAAATGTATAATTACACTGTAACACAGAAAATAAGTGTAACCAACTATTTTTACCGAGCCTAATTCTTTGAATGCTAATGTATATTAAACACTTTGTATCTTTGTAAATAATTGAATTATTTAAATGTTTTATTCCATTTTTTTTCCTTAGTCTGGTATATAATGACTCTGTGATCGTGTGTTTGTTCTGTCCAGGTGGTACAGTATATCAGCCCGTTACAGTTGTTACTCCACAGGGACAGGTGGTCACGCAGACTCTGTCACCTGGAACAATACGCATCCAGAACTCACAGGTGAGAGGTCATCACCAAACACACTCGTGTCATGCAGTTTATTCCAGTATTAAGAGTTTCTTTGGTTGGTCCAACTACTGTATTTAGCAGCATAGCTTCATAATCTATGACATTATGGATGGCGTTATCACACATGCACACACTCTTGACAGCTGAGTTGGTTTGCCCACAGCTTCAGTTGCAGCTGAACCAGGATCTGAGCTTTTTCAGTCAGGAGGACAGCTCGTCTAAGGCCAAAAGAGGCATCCTGCCCAAACAAGCCACCAACGTCATGCGTTCCTGGCTCTTCCAGCACATTGGTGTAAGTCCGATTCTTCTGTCCTTCACAGTTTTATAGTGTTGGGCCAGTCTAATAGCCTATTCACAGAAAGATGTTTTTTTTCACTATTGTCATCAAATAAACCCTGCAGTATCACGACAATTATTCACAATCTGATCAAGCAGTAAAATCAAGTGCCTGACCCTAAACCTTTGAACGCTAGTGTATATTAAACACTATTAGAGCTAAATGATTAATCGTTAAAAGGCCACGATCTCGATTAAAACACCCATGCAAGCGTATTCCTAAATGACAGCGAAATATGTACAATTTTTTTATGTAAAAACTTGTTCTTTATGAATAATTGAATTATTTTAATTAGGGCTGTGGGCTTGCGATTAATAGCAACCAAAATAAAAGTTTGTGTTTACATAATATATGTGTGTGTAGTGTGTATAATTATTTTGTATATATAAATACACATATATGCATGTATATATTTAAGAAAAATGTATTATTAATATATCAAATATTTATATTTATGTATAATGTTAATTTTGTATAATTATATATAAAGTATATACATGCAAATATTTCTTAAATATATACATGCATGTGTGTGTATTTATATATACAAAATAATTATACACACCACACACACATATTATGTAAACACAAACTTTAATTTTGGATGCGATTAATCGCCTTTAATCGTTTCACAGGCCTAATTTTAATGCAATCATTTAATTTGTCAATATACCTGAAAACAAAGTTAAATTGTTGCGCTGTTCACTGAATCTGCTTATATAATGAAAACTGAGAAAAGCTGAAAAAAAAAACCATTGCTTGAAGTTGATTTGATCATAAGAACTCCAGTGAGCTTTTTTTTTTTTTAAATGTATAGATGAATTAAGTGAGCCGGTAGGTGTGGATGACTGGCTCGTGAAGCAGACACACACGTACATTCACACTCTCACAAATGTCAGCCGCTCATATGACTGAGCTTCTGGAGACGCTGCCCTGATCACTGAAGAGCCTGGCGGGCAGCTTTTCTGTCAGGCTTCTGTTTAGATGGGCGGCCCACAGAGAGACATTGTTCAGAGATGAAGTGGAGAAAGAGACACTGTCCAATAGAGAGAAGTTGTAACTTAAGACCACCTTATTTCTGTCCCTCCCAGCACCCGTATCCTACAGAAGATGAGAAGAAACAGATTGCCCTCCAGACCAACCTCACTCTGCTGCAGGTTAACAACTGGTGAGTTGTCACACTTAATATATGTTTAGGGAAAGGGTAATCATTTGGATCTCCTCTGATTGGCTCAATGTCTCCAGGTTTATTAACGCCCGACGACGGATCCTTCAGCCTATGCTGGATGCAAGCTCTTCAGACACACCCAAGAGCAAAAAGAAGACGCCCCAGACACGACCCCTACAACGCTTCTGGCCCAACTCCCTCGCCTCCTCTGTGACCCAGCAGCAGGTCACCATGGAAGACGGTACGCCGCTTTAGACATCATAGATTAAAACTGCACAGATTATTAGTAAGTTCGAGGGCACAGGGGTACATTTTAAATTGTACGAGGGGTGATTTCCTTTGCACAACTCACACCGTTAAAGGGTTAATTCAGCCTAAAATGCAAATTCTTTCATCATTTACTCACCCTCATTCATCTTCAAAACACAAATTAAGAGATTTCTGTCCCTCCATTGACAAGTCCACGCAACTACCACATTGACGCTTCAAAAAGTTCATAAAGAGATCATAAAACTAATCCATATGAATCGTGGTTTAGTCCAAATTTTCTGAAGACGCTCAATTGCTTTATATGATGAACAGATTGAATTTAGGCTTTTATTCACATATAAACTGATCAACTCGCACATCAGTTGTAAACGGAAGCTTAAGCATGTTCGCATGATGTGTGAGAACTAGAGCCAGACCGATATATCGGCAGACCGATATTAGGCATTTTCCAAACTATCGGTATCGGCAGTTATAATAGCCGATAAATGAATATTTCAAAAATAAAATAAAAACAGACGAAACACGCTTGAACCATGTCATGAGTGTTGGGGTTGTATAGTGTGTCCACCAGAGGGCACTCTACACCGTTCCTGTTGGCAACACTCGTTGAGTTGGGCATGAGACATACATTGCTTGAATAACAATTAAAAGAACATCCCCATCAGTTCTCTTAACTCAAATAAGCATGACAAAATTTGTGACTATCATGTCCAGTTTAAAATAAATAAATAAAATATCGGCCGATATATCAGAATATCGGATTTTAAAACCCAAAAATATTTGTATCGGTATCGGCCTTCAAAATCCTTTATCGGTCGGGCTCTAACAGTGAGAACTAGTGAGGTTCATTCTCATGTTACGCAGCACGTTTGAGCTTCAGCAAGAACCAATGAGGTTCATTCTCGTGTTACGCATCACGTTTGAGCTTCAGCAAGAACCAATGAGGTTCATTCTCGTGTTACGCATCACGTTTGAGCTTCAGCAAGAACCAATGAGGTTCATTCTCGTGTTACGCATCACGTTTGAGCTTCAGCAAGAACCAATGAGGTTCATTCTTGTGTTACCAATCAATGGGTTTTGTTTGTATGTGAACATACGGTATATATTTGAACTATATGGTTGTCATTCTCAGGTACCACAGTAACAGTCGGTGTGGGTGAGGACGGACTACAGACGCTCTCATCAGATGGAGCTACACTGGCCATGCAGCAGGTGATGATGGGAGGTCACAGCGAGGATGATGATGATGATGACGACGACGAAGAGGACGAGGACAATGATCCCTCTCACTCCGACATGACCAGGCTGGGCCTGGAGACCAGCGACTCGCTGTAGTAGGACTGAACCACACACACACTCTCACAGTAACGTATATAGTATATAGAGAGAGACGTTTAAGGAGCATTAGAGCACTAAGACATTCACACAAACACCTCGGCTGGCGTGTTGAAGGTCACAGCGCACATCCTCAAGCTGTCAAACAGCTTGTTTGGAGTACAGAGAAAAGGGCTTAAAGCCACACACACAGGTAAAAGCACAAGTCTCTCTCACGGCAGAACACACACATCATTTCCCACACAGTTAGCCGAGTGCACTTTTTTTTGTATGATACTGTAAACTTAAAGAAAGTGTTCAAAGCACATTTTGAAAGAGCTAAAAAGAAGGAAATAAAAAAAAATAGTGATGCTGGATGATTCGGTTGTACTTATCCTCATGGTCTCAGATACTATGACAATGAGATTTCGTCTCTTGCATGCCTGTGTTTGCTTTAATCAGGCACCAGGAAAAAGAAGGAGCTATTTTTATAGTACACTGTCACAATTGACCGGTGCCAATTTGTTTTGTTTTTATCCATTTGTTTGTTTTGCTCTGGTTTGCTATGTTTTGTAAGGAGTATTTATGTATGAAAAAAGACAAAAAACACACACTTTTAACGCGCAGGAGGTTTGTGGGAACTACTTAGTACAAAGAATGGATAATACTGTACGCTGAAGGCATAGACTCTGAAGCCTTACATTTTTACATTTTTAATGCCGCAACGTGAGACGGTCTCTGATGTCACTTCCTGTGCAATCGACATGGATTCCGTGTCCAAAAATGACATTTTGCAAGGTCGTGATTATTGTTTTGCGACATTCAATGCCTGTAATTGTTGTATGAGAAGGAAATGTTATTTCTTTTTGACGATTATATTAACCGAAGTTGAACCGAGAAGGACGTCGACAAGACTTTGTATTTATGTATATTTTTCAGCAAAGGGACGCATCCTTGATGTTAAACCCCTTCAGCGCAAACATTTATGACTGATTTCTTTTTTTATTCCACGTTAACATGGACAGTTCACCTTATCAAAGTGGATAAAACTAATGTTTTCAATATTTAAGGATTGATTGCATGTGTTTTCATTTATTATTGTAAAGAAACATACAATATTATTTTTAGAAACATACCGTATGCTCACAAATCTATCAGTGACAGTGTAAACTCCATGAGATTGGTACATTTGAGCTGTAGAAGCTGGTGTAAAATTTGGATTATGGACATGTTTGTCCCAGTTTCTTCTTTTTACAGCGGTCACTCATATATCCTGTTTTATAGTTATTTCGCGTATTCAGTATGTGCTTTAGGCTGTCAGTACTGAGTGGCTTTTTCATTTCCAGCATTAGTCTTGTGATGCCATCGGTCAGATGACTAACCCAGAAGGAGAAAGTCTACTCCGTTAGCTTAGGTTTAAACGCTGGATTTGAACATTTTTCTCTTTTCTCTCTCTCTCACACAGACACAGATTTGCCTTTCAGACTCTTCATTTTGTAATAAAGAACACTGTACCTGAAGGACACTGTTGCATGGGATTTGTTTTGTTTGTGCATCCTGTAGTATGACATCAGAGGTCATGAGCTACATTCATGCAAGGGCCGAGAGAGTATTTTTAGTGCAACCTTCACCGAGTCTGCAACGTATACAAATAAATAATTTGGCTTGGGGTGAAATTGTAATTTAGTTCACAGAAAATGTATTATTATTATTATATATTTTTTTAATCGGATTTGTTACTCTGGTTTAGCATTTACTCATTTTGCAACACTTTTTGCACACTTTAAATAGTGGAAGGGAAGAATGGAGAGATTTGAAAGAGCAGAATAGAGACGTGGGGTACGTTTACACAACAACAATGTACTAGAAATGGAAATTTGTTTTTATTTGCGTACAGACGACAATGTTGTCAAAATGATCCCAGTTCAGACGGATCCGTATGAAAACGACTAAAAACGCTGTATTATTCACACCAGGCCAGTAGTTGGCGATGTAACTTTGTAAAGAAACACTAAGCTTCTATAGACTGAATGTATAGAAGCTTGTTTCCGCCACTGAATAAAAAAATAAAATAAATAATTGTGACTTTTTATCTCACAATTCTGACTTTTTTTCTCACAATTGCGGGATAAAAAGTCAGAATTGTGTGATATGAAGTCGCAATTGCGAGTTAAGTCAGAATTGCGTGATATAAAGTCGCAATTGCATGTTATAAAGTCAGATTTGTGAGATATAAAGTCAGAATTGTGAGATATAAAGTCAGAATTACGAGATATAAAGTCAGAATTGCGTGATATATATTCGCAATTGCGAGATATAAAGTCAGAATTGCGTGATATAAAGTTGCAGTTGCGTGTTGTAAAGTCAGAATTGCAACTTTTTATCTCAATTCTGACTTTTTTTCTCACAATTGCGAGTTTACATCTCGCAATTCTGACTTTATAACACATAATTGCGAGTTTAAATCTCGAAATTCTGACATCTTTTCTCATCAGTTATCAGGCCAATTCTAAGGGGGAAAAAATACTAACTTTTCCCCCTCAGAATAGTTGAAATCTCACAATTCTGACATTATAACTCACAATTCTGACTTTATATCACACAATTCTGACTTTATATCTCGCAATTCTGACATTATATCACGCAATTCTGACTTTATATCTCGCAATTCTGACTTTATATCTCGCAATTCTGACTTTATATCTCGCAATTCTGACTTTATATCTCGCAATTCTGACTTTATATCTCGCAATTCTGACTTTATAACACGCAATTCTGACTTTATATCTCATAATTCTGACTTTATATCTCACAATTGCGACTATATATCTTGCAATTCTAACTTTATACCTCGCAATTCTGACTTTATATCTCGCGATTGCGACTTTATATCTCGCAATTCTGACTTTCCATCTCGCAATTCTGACTTTATATCTCTGACTTTATTATTTTCAAAAGTTTGCGTTTTCAGGCTCCCAAAAACCCCGTTGGCGTGTAAATGAATGACCAAAGAGCAAAGGTTTTCCATTTTTAGTTGAAAACAGTGTCGTGCACACGGCCCCTTAAGAACATCATTTTAATATAGTAAATATCTTAATAACATTCAGATATAATTTTAGTAAAACATAATTTTAATGAGAATGGTAAATGCATCACATGTTAAGCGTGTACATTTGGCCTTTAATACAAAAAATATATGCACTAAAACGTTTCGACATGCATGGATAATTAATTGATAAATATTTGGACAAAAAAAATTACAATAAATAGCATTTTACAAATAAACTGTTTAAAATATTACTTAAAAAATGTGTATTTTATTGCATTTTCGTTCTGGTCAGTAGAATCAAACCAACATGGCTTATGAAGGGGAATCATTTCGAGTCTCTCTATATATATTACCATAATACCATGACATGTTTCTCCTTCATAAGCCTTTTTACATATGATAATGTCAGATGTTAGTTGTGGAAATATGCAAGTTAGCAGAAGCTCGTTCACCATGAGGCGCTCAACGACGCTGATCTTCTTCTTTCTGTTAAAATAAATAAATAAATAAATAAATTAAAACTATTATTTGCATTTCTTAAATACCAGTGTATACCCGTAAATATAAGACTGTAAAATGACTTGAGCATGAAATTTAAACCCACTGAATGGCTAGGGATACAATCATATGCCAAACGAATGGAGTGAATGGTGTTTGTATTGGGTCTGTGGCTGAATTAACGTCAGAGAGCTTGAGAAGGTGCAGAACAGTACAACACAATCGCCTCTAGGTGACTCTAGTGTTTCAAAAACCATTTCAAAGGTCAAAAAGACCCTGAGGAGCTGGAAGTCTGTCAGTTATTCATCCGCTCAAATACACTTACCAATGATCAACCAAGACAGCCTGGAAACATAGCTAATGGAATATAAATCAGAGTGCTAATTGTCCAATGAGAATAAAGTTCAACTGCCATCTTCTAACTGAACGTCACTCCTCAGTGGCCTAGGAAACTATGACTGTGTGATTTACAATTATTATTCACTTATTATTCCACAGTTTAAACATTTGTGCAAGATCTTACTTGTGTGCAAAAAGATCATATGAGTAATTAACATGATAATTGCATTTTTTTAATATAACAAACTGAGAAAAGTACTTTCAAGGCCAAAATGAAGACGAAAAGGGTGAACATGGTGAGTTTCCCACCAAAGTTGGGAAGAGCATGCACAGAGAAGTCCAAATTAAACATGATTTTTTTTGGTTCGTTTTTTCACACAAACCGCTCGTTTCGTGTCTTAGGCCATCAACGTGTACTTACATTTACGAGTCAGTTTAATTTGGACTTCTCTGTGCATGCTCTTTGAGGTGGTGACCATAGACCTCCATTATATGACTGACAGCCAAGAACGGTTTGACCTAAAAATTTAAAAATTGAAACTACTGCGGAAACAAAGACACCTACATCTTGGATGCCCTTGAGGTAAGATAAAACATACAAAAAAATTAATTTCAAAGTGAACTATCCCTTTAAATGACTTGTTACACCTCAATGTTCCTTGGGTCTTAATAGAGCTTGGAAATAATTATTTTAAGTGTAACAAAAAAAGCTAGAAAATATATTAAATTTGTCCAAGCACCAGTTTTTAACAACTGAATTCCAACTATAAACATTTTCTAAATAAGGAAGTGTAGGGTGTGTTTAGTTTTTTAGAAAATCACTCTTCTTTACCTCCATCTGTTGCTGAATCCATGTGATAGCTTCTGTTATGCTGGTGTAAACACCTGGTTTGTTTTTTTGTCCACAGCTCTCAGCCCAGCTGGCTGTCCCCACCAATGTCCACCCGGACCCCTGACAGGCCAGCGGCCCTCCGTTATCGCCCTACAGACAGAAGACTTGGGATTAAACTAAGGTGCAAATACATTTTCATTAATGACTATTGCAGTTTATTATGATGACACAAAGATGCAATACCTGACATGTACCAGCTCCGCCATCCAAGTATCCTGCACAGATGTTCCATGAGGTCAGACCCCGTCTCTGACATTTTCTGACGGACAGTAACGGGACCTGAGTGACATGTAGGGACACACTGGCCTCTCCTGCACAAAACACACATGTGCATTCTGAAGAGTCAACTCCAATTATAGAAGACGATATAGTACTCAACATATCTACAAAAGCTGTCAAACTTGGAAGAGATACCAGTTATTCAGGAGCTCAAATTTGATTTTTTCCATTAGATGCCCTTAAAAATGTACTAATAGCTGATGGATCCACACTCACCATCATTCACTGTGGCTCCCCAGCCTGAGATTAAACACATCTGTCCATCCTCAAAGCTCTCGCCGTAACTTGGCAGACAGATGGGGGCTACTTGGTCTGGGGCAAAAAAAGAGAGATTCATTTCTTTAAAATCATGCTTTTAAACCCATATATTTGACAAATATTTCAGCCGGTGACAAAAAGCAGATTCTTACCGTTGAAAGACAGAGGTTGTTTGAGCCTTATCAGTGCTATGTTGTAGCTGAGTCCTTCTGGCCTGAAGCTCGCATGGTAGATGATTTTCTCCACAGGGAGAGCTCCAGATCCACTCAATGGCTGGTCTATCATCCCAGCATACACTGTCCATAACACTGGCTGAGCAAAACTTTGAACAAAAAGTATCACGAATGTAAGTCCTGGACCAGCTCAGCATCAGCATAAATGAGTTTGAACCAGTATAAACCAGTCTAAACTGGTACCTGACCAGGTTAAAACCGTCTAGACCAACATCAGATCAGAATAAACCAGTCTGGACCAACATCTGACTAGCATTAAACAGCCTAGACCAGTACCAGACCATTATAAACAAGTGTGGATCAGCACAGAACCAGTGTTGACCAGCACCAACCAGTATGGACCAGCATCTGACAAGTATAAAACAGCCTAGACCAGTACCAGACCATTATAAACATGTCTGGATCAGCACAGAACCAGTGTTGACCAGCACCAACCAGTATGGACCAGCACAGAACCAGTATGGACCAGCATCTGACTAGTATAAAACAGCCGAGACCAGTACCAGACCATTATAAACAAGTCTGGACCAGCTCAGAACCAGTGTTGACCAGCACCAACCAGTATGGACCAGCACAGAACCAGTATGGACCAGCATCTTACTAGTATAAAACAGCCGAGACCAGTACCAGACCATTATAAACCAGTATGGACCAGCACAGAACCAGTATGGACCAGCATCTGACTAGTATAAAACAGCCGAGACCAGTACCAGACCATTATAAACAAGTCTGGACCAGCTCAGAACCAGTGTTGACCAACACCAACCAGTATGGACCAGCATCTGACTAGTATAAAACAGCCTAGACCAGTACCAACCATTATAAACATGTCTGGACCAGCCCAGAACCAGTGTTGACCAGCACCAACCAGTATGGACCAGCACAGAACCAGTATGGACCAGCATCTGATTAGTATAAAACAGCCGAGACCAGTACCAGACCATTATAAACAAGTCTGGACCAGCTCAGAACCAGTGTTGACCAACACCAACCAGTATGGACCAGCATCTGACTAGTATAAAACAGCCTAGACCAGTACCAACCATTATAAACATGTCTGTACCAGCCCAGAACCAGTGTTGACCAGCACCAACCAGTATGGACCAGCACAGGACCAGTATGGACCAGCATCTGACTAGTACAAAACAGTCTAGACCAGTACAAGACCATTCTAAACATGTCTGGACCAGCACATAACCATTCTGGACCAGCAATATACCATCATAAACCAGTATGGACCAGCACAGAACCAGTATAGACCAGCATATGACTAGTATAAAACAGCCTAGACCAGTACCAGACCATTATAAACACGTCTGGACCAGCACAGAACCATTCTGGACCAGCAATATACCATCATAAACCAGTATGGACCAGCACAGAACCAGTATAGACCAGCATATGACTAGTATAAAACAGCCTAGACCAGTACCAGACCATTATAAACACGTCTGGACCAGCTCAGAACCAGTATGGACCAGCACAGAACCAGTATGGACCAGCATCTGACTAGTACAAAACAGTCTAGACCAGTACCAGACCATTATAAACAAGTCTGGACCAGCTCAGAACCATTCTGGACCAGCAATATACCATCATAAACCAGTATGGACCAGCACAGAACCAGTATAGACCAGCATCTGACTAGTATAAAACAGTCTAGACCAGTACCAGACCATTATAAACATGTCTGGACCAGCACAGAACCATTCTGGACCAGCAACAGACCATCATAAACCAGTCTGGACCAACACAAAACCAGTTTAAACCAGCTTGGAGCAGTTTTTGCATGATATACTCACCCATAGACACAGTGAGCAGCAGTGAGTATCCAGCGCTCACTGATGACCGATCCTCCACAGAGATGCTGGTTCTGGTAGTGGAGGCTGACCTGCCATGGGACCTGCCCGGGCCTCGACACGTTCCCTCCCACAATACGACTGCGGGCGGCCGGCCTGGAACCACACTCTACACAACAACACACCAACTAGATCTGTCCATTTTCTGGGGGAATTTTTTCTTTGCACATGCAAAAAGTCACAATACCAGGATGTTGCCGTGATGTTGAAATAAGGTTGTTATGTGGTTGTGAGTGTTTTTACTACACATATGTTATAGCTATTTGTTTGCTGGGTATTCAAGGGTGGATGTTAAGGCATTTACTGTTCTGGGTGGTAACTAACTGCTTATCTTTAAAAGATTAATATCAGCTACTCACCTATACATTTGACGGCCGTCACTTTGCCAGAACTGCAGAGAGTCTTTCTGAAATAATAGAAAATGCACTTTTAGTGAAATCGATATTTCTGACTAAACTGCTTTGTTAACTTGTATTCTAAAAAATCAAATTGGCTTGTCTGGTCAAACTGTGTCACAACTCTCTCATTTCATTGCAGCATAAATCAAGGTATCTCAGCTGCCAAGAATAAGGCCGACATCTACAAGGTAAGATATCTCACAAACACAGTCCTGACTGCTTTATCAGATCCCAAAAACACTCCTGAACATCAGTATCTGCAGAGACACTTCAGTACTGAACGATCTGCCATGTAATGCGTCAGTCACTGGACTGATCTTATTTGACAGTCTTTGGCCTAAATACTTCCTCCTCAGGCTTGATTTGATTTGGGCCTGAGAAAAAGAGACACTGAGATGCTCATTTGAAAGCTAAAGAGCAACCGCTATTAATATCATAGTCAACACAGGGCTCCAAAATTTGGGCTTAAAATGATCATTTTTGCTTGTTTGAAAGGAGAGTCGCATCCAAAAAAGAAAAGATTTGCGTCATTCAACCTTAAATTTGGACCACATTGTTTTAAAACAAACTTTATATATATATATATATATATATATATATCTTTAAATGTGGCTTAGAATGCCACAAATTTGGCTTTATATCTCGCAATTCTGACTTTATAACACGCAATTGTGACTTTATATCACGCAATTCTGACTTTATATCTCGCAATTATGACTTTATATCTTGCAATTATGACTTTATAAAACGCAATTGCGACTTTATATCACATTTCTGACTTTATATCTCGCAATTCTGACTATAATATGCAACTACTTTATATCACGCAATTCTGACTTTATATCTCGCAATTCTGACTTTATATCACGCAATTCTGACTTTATATCTCGCAATTCTGACTTTATATCTCGCAATTTTGACTTTGTATCTCACAAGTCTGACTTTACAATATGCAACTGCGACTTTATATCTCGCAATTCTGACTTTATAACACGCAATTGTAACTGTATATCACGCAATTTCGACTTTATATCTCGCAATTCTGAGAAATAAAGTCAGAATTGTGAGATTTAAACTCGCAATTATAAGAAAAAATTCAGAATTGTGGGATAAAAAGTCGCAATTACCTTTTTTATTTTTCATTCTGTAGCGGAAACAAGCTTCCATAGTTATCGGCTCTGTGTAAATGTTTGGGTTTTTTCAACCAACTACTGGCCTGTCAGCAAAATACAGCGATTTTAGACGTTTTTGTGGATCTGTTTGAACAGGATCAGAACTTCAAAAATGTGAAGGAAAAACTTTTCAGGTTTAGTGCATCGTTGTCATGTAAACACATTACACGAGCCAGTTCAAAACTGTTGCAAATCTTTGTGACTTAATCACTAGAAGAACTGGTTCATAAGAGTCATTTGTTCACGAATCGGACATTACTGCTCATTCGTTGCATGCGCTCTAAATATATGATATATGGTGAAGGCTCATATACAGACATGTTTGTTAAATCTTTAGTTTGTCATTTAATGGTAGTCTCGAGCCTTATAACAAAAGCCTTGTTTTGGCAGGGTACATTCGGTTGCTTTAGGTTTACCTAACGTATGAAGAGTTGTGGATCTTGAAGGTGTCTTGAAGTGATGTTTGGTTGATAGTGAGAGCCACTAGATTATTCTGAAATACTGCTTCAATAGAGGAGATGGGAATGGCAGCAGAGCTTACGTAACTACAACCAGAGAGAGAGGAGAACAAAAGAGAAATGATTATTACCAAGAATCGATGGGATAATACTTGAACACACTAAAATGGCACAATTTGAAAAAGGTTTGAATCCAGTGTAAATTGCTTGTATAATGAAAACAGTTACATGGGAATAAAGTGCTGTCATATATTAATGCTGGAGCACTGAGTACATTCTCATTAAGTTTATAGTTATTAAATGCTAAAAGACACAAAACTACAGTCGTAGAAGAAATTGCTCTATATAGAACCTTTCAATAAACTCTTTATATTAACTCTATCTAAGCACTTTATTTAGAACCTTTTAGTGGTTTCCATCTTGGAATTATTTTATAGATTTAGTTTTGTTTAAATTTACGTATAATTTTAATTTGAATTTTACTATTAACTACTATTACTATTAAACAGATTCATCTTTATCCAGACGTACTTTATGACTAGAAAAACATTTAATAACCTGTTAAACATGAAAGTATTATGTATAATTTAAGACATTTTTTCTTTAATAGAGCCTTTTTGGCATAAAGTGCTCTTTAGGGTTCTTACAAACCCACTGAACCTTTTATACCCAAAACAGAAATATCTCTCTGTTTCCCTCTCAATTTCACACTTATTTACATTCATTCATAAGCTGTTACTTCTGAAAAGATGAAATCAGTTGACTTTAGCTGAGACGTGGCCCGAGGGACTGTAATTAATCATTATTTCTGGACAAACAGCTACTAAATTCAAGATGGATTATTAAGACAGTGATGCCAAACAAAAAGATCAGACCTCTAAAATAAAAATAAAGAGGTGTTAAATGTAACATCTTGACCTAGTTGAGGTGAAACATCGTTTGCAATGATGTTTTTTTTTTCTTCGTTCATTTAATGGCAGACTGATTTTAATTGGATTAACTATGCAGGTAATGAGGCCACTGGGAACAGAGGCACATTATTATTCATAGACACCCACACAGTGTACGAAAACACACACACACACACACACACACACACACACGTGAAAGCATCACCATATTTCTTTTTAAAAGGGGGAAATCCCTGCTTTGCTCTGGAAAATGAATTTTCCGTAAATAGCAAAGATGGCTGTTAGTTAACAGAAATGAAGACCCAAAATGTATTTTTGTGTGATTTACCGGATAGGATTACGAATTAGGATTTTTTTATACCTATATAATATATAGTATTAAAAAAAATCCTAATTCGTAATCCTATCCGGTAAATCACACAAAAAAGAGATATATAACTTGTACATATAACTTCTTTAATCAAAAAGAAACCCTGGAAACCCTAAAGAACATTCAGCTCTTGAAACTGAAATTTAAATGACTGGAATCCAATCCATATGCCCCGACACACTTAAATGATAAATATTCATTGTAATTGTGTTTGTACCTGGTATATCCCAGTTGTCTGCAGGCTAAGGAGCCCAGATGAGAATCCCAGCCTTCAGAGCACACAGTCCTCCACGAGCCCCTGCTGAACACCTGCAGCACAGAGCTTCTGCCACTCACACGCACTGAGACCCAAAGAGAGAGAGAGATACGCAGGTCAGTCAAGACACGCTTCACATGCTGTCAACATCTGGGGTCCAGTTTTAATTATTTTGTAAAATTTGCTTATAGATGGGCTGATGACAACTGGTGTGGAAAGTTGTTTCATTATATATATATATATATATATATATATATATATATGTGTGTGTGTGTGTATATATATATAAAACAATACATAGGGTGAATTTTGATTTTGTGCTTATAGTCAGGAGGAAGAGACCCACCACAGTTGAGTTCATCTTCTCCATCTCCGCAATCCTCGACTCCGTCACACACTGCTGTTCTGCTGATACACCGAACTGACGACATGCAGTGAAACATTCCAGAGCAACTTTCCAGACCCACTGGAGACAAAAGAGACGGCTTTCAAAATGCATGATGGTGACTAAGACACACACACACACACACACACACACACACACACTCTCTAAGAGAACTTAAAACAACCATCTGTTAGCAGTGACCTACTGTCATAGGTGGAGCTCATTAAACATTTACTAACTCAACTTCACACACACACGCTCACACACACATTTATTTTTGTCATGTTGGGGACTTTTCTTTTACTTCTATTGTCTATATGCTGTATACAATTCAAAATAACTGCTTTCTTTGTGAATATATTTTAAAGTGTAATTTATTCCTGATGTAAAGCATCATTACGCCAGTCTTCAGTGCCACATGATCCTTTAGAACTGGATTAATGATGCTGCAAAAATCAGCTTTGCATCAGAGGAATAAATTACATTTGAAGATATGTACAAATATAAAACTGTTGCAATAACATTTCAAAATATTTCTGTTTTTTACTGTATTTTTGATCAAATAAATGCAGCCTTGGTGAGAAAAAAAAGACTTATTTCAAAAACATGAAAAAAGTAAGAAAAAGTTGGGATAGTTCACTTTGAAATTAATTTGGTACAATTGAAATTTTTGGTATGTTTTAGCGCCGGAGATCCCCTCGCCCTCGCCCTCAGATCACTTGGACGTGACTGTGATTTACAAGAGGTAAAAACGATATAAATACTGTTCGTTTTCTCACACAAACCACTCGTTTCGTATCTTAGCCCATCAATGTGTACTTATATTTATGAGTCATTAAATCATGTCTAATTTGGACTTCTCTGTGCATGTTCTTTGAGGTGGTGACCATAGACCTCCATTATATGATTGACAGACAAGAACGGTTTGACCTAAAAATATCAAAATTGAAAATACTGCGGAAACAAAGACACCTACATCTTGGATGCCCTTGAGGTAAGCTAAAACATACCAAAAATTAATTTCAAAGTGAACTATCCCTTTAAATTGAGAAAAATATTGTGGTCAAATTATTTTTAAAAAAAAACACACTCACCTCCCAAACCTATTCCCAGTGACAGAATCAAGACTATAAGCAAGACCACAATGATAAGCAGAGCCAGCAATCTGCGAGACACATACGGCCAACACAAAGATTTCAAGTTTGACAGATCCTCTCCTGTGAGAGAGAGAGATTGAATAATTGATTGAATAAATCAGTCTGCTGAAGGCCAGTGCTGTCACTGGAGTAAGACTGATTAGATCACATTTTAACACCTCGAGTAGCTGAGGTGGCCATGTACACCACTCACCGAAACCATTCCAATTTACTTACACCCCGTCACACACCTTGAAAGCGAGAAGCTTGCTTACCATCCAAGAAGGGCTGGACCTTGATGACGGGTACGCCTGGGCTGGGTGGGATCTGAATGTTGTGGACTTTGTGGTACGCAGGCAGTGGAGCTGACGCCACAGTGGGCAACTCGACAGGGACGTGGGGGTCCTGCGAGCCCGGGTCGTAGAAGTGAATCGAATGGCTGTTGTGACTGCTGAAGGAGCTCACGTTGAAAGTATTGGGGGTCTCCACAATGGGAAGGTCCTCTTCTGTGATCGAGACCAGCTCAAGAGCTCTAGATTCAGTGCCATCCTCTACCAGATCCTGAGAAAGTTGCTGAGAAGACTGACGAAAAAGAAACACTTTTAAATGATATCAAGGTAGAAATAATAGTGGAATAATTATGTTGTGGTTGGTTTATTTTTTCCTCACTATCCCTGCATTTATTTGATCAATAATACAGTAAAAACAATGAAATATTATTACAAACTATAATACATTTTAAAATGTAATTTATTCCTTATTACTCCAGACTTCAGTGTCACGTGATCCTTCAGAAATCATTCTAATATGCTCAGATATTAATAATGTTTCTGCTTATCATTAATGTTTAAAATAGTTTTGCTTCTTGAAACCGTGCTAGATTTTTTTCAGGATTTGTTGAGAAAGTTTTTTGCACACAGAAACCTTTATAAATGTCTTTACTGTCACTTCTGATCAATTTTAATGAGTTCAATAAATTTATTTTGTCATCACTCTGAAAAGTCCAATGAAATGTGAAATTTTGCACAAAAAAAGTGAATAACGTTCACATAAATATTTGACAGCAACATTTTTCATCATAAAAGGTGAAGTTTTGAATGGTAGTGTGTCAATGTTTCCACAAAAAAGTTAAGCAGCACCACTTTTTTAAATATTGATAATAATAAGAAATATTTCTTGAGCAGCAAATCGTGATATAGAATGATTTCTAGGATCATAAGACATTAACGACTGGAAATTCAGTAGAAATTTATCAAACAGTAAACTTCAAACCATTTTAATTTGTAATTTTTTTCACAATATTACTGTTTTTACTGTACAAATACATGCAGGCTTGGTGTGCATAAGAGACTTTAAAATGTCTAGGTGTTCTTGAATGAATTTTGTTAAAAGACTGAAATTCTTGGGAAAAAATGTATTCATAAGTTGCTGGACATAATCTATTATTGTTTAGGAAAACAACAACAAAAAAATTATTTTAGAAAATGAATAAATTAATTAATTTATTAATTAATAATAATAATAATAATACTTTTTTAAAATTCTACCAGACCTAAAAAAAAATGCTTGAAAGCTTTACACCATGTACACTTTCACAATGAAGTTGTACAGACAAGTGTATTCATGGTGTAATGACAAAAAAACAGCATGATGGATGGAGTGACACCATAGAGAGAGTAGCTGATGTGATAGACGTGCCATGTCAACCTTGATATAATTTAAAAGTGTCTGAAACACAAGGACACCAGCGAACTCTCAGACATGAAATACCCGCTGGTCATGCTTCCTTACCCTCTCCTCTCGGCTTCCTCCCTCTGAACCCGGCCGCTCCGTCTCTCCTGTGGTCTGGGAATAAGAAGCCATGATGACTGTTCTTTCATCCTCTCATCTTGGATGAACGAGGCAAATGAGAGACGACACTGACACCGATCTACTTAGGTAGTGAAAAAGTGACGCTGTGAATGGGAATCCAAGCCCCTCGGGCCGTTTAATCCTTGTTAGAAAGAATGAAGGATGAAATATTCCGAGTGACCGCCTGTGAAATTGGCTTTGGAGAAATTGAGGTGACTAACTGGAGAGCTTGAGAACTGTCCTTCTGACTGACTTCATATCTTATTCTTGCCCCCCCCCCACCCCCCCCCCCCCCCTCCTCTCTCTCTCTTACACACACACATAGTGACACCTGAGCAGGTGTGCAGCAGTGTTTTGTCGTGTCACTACAGCTGTGGATCAGGTAATGCTGGACGGGCTCGGCTTCTGAGGTCCAGTTACACTAAAAGGTCAGGCAGGAGCACCAGGCACGAAAAGGTCATCAGTCTTTAGGCTGTTGCCGAATTTAACCCTATACCTCTAGGGCTTTTAATTATATTCATTAAAGGGATAGTTCACTTTTTAAAAACATTTTGATACTTTTTTAGCTTACCTCAAGGGCATCCAAGATGTAGGTGTCTTTGTTTACGCAGTATTTTCAATTTTGATATTTTTAGGTCAAACCGTTCTTGTCTGTCAGTCATATAATGGAGGTCTATGGTCACCACCTCAAAGAGGATGCACAGAGAAGTCCAAATTAAACATGATTTAATGACTCATCATAAATGTAAGTACACATTGGTGGTCTAAGACACGAAATAAGCGGTTTGTGTGAGAAAATGAACAGTATTTTTAAATTATTTGGTTACAAGAGGTAAAAACGATATAAATACTGTTCGTTTTCTCACACAAACCGCTCGTTTCGTGTCTTAGGCATTCAATGTGTACTTACATTTACGAGTTTCAGTATTTTTAACTTCATGGTCATTAAATCAACAAATCATTGGATATGTTAAGGGTAGTTATGGGTGAGACAGTTAACAAAGTGTGTCAAAGAGAGTGTCATTACATCAGTCTAAAACTGAGAACGCTTGTTAGTTTTCCATCATGCTCTGAGAGCTGTATCTGGTGTCGTGGTGTCTTTTTTTACCCTGTTAGTGTATTTGTGTGTGTGAGAGACTTATACATGCAGTGTCGCTTTCCCACCAGCAGATGTCACTGAAACGCTGTAACGCGTCACGCGTCTGCCGCTGAATGACGCATCTTTGGTCGAGCTTTAGTTTTTTTTTTCAGGCGGCTGTTCATGAGTCAGCGCCTTCTCGATTGTTACGGGTGAAGTGTGCTCTGTTTCAATGATGATTCACATGTTTGTGTGATAAAGAAACCGATTTTTGCTCGGTTATAATCCGTTCCTCCTTCCCTCGTGCAGTCACGACTATACTGCGGTTGACTCAGCATAGACTGACAGAAACAAGACCGTGACCGATGAGAAACTCAAGAGGCCAAATATTAAGAGGCATTATAGTTTCAAAACTTGTCTAACATTTCCCTCCAGTAGAAGCAGTGAGGTGTCTAATTAAATTAAAACCAGCACTCATGTTCAACCATGAACACATTGACCAGCGGTTTGTTTGTTATGGTTGTAAAAGTATTTGTATCCCATGCCATGACCACTTTAAAGTCTCCATGAAATCAAAAATGAAGTTGTGCTTTTAATATGAATATGTTAGCCTTACAAAACAACGACAAAATTCGCATTTAGAAGATTTGTGTTGAAAACTTAGTCTCTTCCGCCATTATGGATCAGTGATTTTGATGACATCACTCTGCACTTTAGCTTTTCATCAGAGTTTCTGTCCAATCAAATGCAGTTTGCTTTATTAAATGCATTTTCCCATTAAGATAGCCATTAAAATGATTAATATATTAAACAATTCTTAGCACCAAACAGACTGAATTTTACCAGTCTCTCTCTCCTCTTTTGATGAGGAGATTCATAATTTAGGTTTGTGAAGCCTAAAGCTGCCGGCCCACCTGTCCAAAAATAGTCGAGTCCCGACCTTAGGCTTTGCATATGAGTCACAGTATTTTAGCTTCAGTGGACAATAAAGTACACAAGACATGTAGGTTTTTTACAATAAATGTTAACTAAGTTTTGAGGTTTAGCTCTATAAAGTCTGATAGCTATGAAGTACTAGTCCGATCTTTTTAAATGGAACAGTTTATTGAACATTTAGACCAAATATAATAATGTGCATACAGTGTGTTTAGAATAAAAATATATGGAGCTCATACTAGATGAGGAAAAAACACCTCAATTTTATTTATAACACGATTTTTTTAATTTCAGAGAGGCTATCCTGGTTAAAGAAAGGTTAAAAATCAAATAATTGAACTGAGCAAAAATATGCAGTTTATAGAAATATTTATATAAGTAGGCTATATAACAGACTCCTGACATAATATGCATGTAAATGTCAGTTGTCGATCTATATTTCCCAATAGTAAGATTATATTTAAATGATTAGTTTTATTATAAAAGCTCTGTAGTTTTTATTGTGGGTCAAAACTGCAATACAACACAATGTGTGAGATTCAAAAGCCTGATATAGGCCTATTTGATATCCTAGATTTTTACATGATTTATATATATATATATATATATATATATATATATATATATATATATATATATATATATATATATATACAGTATATATATATATATATATATATATATATATGTATGTATGGATATCAAGTAAACCTAAGTTGCTTCAGTGGTCTACAGTAAATGTGTATTTTGATATACAATATACAAGCTATTCTTAGAAAAGCATCAAAAATCAGTAAAGATTTTACAGCAAAAGGCCTATACTTGCTAAAAAAGTATTAACTCTCAATCAGAGGGTAAGAGATATGTAGAAGATTGTGCACAACACAATTTTTTCCCCAATGTTGATAATTCAGAAGCTTCATAAATGAATGTAGACTAGCAAATATTATAAAGGATAGGCTTTAAGAATGAATATTTTCCATGGGTGGACATAATTAAAATTCAGAAAGAAGAGGATAGACGTGATAGGTTGTCGACAGTGACATCAGTGATGACGTCAAACGTCACCTATTCAGTTGCTTGACGTCACCGCCGACAGTGCTTGCGATTGGAGGATTTAGAGAGCGTCTCTGTGTTGAAGGACCCCACTTCCGCAATACTACAGTCAGACCTCGCTTTATTACGCTAACGCATCGCTGTATAAACATGTTCCAAACTAACTACAGTTTATTCAAAAATAAGTGAAATACAATAAGTGTATATATAGCTGCCATATAGCGTTAAATCCAGCATGTGCTAACACTCATACATCCCAATCTGGATTTATTCTGATTTAATTCGGTTTAAGTGATGGATTCATGCTATTGTCATCCGCCACCTCTTCTATATCCGAATCATGATTAAAAATAAGCCTACGGACACGACACAAGCACTGCTGTACGAGCGTCGTCGTGATGTCAGTGAATTTTAGGTGCCCCCTCAGAATGCCTGAGTAGTTGCGCTCGCCAATGAGCGTCTCCAGTCAATGTGAATGTCCTTCATTTCTCTGTCTGGCTAGTGAACTTGCCATCACGGATCCTAATTTGGATTTTTATAAAAGGGAAGAAAAGCACCTCTCCGGTTCGCCACTACTCCTTAATCGCGTGACATTCTGGAGCGATTAAAACAACTTTAACTGCGCGCGACATGGAATGCCGAGTGCTGTCGATTCAGAGTCATGTCGTGAGAGGATACGTGGGGAATAAATCTGCATCCTTCCCGTTACAGGTGAGCAGCTGAAGCACGACAAGGCACTCGTGATAATTATGTTACAGTGCATGACAGCAAGGAAAGGTCACATGGTCAGTATTCCTTTGCATGCAGTTCTTGTGATATCTATGAAGTGAACTTCCCTTATACAGAGTCTAGGCTATTTAATTCCCAGAACTTGGCCTTTTGATGCTTGTTGCAGCCGGAATTCAAGGTGCTTCTATTTATAGTACTATTAACGGCTACATTTATATGCCACGGGAACTTAATGAAGCTCGTGTTGCCAAAACACCGGCAGTTTAATGCTCACAACCCGATGCGGTGAGACCAGCGACTGTCATCATTAGCATGAGTGACACTGCCGTGATTCATCACCAGAAATTATTCGGATATCATTGAATTTCGGTGTCTGAAAGATCATTTGGCATGAGGGTTCAAGCCCCGTCCAAACTATTAAATTAGGCTCATTAGTTTTTGAATGGCTCCAGCTGTCATGCCACCAGAAAGCGGCTGTCTTCCTCTTGTGCGTGCTCGCGCTGTTTTACGATTACAAGACTGACGTCACAGCCGCGAGACTCAATCCCAGCAAAATCGTGACATGTTTTTTTTTTCCCCAGCGGCTCTCCCAACCACCCACGCTCGTGCATCCTGCTATTTAAATGTATTTTCTTTAAACTTTCAGTCCGTGTCTTTCATTGACAGAGAGCGCTATTTGCATTGACCCTCATGTTTTGAAAATGCCTTTATGTTTGGGTTCCGTGAGACTCGAAATATGTACGTGTATCACATACTAATAGTGGTGGTAATAGTAAGTGAAATGAACCTTTTATTTACCATTCAAATTCTTCCAATGTGTTATTTGACAACCAAATTCCAGTAGACTGATAGATGGTATGAAACGGAATTGATTGGATGGTTGGGGTTACCTATTGGTGGATCTCATGTGAGTGACATGACAGGTTGTCCCGCCCTCGCACCAGTAAACACGTCATCAGAGAAGAGATGTTGCTGCAAGAGGGAGGGGCACATGCATAAAAAATAACTAATTTATAATAATCACTGCAAAATTCCATAAAACACTGTTTTTCATGCATCTGTCAATTTTGAATTTTAGGGCTTTTTGTAAAGTTAAAACGTCCAAAATACACTGTAAAGAGAACATCCAAAATTTACTGTTATTGTGTCGATCTTTTATAGCACTTTATCTAGGCTATTTGTGTCTGTAGAATTAAATTACAGCATATATCTTTAAAAGCGTTTTCTTGAAATTCATACACCAAACTTAACAGGTTTATTAATATCTGTATTCTGACGGGGGTTTTTTTGTACTGGATGGTTTGTTCCTATATAATTTGCCTGATTTTATACAAGATTTTATTCCTTAATAAAATGGTGAATTTTTTTTCCTGATTTATGGAGTGATAAAAAAATTGCTATCCAAACTGTAAAAAATTTTGATTCTAATGTTAAAAAAAGAAAAGAAACAAGAATTTTGAACCTGACTTCATCCAATTTTATTTTTTTTGTTCTAGAAATGTATGCAAATTAATGGATATTTAATTAGATAATTCGTAATTCCTCACTTGCATATTTAAAAAAAAAAATAATAATTTATTCAATCAACTGTGGAAGTATAGTTTCATTAGTTTTTTTTTCTTGCCATGTTAACCTGGTGTGCCTTTAGTGGTTTTTCGCTCAAATTTTGGTGAGGATTTTGTACTAGATGTTAAAACAGCAAATCCACTGCAAGAAAAAACACACTTGTGTTATTTGAAAATTGTAATAGTAATAGTGTAATAACCATAACCCTGGTTATAGTCTACTTAGGCTATGGCATTTCATTTATGAAGAACGAAGAGCGTTTAAATAAATGAAAGCATGAGAAAACATTTTCACAAAACAAACTCAATATACCTGTTAAATCGTCTTGGTCACAGCGGTTATGTCATGCGAAATGTCCTCGATAACTAGTAAAACAAGAAGACACTTATTTTTGTTAAGTGTTTTTACTTTTAGTTAGTTTTTCTGTGTTTAACTTCTAAGTTTTATGATAGGTTTATGATATATATCCATATATATATATAGACTCTTGTGATAAGTGCTTTTAGACTGTGTTACTCTCTAAATGAATTTCTTTTCACGTTTGGGATGTGTCTGTGTCTGTCAGGTCATGGGGTTTGAGGTGGACTCGATCAACTCTGTTCAGTTCTCCAATCACACAGGTAGGCTGACTCAAACTTTCTGCTGATTTTTGGATTACAGTCTGTCTCAGTGAAAAGTCCTACAAATGCATTTTTAGATTTTTAGGGGGTTTAAGTTGTTGTGCGGTTCACTTATGGATAAAAAGTCTCAAATTAAGTCTTAAATCTAAATATATTATTATTCTGATGATGTCACACATGCCCTGATGAGAATGTGTTACTGTATGATGGCATAATTACTAGAACCAGATGGAATATTTGGCACATTTTTTAGCAATAAAGGTTGTGGTATTATCTGAAATGGATCATGACATGGTAAAATGTGTTAAACTGCACAGTCCGAGTACAGTCGTTTTTTAAATATTGTAAAGTTGATGTCACAACACAGTATATGCACTGAAGGAAAAATCACTACAGATTTCATGAACACAATTTAATGTGTTTTTCAAGTTAATTTTCAGTAAACCTGACAGGCATCCCCAAACAACTGCACATGTGATTAAACATAGAATTATAATAATTGTATAATTGGCTAATTTGCTGCTCTACATTTTGTTGTGTATAACATACTTTGGTAACACTTTACAATAAGGTTCATTAATTAACAGTAATGTACCTAACATGAACTAACCATGAGCAATACATTTGTTAGTATTTATTCATCTTTTTTAATGTTAAATAATAAAAATAGAGCTTTTCATTGTCTGTTCGTGGTAGTTCACGGTCCATTCACTAATGTTAATAAATACAACCTTTGATTTTAATGACAGTAAATATTGAAGTTATTATTAACTATATTAATATTAACTAAGATTAACAAATGCTGATAAATTTATATAAAATAAATGTATATAAATGAATAAAAGTGTTACCCACAATTTGTATTAAAGATTAGAGGCATTAAAAACATTTTTATACTGATTGTATTTTATGAGTTCATGAGTTTTGATCACTTGTCAGATATCACTTTATTGCATTAATGAATGCATTAGTGTGTATTTTCACATCCACAGAGTTATTTTCATCTGCAAATGCACTGTAGTGCCCCTTGACCTCTTAATGACAAGAGGACAGGAACAGATGCTTCATTCAAGTGCTTAAAGCATATTGCATTCACATGTTGTGACAGTTCATTTGTGTGTGTGTGTGTGTGTGTGTGTTCGGGAGCTGTTAAACAGACCACTGGTCCTTGTACTTCAAGATAGTAGGAATATGAAATGTTTTCTTCTCTTTGCATTGTACACTTTCCTCCTGGTTCTATAAGGTGACCATACGTCCTCTTTTTCCCGGACATATCCTCTTTTTGGACCAAAAAAAAAATGTGTTGGGCTGGGCTTTTACTTTGCATGCTTTTTGCACTGCCCCCATTAATTTGCAATAGATCATGAATGAAGATAACAGGATTTTCATATTTTCTTGTGAATTGTCCCTTTACAGAAGTTTGTGTGAGAGAGCAAAAACAATTGATAGAGTGCTATGAAAGTCTGCTCTGGTGACCTAAAACTGGTATGCATGATGTCACATGGTTCACTGTTAACTTTCCAAAACAATATTTCTGGACCGGCTTCTCATAAACATCCCTTCAACGCACATTAGTTAAAATAACCCTAACTGGCCTTGGATCAGCAGTCTAAACAAGAGGTGGCACATCCCACTGTAGGCTGTTGCCCTGAGGACTGGCTTCCTCTCCGCTCGGGTGCTTTCCCCTCCTCAGCGCCGTAACATTGTCTTTATCCACTTGAGTTTGCTTTTTAAAACAATTTAAGCCTGTAGATGGAGGGACAGTGACTAATGCATGTCTGGATAACTTGATATTCCCAAACCAGCAGCTGTTGTCAGCACAGCTAACCAAGTGCCAGGGACTCTCGTCGGGATCTGTAGTTGTGGTTGTGGTCACATCAAGTCTCGGCCAGTCTCAGTAGCACTGTATTAACAACACATGGCTGATTAAAGTCATGGGTAACTGGTTTAAAGTAAGTGGACGGTCAATTTGAAATCAGAAGGTACACTAGACTAAAGTCTTATCCGTCTCTCTTGCTGTCTCGTCCTCATTTGTGGTAAAAAATAAAAATAAAAAAATGTCATACATATATATATATATATATATATGTGTGTGTGTGTGTGTGTGTGTATATATATATATATATATATATTAGGGCTGTCAAAACGATCGCGATTAATCGCATCCAAAATAAAAGTTTGTGTTTACATAATATATGTGGGGGTACTGTGTATAATTATTTTGTATATATATAAAAAATACATGCATGTATATTGCATGCGTGTGTGTATATATATATATATATATATATATATATATAAAAATCATACGCAGTGCCCCCACTTATATTATGTAAACACAAACTTTTATTTTGGATGCGATTAATCGTTTTGACAGCCCTAATATATATATATATATATATATACATATACATGTGAAACGATTGATCAATTGGGGCTGTGAAATGATTAATCGCGATTAATCACATCCAAAATAATAATAATAAGTTTGTGTTACTGTTTACATAATATATGTGTGTGAACTGTGTATAATTATTTTGTATATATAAATACACACACACACGTAAATATTTAAAAAAAACTGTGTTATTTATATATAAAATAATATTTATGTATAGTACAAATTTTATATATATATATATATATATATATATATATATACAGTATATATAAGTGCGTGTGTATTTATATATTTAAGAAAAATGTATTTATATATAAAATATTTATGTGTAGTACAAATTATATATATATTTATATAGTATATACAAGCAAATATTTCTTAAATGTATACATTCATGTGTGTGTGTGTTTATATATACAAAATAATTATACACAGTTCACACACGTGTATTATGTAAACACACTTTTATTTTGGATGCGATTAATCGTTTCACAGTCATATATATATATATATATATATATATATATATATATTTAATTTATAAAGCACTGTACAACTGCGCATGCAGACCAAAGTGCTATATTAATAGTAACTGTTAATTCTCTATATGTATGGCCAGATACATCTTCAGAAATCATTCTAATATGCTGATTTGCTGCTCAAGAAATGTATTGTCAGTGTTGAAAACAGTTGTGCTGCTTAATATTTAATTTGTTTCAGGATTTGATACAGAGGTGACGACGTGTTCCAGCATCCATTGGCAATGTCTAGTTAATGTACAAACATTTTGCTTTCTGAAATATAGGACTGAGCAATCAGCTTTCTTCAATCCACATTTAGAATTTACTAGGCCATTTACTCTGTTAATCAGCATCTAAAAGTACAGTTGAGGTGATCTGCAAAACTGGGACCTTTCCGCTAGGACTTTATCATTTGACCTTGGAAATATATTTGCAGGTTGTGACATCCAGAGGGTTATCTCTATTCGGAACATCGATGGGCGCAGCAAAGCCTCATGGGTAGAAACAGCGTGCACCTCACACAGCGGCTTCTGAATGTTGGTCGTGATTTGGTGTGAAATCGAGTATCTGCATGAAGCGTTTGGGATTAGAGAGCTCTGTGCTTCCAGCAGCAGCAGGAAATGATGACGACAGGCACCCGTCTTATCGCAGATTCCCCATCACAGTCATTTTCTCCCCAAAACACACACACACACACACATCAAGGCGACAATGATGCGTCTTTTTCATCCAGCCCCTCAGGCTTTCCTCTGTCTTGTTTCTTAGCAACAATGCCGGTGACTCACCTGAATTGTGACATCATCACAGCTCCCACGGCAGCACCAATGGTCTCTGGCGAAACCACGGGACTTTTGTTCGGATCCCATATGTGTGCAAGGACACTGGATTGGTATGTGTCTGACCTGTGATCTGTCATTACTCAGGTTACTCTCACTGGAGGGGACAAGTGTTGACTGCAGATGAGCTTCACGTGCTGTATGAAGGGATCAAACTGAACAACGTCAACCACTACGACTATGTACTTACAGGTCAGTTCTTTGACTACCAACTCTTGTCTGGCACACTGCTGTGGATATTATTTGCATGCTTAGTCATTTATTAAGCCTATAGGAATGAAAACAATTGATGATATAATTCCCCGATGGCGCCAGGCTCTCGTATTTCCAGCTCTTTTCAGTTGGAGGGATGTATATGGGCCCTGTGTGAGGCCCCGAGGGCAGGTCAGCACTGTATCTGGGCTCATAATGTCATATACACATGAGAAAGGCTGATGAGGAGCTGTGTGTGTGTATATATTCAGCTACAGGCTGTTTGGGCTCTGTGGACTAGTGAGAGTGGGAAAAGTGTGTTTTAACTGTTTACATGCGTCACTGGAGAATTCTGGCCTAATTGTGAAAGTCCTAAACATTTCCACTACATCTCAAATTATAGATTTTTAAAGTAAAATGTCATTCTGTGGTGGAAGTGAAAGTGGTAGAAATGACATTTTTAAAGGAGTAGTTCACGTTTAAAAAAAAAAAACTTTTGCTGATAATTTACTCACCCCCATGTCATCCAAGATGTCCATGTCTTTCTTTCTTCAGTCGAAAAGAAATTAAGGTTTTTGATGAAAACAAGACAAGTTTTTTTCCATTATTGGAATAAAATGATTGTCTTGCTCAGGTTTTATAGCTAACATTTCATGTAACATATGCATATTTCACATTTGCATAATATTTGTACAATATTCTCACACACATAGCTTAATATTTGTACTTTTCCATACGTTATGCATTTTATTTGTTCAATATTTTCATACCTTTGCGTAATAATTTGCATAATATTTGTACAGTATTTTCACACGTTTTGCTTTTGCATTATAATTACAATATTTTCACACTTTGCTTGCATACTATTTTGTACAATTACAATATTTACATACTTTTTGCATAATATGTGTTCAGTATTTTCACACTTTTTCATAATTTGACAATTATAGCTTGATTTTAAAGTATTATAGTAAGTATTATTTAACTTTTCTGTTTTTTCATACATCATGTTTAATATATTTGATCTCAGTCATTGTAACCAAGTACACTAACTATTATTGGCAAAATTGTTGGTTTGTGTGTTTTTTTGTAAAATATCGATATACTCGGTTTAAAAGTTTGAAAGAAGTCTCACCAACCATGCCTATTTTGAGCAAAAATACAATAAAAACAGAAATATTGTGAAATATTATCATTTAAAATAACTGTTTTGTATCTGGTATATTTTAACATTCATCTGATGTCAAAGCTGAATTTTCAGCCTCATTACTCCAGTCTTCAGCGTCACATGATCCTTCAGAAATCATTCTAATATGATAATTTGCTGCTAAAAAACAATTATTGTTTAATTTTATTATGTTATTATTATTATTAATGTTGAAAACAGTTGTGCTGCTTAATTTTTGTGGAAGCCAAGATACATTTACACTATACATTTCATATTAAAATGTTTTTTTATCAAAGTTTTCAGTATGGGACATTTTTTTTTTTTTTTTTGAACGATTTCCAAGCTTAGATTTAAAGCCTGGAACAACAGTAAAACTATAAAATCTATATATAAAAGGTGTTTGAAATAAAAAAAATAATAATAAATAAAGACACGTTAAAGCAGTTACATGTAAAAATGTAAATTTAGTTTTAATATCAACCCCTGGATATAAAAGTGCTGGTCAAATTTCAACGCTGTGGCGCTGAGTGTTGCATAGGCAATGTAAAACTCTTGTGTTGAGTTGTCTGGAGTGAGAGAGGAAGTGAACGCATGTCTCTCGCCCTGTAAAGGCGCTGCTAATAATCATCACCGGGGGACCGTAGAGGACACACAGAGTCGCAGGTCTCGCACGAGCACCACAGACTGAGATGCTGTGCTCTGCCGAGTGCATTAGCTCTCCTTTATCGTCACCTTGAGAGGAGGGAAAAACACAGAATGGGGAAAGGAGAACATGGGAATAGAGAACAGTGTGTGAATACATGCAGTTTGCAGTCCAGTAGATCCACATTTCACAAATGACTGTTTGTAAAGATCAGGATTATTTTATTTATTTAAATGTTTTTTTTGTTTTTTTACTAATATGTTATTTTAGCAAGGATGCATTCAATTGAAAAACATGTATCACATGTATATAAAAAATATTAAGCAGTTTTCAACATTGATGATAATAAGACATGTTTCTTGAGCAGCAAATCATCATATCAGAATGATCTCTGAAGGATCGTGTGACACTGAAGACAAAAAAAAAATCTACTTAGCCGTCACAGGAATAATTAAACATTTAAAATGTATTACAAAATATAAAATGTATTAATATATCATATAAATAGAAAACGGTAATAATTTCCCACTATTATTGACCAAATTATTACAGGCTCGATTTAACATCAGAAAACATTTAACTGACCCCAAACTTTTGAACTGTAGTGTATTTGATTTTAACATCAAAACCAGACTACTTTAATATGTCACAGAAGTGTGTTTTCTTGTTATATAATGAGCTGATTTAGGGAGTTGTCCAGTGTCCATCTATCCCATCTAATGCTTAAACACTGGTTATAATGCCCTTATGTTGTAACATGAAGTGCTATTTGAAGTCTTCTGCATGCCTGTCTTACATGTGGCTTGTGTTGTCGCAGTGCGATTTATTGTGTGACATCATGAAACGCAGTGAAGGTCAGATGCGTCTCACATAGGATTTATTTACCTGAGCCGCCACATGACCAATAGCTTGGGCCCTGGGAGTTTCAAGGCTGTCCCACCTCAAATAACTTTTCATATTTATTGACGCTCTCTCTGAAACGGTGCATGCTTGGTGTGTTTATTGAGTTCTAAGTCTATCAATTTAACTAAGGCCTATTATGTTTTTTTTTTTTTACATTTTCAACTTTATTCAGTGTAATGTTGCTGTTTGAGTATGAAAAGGGTCTGCAAAATAACAAGTCACTCCAAAGGAAGTTATTCTCTGTATCAGGTGTTCTGACCTCCTTGAAACGCCTCCATTGTAGTTTTCTCATGAACACGTCAATATTCCTCATTTTAAAAAATTCCCACCCATATAGGTCATATATATTTATGGTCACATATATATCTTTATATAGGTCATAAACCCTGCCTCCCCATGTTATTCAACGGGACGTGAGACCAACTAAACAATTAAATTACACTTCACATATCCTTTTAGCAAATATATGTGCTCTGTCATTTATGGTAGTCTTATCACGCTGATGTAATTTCAAGTGTTTGTTTTTTTTAAATAAGTTTGTTTTTAGTTAGTTATTTGATGCTATAAAAACGGCGCTGTGATATCATGATTGACAGCTGTGATTGACAGGTTCACTGAAGCACCAGCGGACTTTTTTTTCACAATGTTGACGGAGTGTTACTGACAGACTGGAAAGAGAGGTGTTGCAACAATGATTTTTGAACATTCAAGCATGAAAACCTATTCTAGTAGACCCCAAAAACAAAATCAAGACTGTAAAAAGCCTCTTTAAAGGAGTAGTTCACACTTAATTTACTCACCCCCATGTCATCCAAGATGTCCATGTCTTTCTTTCTTCAGTCTAAGGGAAATTAAGGTTTTTGATGAAAACATTCCAGGATTTTTCTCCATATAATGGACTTCAATGGGAACCAAACGGTTCAAGGCCCAAAAGACAGTTTCAGTGCAAACTGTTCAAAGGGCTTTAAACGATTCCAGACGATTAATAAGGGTCTTATCTAGCGAAACGATCGCTCATTTAATAATTAAATAACAAAGTTTAAGTTTTATAAGCTCAAATGGTCGCCTTGTTCTGTTCTGTGATGCGCGTTCGTGACTCTCCTGTTCGAACTCGTTCATCAAAATAAATCTTTTTTTCGAGTCATTTGGTTCATTCAATGAACAAAATGAACGAATTGACTCGAAAAAAGATTTGTTCATTTCGATAAACGAGTTCGAACATGAGAGTCACAAAGAACAGAGCAAGGCGAGCATTTGAGCTCGTAAAACTTAAACTTTGTTTCTTTTTGTTTTGTTTTTGTAAATGAGCAATCGTTTCGCTTGATAAGACCCTTATTCACCGTCTGGAATCGTTTAAAGCCCTTTGAACAGTTTGCCCTGAAACTATCTTTTGGACCTTGAACCGTTTGGTTCCCATTGAAGTCCATTATATGGAGAAAAAAACTGGAATGTTTTCATCAAAAACCTTAATTTCTATTCGACTGAAGAAAGAAACACATGGACATCTTGGATGACATGGGGGTGAGTAAATGATCAGCAAAAGTTTTTTTTTTTTTAAAAAGTGAACTACTCCTTTAATACACACATTACACGGTACATTTAGTGTTGTTCTGATTCTTTTCTGTCTTCTGAAATAAAATAACCTCAGCAGGATTGCCAAATGTTTATGCCTAATTCTGACACACTATTTCACCCACAAATTGAGTGTATTGTATTGTATTGTTTCCACCTGGACTGTTTTAAAGTTGTCAGGCAGAAAGAATGAGAACGAACTCCTGCCCGTGTTGAGTGCTCGCTTTTAGTACTTCAGGCAGACTTTTGATCTGGAACGAATAGAGTCTCAAGAGGAAAACAAAATTGTTGATAAAAGCTCTTTTGTTTCTCCATTACTGCAGGTTACACTAGAGATACATCATTTCTGGAGATGGTGGTTGATATTGTACAAGAGCTGAAGAGGGCCAATCCTAACCTGGTATATGGTGAGCGTTTTTCAGTGTCCCTTATCCTAGGTTAACACAATGCTGTAAATTGATGCATTATAAATGTTTTTTTACAGGCTTGTCTAAACATCATAACCCCAAACCTTTGAACATAAGTGTACATTAACCATATACATTAAAGAATAACTTGTTTAACTCTGTTTTTCTGTCAGTGTGTGACCCTGTCTTAGGTGACCATGGTTCAATGGTAAGCCTCCTTGTGTTCTAGATCCTCTTTCTTTCTTCTGTTTGATTATTTTCATTATACAGGAAATAGAATTAAGTTGTCTTTTGCAGTATGTTCCTCAGAATCTCCATCCTGTCTACAAGAATAAAGTGGTACCTGTGGCCGATATCATCACACCCAACCAGTTTGAGGCAGAGTGAGTCAAATACCCTCCACTTAACATTTTTGTGTGTGTTATTGTGTGATTGGATGTTTCTGTGCTGCAAATGTCAAACCTCAGTGTTTTTCAGTCATATTGCTGATATGAGTAATGTTGTAGTGCCCTCTGCTGGCCACTCGTGGCTTTACACTCAAATCTTCAGTCGCACTGATCAATGTGCAATCAACTCTGCTAACTCTGTGCTCTTCATTCCAGGTTATTGACAGGGAAGAATATCAGCACAGAGAAAGACGCTGTTGAGGTGAGTTTAAATACACACACTCACACACACACACACACACACATAAAAAAGGAGGGAAGCAGAAAGCAATGTCTGAGTATAAATTAGATGCTCTAACTGCAAATGATACACAAACCACTTTCATTTCCAAATGTTATATTATTTGTTAATAATAAAGGTATTATAATTTATTATTATCATCATCATCATTAAAAATACAAATAATAATGTTATTATTGCTATATTATTATCTTAATATTATTAGTAATGTTTTGTTACAGTGAATAATAATAATGATTAGATTACAATATTAAGGGAACATAATATTAAGGGAATCTAATAATATTAATATATTATGTAATCAACTATTATATATATATATATATACACACACACATGTATGTGTATGTATAATTTGAAAATTATTATTTATATTAATATTATTATTACCTTAATATTATGTAATAATTATTTGTATATAATTACTGATTATTATGACAATTATTTAACATTATTATTAGGGCTGTAAAACGATTAATCACATCCAAAATAAAAGTTTGTGTTTACATATGTATGTGTAGGGTGTAATTATTTTGTACATATAAATACACACATATGCATGTATATATTTAAGAAAAATGTGTTATTAATATATCAAATATTTATATTTATGTATATATAAATTTTGTATAAATATAAAGTATATACATGCAAATATTTCTTAAATATATATATATACTTGTGTGTATTATATATATATATATATATATATATATATATATATATATATATAAACACAAATATATTAGGTAAACACAAACTTTTATTTTGGATGTGATTAATCGCGTTTAATCGTTTCACAGCCCTAATTATTATAATCATTATTATTATTATCTAAACATATATGATTAATCTATAATCAATAATAATTATTATTTTCTTTAAATTATCTAATATGTTATTAATATAGAATTACTATTGAGATTATAATATGAATAATTCTTTTTTATTAGTAGAAAAACATTTGTGATCCCTTTGAATACAGGCTGTCAGTATTCTTCAGACCTTTTGAAAATTGAGACAAGCTCAACCATCAACAAGAAACGTGTTGCTGTCAACATTATAATGCAGATCCAGGCCTCTGACTGTGTGTGTGTGTGTGTGTGTGTGTGTGTGTGTGTGTGTGTGTGTTCAGGTGATGGACCTGCTGCATAAGATGGGTCCAGACACTGTGGTCATCACCAGTTCGGATCTGCCCCCTCGTCTCGGAGACAGATTCCTGGTGTCTCTTGGCAGTCAGCGCATTTGTAAGTGTGTGTGTGTGTCCATGTGTGCTGAACTGTGGAGGATAATGTGGATTTTGACAAATCATGAGAGTTTATTGGAATGCATGTGAATTCATATATATATATATATACAGTATATATACAATATATATTGATTTGAAGCACCTTCATGTGGTTGTATAGCCTAGAATTTGAAGATCAGGGCTGGTGATTTCTTGTGAAGAATGCAGATATGAACAAAATGCCCATGTTTTCTGCAGTGATGCCGGACGGCACTAGGAAGACCCAGCGGATCCGAATAGAGGTGCCGAAAGTGGATGCGGTGTTTGTTGGGACAGGTGATCTATTTGCTGCTATGCTGTTGGCCTGGACTCACCATTACCCAACAGACCTGAAGGTACATAAATCATCATGTCATAAATGCATCTCGGTGATCATGCAGCGCAGTAATAAAATGCTGATCAAGTGTTATTCTGTCTTGGTCTCTTTCTCAGACGGCATGCGAGAAGACTTTCTCCGTCATGCACCATGTCATTCAGAGGACTATATCTTATGCCCATGGTACGTTGTTTATGTTATATGTGTGTGCACGTTGTCACAATGCCAAATTTTGTTATCAATATTAAAATTACAAATGAAAACAGTGGCACAAGGCCTTTTAGTAATTGCTCAAGTAAACAGTCAGTAATAAGACAAAAATACAAATAAATAAGCAGTGCTTGATGTTTTCAAGGTATGAAACACTTAAATCTTTTTCATATTGAATTAAAATGACAAAACATAGGATATTCACTTATACTTTTGAGTAACACTTTACTTGAAGGGGTGTTCATAAGACTAACATGACATAATCATGATCATGACATATGTTTTATGCATGTTTATGACAACTGTCATTAAGTGTCATTCCCTCAGTTATGACATTTTTAATGCAAATATGACATCGTTTGAGATGTCTTTGACATAAACCAATACATCATAACCTGTCAGGGTCTTTGTCATGACAACTTGACATTACTAGACAACACAACCTGTCATAAACATGACATAGCAGATTAATTATCAAACCTAGCTTTATTGGTTAACATTACATGAAACTGTCAGGTGCTTGGTTTTGACATTGGCTGTCATGAAGCCATTATAACTCTTTAATGACAAACTCAATTAGTACCACTGTAGTTGAGGTCACAAAAAATATTCATGACACAGTTACAATGACCTCATGACAGCCAATGTCAAGGCAACCACATGACAGTTTAACTTCATTTTATGTCAAGTTGTCATGATAAAGACACTGACAGGTTATGATGTATTGGTTTATGTCAAGGTGTCATAAAGACATCTTAAACAATGTCATATTTGCATTCAAAATCTCATAATTGAGTGAAACATGCATAAACCCTAATTCATATTCAAGACATATGTCATGTCATGATTATGAAGGTGTCATGCCAGTCTTATGCACACCCCTTCAAGTAAAGTGTTACTCACTACACACACTAGACGATTTTGAAACCAATTAATACTTTTATTAGACGCATTAAATTGATCAAAAGTGACAGTAAAGACTCTTTGCCATCACAGAAATAAATTACAATTTAAAATGTATTCAAAAAGAAAATAGTTCTTTTAAATTATAATAATATTTCTGTTTTTACAGTGTTTTTGATGAAATTGTTGCATTGAAATGCTCTCCCATGTTCAGAAATGGCAGGTCCAGGTAGAAGACCCAGCCCGGCTCAGCTGGAGTTACGGATGGTCCAGAGTAAAGCCGACATAGAGGATCCAGCCATAGTCATGGAGGCCACCGTTCTATAGAGCCGCCGCACGCCACGTCTCATCCACACACCTCACCCTCCGCTCACAACTGCACAATGTATAGATGTTGTACATTTTGATATGTAATGTGACATTGCCTTAGAATCTCAGCCAGAGCACAACAGGTCCATTTCCAAGAGATTCAGCAGGGTACGGCCAAACAGGCGAGAGGGGGAGAGCGATCGCTCGCGCAGAGAAAAGACAAGGGAAGAAGAGAATGGGAGAGATGATCGGCCTCTCATTCACACTCTTGCAGTCTCTCTCTCTCTCTCTTTCTCTCAAAGCTCCTCAAGAACTCCGGTTCGTCCTGCACATAAAGCCCAGTCCCAGGTCAGTTATGTACCTAAACTGCCATCGATCTAGTGTGGACCAATTTAGAAATGACTTTAATATAGATGTGATGCTTTCTGCACTCTATGATTTTGAGTCAGAACTGTTCAACATAGAAAACAAAACCTCAAGAAATACCCAAGTCATTTTTTTTTTTTGCTCAAAATCAAAAGATAAAAATAAGATATTTATTGCATAAAAAAGAAGCCTATTTTTTGGACCATTAGCTCTTAGTGGATTATGCTATTAGCATTTATGTCATTTTAAGTGTAATAATAATAAATTATATAATTTTTTTTATTATAATATTTTATTTTAGGGAGTTAAGTGTATTTTTCTCCCCAATTCTCAGTTGCTTACTATATTGTGAAAAAATATCATTCCTCATTTTCAAATCATTTTTTTTATTATATTATCTTAAACAGATTTTTATATATATATATATATATATATATATATATATATAAAAATCATAGTCATCATAATTCGTAGTCATGAAAATCATAGGATGATTTTCATGACTACGGTATCACATTTTTTTTCAGGGATAAAATGTGATTATTTGTCAATACAAACAATGTTGGTCCTAAAAATAGACTTTCTTCATGCTAAGTTTAATTCTGTATTTTTGTCGTTTGAGAATTACCCAGAAAGCTTGGTCTTTTGCTCACTGCGGTTCTGTATCTGGAAAAGATATGTTGTGGCCAACCTGCAAAATGCAAGTAAGTTGTTAAATATGTCTTACAGACCCAAAGCACTCATTTTTGTGAGAGTCCAACTTGTGTTTTAAATGTGTATTTTATTGTTTATTGCGACTATTTTCTCCCAAAAAGGGAGATTTTACTGAAGAGATGCGCTGCTGTATTTTGTGACTTGTTGATGTTTTTGGTGAGATGTACTGTAATAATTTTTGGCCTTTTAATTCTCTAGTTCCATTGACTTGGTTTTGCATTGAGCATTTACAAATGCGGAACTTCTAGCATTTCACTTCATGTTTGTTTGTCAATGTAACTAACATTATCATCTCGTTTGCTTTGAACTGATTGTATTTGCATTGATAATCTACTTGTTTGTACAAGCAGAAGAGACTTTAAAAGTAGTTTTAACTTTTTATTTGATAGTATTTTCATATCTTAAAAGGAAAAGACTTGTATGAAGTCTGAAGTACTGGGGAAACGTCTTAAAATGCCTTGATTATAAGTAGCTGTGTGTGTGTGTGCTGGTGTGGTGACCTGCGACAGGTTCTCTCTCACTGTGCCAGAGAACATGCTGTTTCTTGGTTACAATGCTTTGAAAGATAATAAAAGGCAGATGAGTTATACATTTAATCAGACTTGCTCTCCTTCGTTCAGTTCATAAGGAGATTGATTCAGGCGACATCATCTTTTCTTGTCTGTTTATTTTTTTTTGATTTGTCAAGTTTTATTTTTCTTTAGTTTTGACTTCTGTTTTACACCTAACTAATGCTCTTCCAAATTATTCACATTTCTTTAATCCATCGGTTCATTCTTTGATCATTTTTGAGTTGCTTTTTTCTTCTAACCACTCAAAATTCCTCCTGAGTGAATCTCACGAAAACATTGGTGTCACATTTAACCCCATATTTAAAAGAAGGAACTACAAAAACAGAAATAGGAAAAGGAAGAAGAAGAAAAAACTATTTTAGGAATTTTTTTTTCTTTTCTGTTATTGTGGTGAACAAAAAAAGTAGAACAAAAATAAACATGTATAAATATTTCATAATATAAATGTAATAATCATGATTATTAATACTAATTTCAATCATTTATTTTTGCATTCCCATAATGACATATTTGATTCTCATGAAAATTAAAAATAAGATCATACAAATTGTCTAAATGTAGCATTTCAGGCCTACTAGTGCTAAATAACTAGTGCTCTGACTCTTGACTTTGAGTGTTGGATTTATTTATTTATTTTAGAATTAAAAAATTGCAATCATAATTGGCTGAATTTTCATTGATTTTGGAGTGAAATATGACCCAGCGTTGTCCTTGAGGTTTCATGAGATTCACCTGTTTTCATCCATTTCAACCACCATCTTATTTGCCATAGCAAAAAAAAAGAAAGTTGGCCATGTGCAGGACTAATCAGGGGTCAGCATTGCTCTGAGGGGCATGTGCTTCAGCTTTTCATGAGTTCCTGAGCTGTTATCTAACTTCTTATGTGTACTTGTACATTGTGTACGTTGTAAGTGTGAATGACAAAAGGATGGTTCTACTGTGAGCGTGCGAGTATTTGTGTTCTCTGAAGGAAAAATGAGGGTGTGAAGGGATAAACTGGGGGGGGGGGCATAAATAAATAAGAAGAGCCAAGTTTAGTTTTTTTGAATATTGACAGTGAGATTCAGATGATCATAATATCACAGTCTCCAAGTGAACTGTACGGCTACCATCTATTAATAGAGGCCAGCTATTTGGTACATTTGGTACCGTGACCTGGATGGGAATGAGGTTTATGGGGGTGAGTGTAACGGAGACCAGCTATTTGGTACATTTGGTGCCGTGACCCGGGTGGCAGTGAGTATAACGGAGGCCAGCTATTTGGGACATTTGGTGCCGTGACCCGGATGGGAGTGAGGTTTATGGGGGTTAGTGTAACGGAGACCAGCTATTTGGTACATTTGGTGCCGTGACCCGGGTGGCAGTGAGTATAATGAAGGCCAGCTATTTGGGACATTTGGTGCCGTGACCCGGATGGGAGTGAGGTTTATGGGGGTTAGTGTAACGGAGACCAGCTAGTTGGTACATTTGGTGCCGTGACCCGGGTGGCAGTGAGTATAACGGAGGCCAGCTATTTGGGACATTTGGTGCCGTGACCCGGATGGGAGTGAGGTTTATGGGGGTTAGTGTAACGGAGACCAGCTATTTGGTACATTTGGTGCCGTGACCCGGGTGGCAGTGAGTATAATGAAGGCCAGCTATTTGGGACATTTGGTGCCGTGACCCGGATGGGAGTGAGGTTTATGGGGGTTAGTGTAACGGAGACCAGCTAGTTGGTACATTTGGTGCCGTGACCCGGGTGGCAGTGAGTATAACGGAGGCCAGCTATTTGGTACATTTGGTGCCGTGACCCGGGTGGGAGTGAGGTTTAGGGAAGTGAGTGTAACAGGACAGCAAATAAGAGCTGCATGAGTAAACCTCACTCCCTTGGCCTCAAGAGGTGTGCTAGTGACTGATGCTAGAGACTGCAATCTTTAACGTCCTTGTAAGCGCACACACCCCCCATACCAGGAGCACCGGTTCGAATCCTTCTCGGAGTGAGGCGAGTAGAACCTGAGGGGTTACATTTGGTGCCGTGATGTTTAGGGGTGTGAGTGTAACTGACACCAGCTAATAAGAGCTGTGCTGGTAAACCTCACTCTCCTGATCTCAAGAGGTGCACTAGGGACTTACGGAGGCCAGCTATTTGGTACATTTGGTGCCGTGACCCGGGTGGGAGTGAGGTTTAGGGGAGTGAGTGTAACAGGACAGCTAGTAAGAGCTGCATGAGTAAACCTCACTCCCTTGGCCTCAAGAGGTGTGCTAGTGACTGATGCTAGAGACTGCAATCTTTAACGTCCTTGTAAGCGCACCCACCTCCCATGCCAGAAGCGCTGGTTCGAATCCTTCTCGGAGTGAGGCGAGTATAACCTGAGGGGTTACATTTTGTGCCGTGATGTTTAGGGGGGATGAGAGTAATTGACACCAGCTAATATGAGCTGTGCAGGTAAACCTCACTCCCCTGATCTCAAGAGGCGCACTAGCGACTTTCTCTAGATGCTGCGGTCTTTAGCATCCTTGTTAGCGCCCCTGCCGGAGACGCCGGTTGGAATTGTTCTCGGAGTGATGCGAGTAGAACCTCAGGGGTTACATTTGGTGCCGTGACCCGGGTGCGAGTGAGTTTTAGGGGGGGTGAGTGTAACAGAGGCCAATGTTCGAGTAAACCTCAATCCCCTGATCTCAAGAGGTGCATTAGCGACTGTGGTCTTTAGCGTCTTTATTAGCATGCCCGCTTCCCATGCCAGGTATGCCGTTTCGACTCCCGCTCATAGCAGTGCGAGTAGGATTGGTTACATTAGCATTTGCGAAAGTGCTACTAAACAGGTTTAGTTAAGGGCAAACATGGTTACTTCTACTTGAAGATGCCTTGGTGATCAGTTCTGCAGAAAAACATGCATGTTACCTATATTTAAAGATGTCACTGATGTGCTTACAATGAGAGCCTGCTTGTGTTTACTGTTAATGGAACAAGGCGCGTGTTCTGATAAAAGAAAACCTGTCGGAACCTCATGAAGACTAAAAAGAAAAAAGTGGGTAGCCAAATATTTTGACTGTTATAGCAGTGATGTCTAGTACATTCCCTGAGGGAACTGTGGTGAAGAACTTTTGAGACGAACTACATTTTTGTTTGTTCTGTAATGTTTGTAAATTGTATATCGGTCTGTGGAAATTATGTGTTGTCTATTGTAAGACTGTGGATCAAAGATGACCAAATGACGCTGAGCTCCTTCTAGTGGACGGAGCTTAAATCGTCCGGGGGAAAAAAAACTATTCCACTACCATTATTTAGACTATAAACAAAATGATCTGTAGTTTGTAGGTCCCTTATTGACGTTCTTTTTTAATCTGGTGAGTGTAAACAATGTCCTGACTCCATATGATAGGGTTATATATTGCTTGGACATATACCTCATCATGTATATGTCATTTCCTGTTGCACTGAGTTTTGTATTATTAGCTGCCTTCCATCACAAGGCATTACAACATGTAAAAACGCATTTCAGGCCTGCTAGTGCTCAAAAAAATCCATCCGCTCTTCATGTTAGTTGCGGCTTCCATAGCTCTGACTCTTGAAGTGAGTGTAGGATTTATATTGATCGTTTTTTTTAAATGTCATTTTTGTTGAATTTCACTTCCACGCGGACAGAATATTTCCAGAGGCTGTTTGTGATGTTGGATGAAACATCTCTAGAAAATAATGGACTTCGACAGAAATGATTCATTAAGTCTCGGAAATCATTTCATCTGTAAATTAAGTGTTTAAAACCACTGTGCTTGCTGTAATGTACTCTTGTCCTCAACAGTTCTGTTTGATAGAAGATGCTACGGCAAGAGTACATGAGAATACACTTGAAAATGTGTCCTTCTCACGGAACGCCAAATATGAATTTCAGCGACATCATAATGGGCAGTGTGACATGTTGCCAGGGCAACAGTTGGATGCACCCTTTTACTTCTCTGTAAATATGTCTGTCTCTCTTAACAGTTCTAATAGTGACATGTCAGTGCTTCATGATTCATTTTGATTCCCTTTCTGTTGACATGGTTGGTAGAAAAAAAAATGTTTTGTTCTTTCTTTGGTTTTCCGTTCTGAATGGGGTCAGAAAAGACAAAAATAAATGTTTGGTAAAGTTTTTAGTGCTTTGTTTTCAAATTCTGAATATTTTATAATATGTAACAATAAAGATTGTAGTGTACAAATCCACATTTATAATGTATGTATGTTATAATGCAATAAAGAAAAACAAAGTATTATATTAAATGCTGTCTGTGCGTGTGTCTAGGTGGGGAGGAGGGGGTGTTATATAAGAGCAAATGCTTTGTCAAGTTAAAGGAGTTGTTCACTTTTAAAAAAACTTTTGCTGATAATTTACTCACCCCCATGTCATCCAAGATGTCCATGTCTTTCTTTCATCAGTCGAAAAGAAATTAAGGTTTTTGATGACAACATTCCAGGATTTTCTTCATATAATGGACTTCAATGGGAACCAAACGGTTCAAGGTCCAAATGAGAGTTTCAGTGCAGCTTCAAAGGGCTTTAAACGACACCAGACGACGAATAAGGGACTTATCTAGTGAAACGAGTGGTTATTTAAAAAATAAATAAAAAAGTTTAAGTTTTATAAACACAAATGCTCGCCTTGCTCAGTTCTGTGATGCGCGCTCGTGACTCTCCTGTTCGAACTCGTTCGTCATAATTAACAATTCTTTTTTCGAGTCATGACTCGAAGGTTCCTAGATAAGACCCTTATTAGTCTTATCTAGTCGCCTTTTCAGTTAAAGTTCATTTAAGGAAGATTAATTAAACGTCTAAAACACGTACAAATGTATTTAATCCTCCAAAATTGACTTTATTGATAAGGTCAGCGTCTTCCAGCACCCTGCTGAGGATGAGAGAGGAGTGGTGGAACCACAAAGCGCCATTGTTTCCAGTCGAAAAGCAGAGTAATCGGACAGGAAGTCCCATGGCTAGATGCAATGTGTAGAGAGTGTTGTGCGTGGATGGATAACGACACACACGGACACAAAGAGTAGGGATCATCCGAGCAGTGCACCAGAAGCGAAGACAGCAGTTTCTGACAGCACTATCTCATCGCATTAAGCGGAAGAGCACGAATCCTCCACGCAGATCCACCGATGACATTTAAGCAGGTAATGCACGCGCATGATGATGATGACTGGTCTCTAAAGCCCATTAATAACCATTCTGACACTGCTGTTATTGATGTTGACAGGCGGGTGCATGCGTCCGCCTATTTGATTATTTTGTATTTGTATTGCACATGCATTTTTGACATCAGATATGTGCGCGTGCGAGCGCTCCCTGTGCTGCAGTGGCTAGTTTATAGGAACCGCATGTTTATGAAGCTCACCGCTTAGTAACCAAAGCGAGGCAGTTTGACAGCGCAGGGAACACCCGTTTAAGATACGCATCTTTCTCCATTTGCATTAGAGGGCATCTATCTTGTTCATTCATCAATGATTTGCATTTGAATGGCTTTAGATTGGTTGAAGATAAGTGCTGTTTATGACTCGGTTGCTGTGTGTCATTCTCTCCCGACCTGCGTACACGTCATTGTCGTGCGATGATCGGGGTTACTAGAGTTCAGATGCTGTGCTGGGCTTTTGCCTTATGTTTAGTTGCTAACTGGCTTTTGCACAGTAATTACCGTTAGTCATGTTTTTATATCATTCTGGCGCCTGGTCTTTAATATTTCGTAGTATTTTAATGGTGGTTGTTATTGTCTGTAATATCATTCTGAAAGGCTTTATTTTAAATTCAGAACACGTTTAAAAATATATATCATGATATATAAGATATAAATATATAACAATATATAAAAATAAATAAATAAAAAATATATATATATTTTTTATTTATGTCTATTTATTTATTATTTATTTTATATATTTTTATATACCTATATATCTTATGTATCATGATATAGAAGATATGTAGATATATAAAAATAAATAATAAATAAATAATAAATAAAAATAGATATGAAATGTGTGTGTGTGTATATATATATATATATATATATATATATCTTGATGGGAGCTGCACGTTCTGGATAAATTGATAATTTTTTTTCTTTCTTTTTTCAAATAGAGATTCAGAATTAAATATGTAGGGAACTAAACAAAGTAACAAGTAGCCTAATTTATTAGATTTTCTGACAAAATGTTATTTGCTGCAGTATATTTACATTTTTTAATTAATTTGAATGAGTTATTAGTTTATTTTAATAGGTTTGTATGTATGATTCAGTGACTCGCACTTAAACGCTTGTTTCATTACTGTATGAATCAACGTTTTTTATTGAATCTCTAAAGTGATTAATTTACAAATAATTTTTTAACGTCACTTGTCGCCACCTACTGGTGTAATGTTATACGATAGAATCGTTATATGTCAAGTTACTTTCAAAAGGTGATTTTACTCAATTTTGATCGTTGGCGTCGACGTCAGTGTTGATATCTGAACTATATACTTTTATCCTAGTTCTTCTGTGATCATTTTAATATTTGTAACAAAAAACAAACAAACAAAAAAACTTTGTATCGGTTTCATACCTAGCCAAACTGCATTTACAACCCGGGTTGTAAAAAGTACACAAGAATCACCCGGAGCATGTTCTTGAATTATTTACTGAATCTCCCATTAATGCTTTCATCATGTCTAATTTGAAACTGAATCATTACTGTTAATTTGAAATTCTTGTGAATAGTGTTTCACAAATGACAATTGTGTATGTAAATACACACATCGTGAGTTTGTAATCAGTGGCATTTGAGTGAATGAAAGAAATGTTTCCCCTTTTTAGTATTTTATTTTAATTTGTTGTTAGGGCCAATTATTGAATACTACAAAAAATGTTAATGGAATAGGATATGTATATTATATTTTGCTGAGTGTAATTCATTTATACTACAGTCTTATTCTAGACCTGTCGTTCTTTGCCAGCCCATATGGAACATGCACAATATTTTCTAATGAGCTTGTGACCTTTCTTTAATATCATGGTTAAGTGGGTAAACGCATAATTGTTTGCCCTTTGTATTCATGTATTGTTTGTCTATAATATTGCTGTGTGAGATCTCGCAGTAATAATCGGTCCAAAGCTGTGCGTCAGTAATGAATTGGCTCAGATGTAATCAAATCAATTATGCATGATGCCAATTTTGATTAGTTCCAGTTAGAATGAGCATGTATAAAGTTCCAATAATATATCATGTTTGTGTTTTTTGTTTCAGAACCTACCATATTTTTAAAATAGAATATATATTCATTATTCTTTTGTCCCAATGGGTGTATCCATGACACTGCTTTGTCCCTGCGTTTTAACCTTACCTTTAATCCGATACAGCTTGTTAATTAAACCTAACACTATTACTTTGCCCCTGAGGTAGATAACAGCAACCTCATCCACCGTCTTGATTGGGGACGTGTATTCACATTGTTGTTGGGAAACTTCGTTTATCTCGATTAGAATGTGGGTCAGAGGTTTTTAGCAGCGAAGCCTTCACATTATCCTCTTAACACATCTCTTTGTTTCCTTTGGACAGCAAACACAGTGTATTTATCTTCTTGCTTGTCAAAAGGGCCTGAATGACATCTATTATAATGGATTTGATTGTGTTTATTTCAGCCAAGGGAGTTTGTTTGTGAAGTCCGCTCATCTGTTTCAGGCTAGTCAAGTCTGGGAGGTTTGAGATGAAAGGAAATAGTATTCTAGTGCAAACATTAATTCAGTGTAGTAATGTGGGTTGAATGAGTAAACAAAAATGAACAGATCAATTCAATAATTTGAAGTCGTTCTGTCAATCTGCAATTTCACAAATCGCACAGGTGAATCAGCAGCACTGCGTCCTACCCCGTTTTCAGTTTCCTTATTTTGTAGTTAAAATTCAATTCAATGCTTGCAATCAAACTTCTTTGTGCCATTATATGTAGAGTAAGCACAAGCTAGCATCCAGATTGAATGCTTTTACATTTCAGAAGTGTAATTATAATTCAGCACATAACTGAATAAATGTCATGAATAAAAAGGAGCATTCTTATTCTGTAAATCTACTTAAAATATCTATTTTAGAAACACAAATACTTTGAGTGAACATTTAGGTGAGATAATTGTAATTTAAAGGGATAGTTCACTTTAAAATTAATGTTTGGTATGTTTTAGCTTACCTCAAGGGCATCCAAGATGTAGGTGTCTGTTTCCGCAGTAGTTTCAATTTTGATGTTTTTAGGTCAAACCGTTCTTGTCTGTCAGTCATATAATGGAGGTCTATGGTCACCACCTCAAAGAGCATGCACAGAGAAGTCCAAATTAAACATGATTTAATGACTCGTAAATGTAAGTACACATTGATGGCCTAAGACACGAAACGAGCGGTTTGTGTGAGAAAACGAACAGTATTTATATCGTTTTTACCTCGTTAACACAGCCACGTCCAAGTGATCTGAGGGCGTGGGCGCTTCGTTCTGTACAATCATTTATGACAAACCATAATCACCACCATTTTCACATTTTGATCCATTGCCTTCCTTAAACGGATACTCCACTTTTTTGGAAAAATGCTCATTTTACCACTCCCCCAGAGTTAAACAGTTGAGTTTTACCGTTTTCGAATCCATTGAAGCCGATGTTCTGATATATAGAAGAATATCAGTAACGAGACAGTTTCTGGTCCCATTGACTTCCATAGTAGGAAAAAAAATCTATACTATGGAAGTCAATGGGGCCAGAAACTGTCTGATTACTGAGAATTCTTCTAAATATCAGAAAATCGGCTAAATGGATTCAAAAATGGTAAAATCCAACTGTTTAACTCTGGGGGAGTGATAAAATGAGCCTATTTCCAAAAAAAGTGGACTATCTCTTTAATGGATTTCTCTTGTAAGTACCAACCGAGACCAAGCCAAGGTCTATTTTTTGAGAAACCTTTACAAATTCTTGGATGCAGCTATACTGACCTTTCTGAAATTGGAAGAATTGAGGAACCGGGATGGTATAATCAAAGACAGACATACACAAAGATAAAAGCAGACAGAGGAAATAATGGGATAAAGCAAGCAAGAGAAGCAGAACGTTTAAAAAAGGAAGCACCAAGGGCTCTGTTGTGTGACGTGTAGGCCTGTGGCACATTGTGTTGTCCGTTTCTGCCGGTAATGCAGTTATGCCTCGGTGGCTTTGGGCCACAACCTGCCTGATCATCTTTGTCACCACCTCATCTAAACTGGACTCAGGGTCTGCTCAACCTTGGACACCGAGAGCAAGTTCACAGATCTAAGGTAGGCCAAGTAGCTTACCCACCACAAGACACCAGTACCACTACCAAAGCATACAAGCACTCCTGGTTGGACTTAATTACCCCTTTTCCGCCAAAAAAGAACTGGTTCGGATTCGGAACTGGTGCTGGTTCAACTTCAAGCATAACAACAATAACAGAGGCGGACTCCATCGTGTTTCTGCAAATGTTTCTCCTGGATTTGCGATCCTATATTCTTCTTCCGAACCGGCTCTCAAAATGCTTTGGTGGAAAAGGGGGTACTTGTGGCTCACCACTGTCCTTCCCACTTAGCTCAATCCCATCTATCCTAGCCTCGCTTGAGCTTGACGTGAATGCGATGTGACATATCCAGGGTGCTGGTCCAGAGTGCTAATCATTGGTAATCTAATCCAGAGGAGATTAGACAAGAGGAGGGAACACACGATGCTGAGAACAGCTCTCTTTGGCTTAACGGGAGGCGGCCGCTACGTCCACGTTATGCTGTAAGATTGTCGCGTCTTGCTAAGGATTCGCTAATTACACCTGTGTTTGGAATTTAGGATTGCAGTTGGTAACATCCAGTTGGAGTTCAGCACCGGAGCGGAAGACTTTGTCACCTTTTTCCGTGCGGTTTTGAGTGGCGCCGCCTTGTTTATGGGATCTAGTTTTGTTCCTGCTTGCATCATCATAAAAGTGCTTGTCCTTCTGCGGGATTAGCATTAGCATGTGGCTGTAGCCAGAGTCAAACCAATTCTTGCGCCTTGTTCCACTTTTTGAATTTTTTGGCCTAATATTTACAATTTCTGACCCGTCTCCAAGCTTGTCGAGAACAGAACTGTCGGCCCGTTTTTTTGAACGAAACCAGAGGAGCTCATTTCATAATTAACCTGCTTTGAAGGTCCCATCACCATCAGTGGAGATGCTGAACCAGGGGGCTGTGATGATATTCACGGGGGTCTGTGGGGCGTTAGTGGTCATGGCAGTGGCCTACTACGCCTACTGGTGAGTCCAGCTAATAGATATCCACCTGCTGCTTATATAAAGGGTTATTGGATTGAGCGCAGGGAAAGGTCAAGTAAGATACTTTTTGCCTAAGTCTTTAATTTGTTAGTTTGCAGTTACTCGCATGCCTGCCATATTTGTGGATGTTGAGGGCACTATGATGACCACCTGTTGCTCAGTTGTATCTAGAACGACTGAAACGTCATGTGGGGTTTCATTCTTTGCATCTTTAGATTCTTTGCTGCAAATTCTGCCCGAATGCAAATTGTTGTGTGTGAAATTGGGCCACTGTGGAAGTTTATTTGCCATCTGAAGACTGAAACACAAACTTATTAGTTATCGTGCATATTTTGAGGCAGCGGTGCTCGTTTTTCTTTTGCAACCCTTAAGCTTTTAAGCTTTGTAACCTTCTTTTTTAGAGGCACATTTTTGGGCATCTTGGAAAAATATGGCCCCAGGCTGTCTAGTGATGCAGTCCAGACAGCTGTTTCTTCCTAAGCTGGTTGATCCCTCCATCTCTAATCCCTCCACCCTATCTCTTTTTATATTGCTGTGTAGTCCTCTTGCTGCAAAGGGAATGAGGAACCAGATATAAATCACGATGCATTTAGTTTTATTTTAGTTTAATTATCTAAAGTTAAAGGACTCAGAGTAGTGTCATCCGAGATGTCCATGTCTTTATTTCTTCAGTCGAAAAGAAATTAAGGCTTTTGATGAAAACATCCCTGGATTTTTCGCGATATAATGGACTTTAATGGGAACCAAACAGTCCAAGGTCCAAAATATAGTTTCAGTGCAAACTGCAAACTGTTAAAGGGCTTTTAACGATTCCAGACGATAAATAAGGGTCTTATCAAGCGAAATGATCACTCATTTAAAAAAATAAATAGCAAAGTTTAAGTTTTATAAGCTCAAATGCTCACCTTGCTCTGTACTGTGATGCGCATTCGTGACCCTCCTTTTCGAATTTATTAATCAAAATGAAAGAATCTTTTTTCAAGTCAATTCGTTCAGTTTGTTTGTTGAGTGAACTAAATGATTCGAAAAAAGATTTGCTCATTTCGATGAACGAGTTCGCTCAGGAGAGTCACACAGAACAGAGCAGGGTGAGCATTTGTGCTTATAAAACTTAAACTTTGTTATTTATTTTTGAAATGAGCGATCGTTCGCTTGATAAGACCCTTATTCATCATCTGGAATCATTTAAAGCCCTTTGAACAGTTTGCAGTTTGCACTGAAACTGTCTTTTGGACCTTGAACCGTTTGGTTCCCATTGAAGTCCATTATATGGAGAAAAATCCTGGAATGTTTTCATCAAAAACCTTAATTTCTTTTCGACTGAAGAAAGAAAGACATGGACATCTTGGATGACATGGGAGTGAGTAAATTATCAGCAAAAGTTTTTTTAAAAGTGAACGACTCCTTTAGGTATCTTTACAGGTGGAATCTTTTTTAATTACAAAAAACGCTAGATATATATTTTATGAAATATATTTATATATTTTCATAAAATGTTCCCATTTATGTTCCTTCTTCCAAAGAACACAGAAGGAGATGTTTGGCAGAATGTTAATGCTGCTTTTTTCCAGTAAAATGTTAGTGAATCTGGAATAGGGACTGTTGATCAATGAAAAACCTTTCGATACACATTTTCGGAGCCTTCTGACACGATTCAATGCAATTTAAACAAGCTATTTTAATTAAGTATTTATTTTGTATTTATGCATAACTTCACTGTATTAATTTATAATGTATCATTATTGCATGATATTTGTGTCTATAATCGTCAAGCACAGGGGACTCCACGTAGTGGGAGGGGCCCCCCCAAAAGGCTCGGGCCAGCTCTGATTGATTCACTTGAAGTTATCTTAAACCAGAACACGTGAATTAAGTGGGTTTAACCTTGTTGCAAAAGACTCTATGATTGTGTAATTCACTTTTTGTTTTACCAAATAGTGTCGAAATAACTTTCTTCATCCTCTTGGTCACGGTTAATTCCCTTGGTTCAGTAGCACACTCAGTCTGGCTGTTGTCTGTGGTGTTAATGATCTCAGTTGGTGGAGAAAGCGGGGTTTCTTGTTGGCTGAGCCAGTGCTCTGCTCCGACAAGTTGATCAGGTGATCGCTCGGATAGCGTGGACACACTCCCCCTCACACACCTAGTGCAACTCATTAACTGGCCCGAGGGGTTTTGACATTCAGAGCACTCTTCCATTCTCTTGTTCTCACACACACACACACACTTGGTGAGATTCCAAAGTTTGGTTCCAGTTCGTGCAGTGCTGGCCAGGAGGACAGAGTTCAACTCTTTCCTTTCCCGTCTTTCAGTCAGTCTCTCTGTCCATACTTAAGCCACAGTTAACTTAGCACACTGCCAGTGGATCGTCATCTAAGGTTAGTGCTGTGTGTGTTCTGTTCGTCTTGGCTGATATGCTGGTAGAGGAACCAAAGCATTTTTGGCGGTTTAAAAATTTAACTCGCTGGTCTATTTCTGCCCTCATGTTGTAACACGATTGTTTTGTGTTTGAAATTGCAACACATTTGGCAGATTTACTATTATGCTAAATGCTAATTCACATTGACTATGACCGCTTAGAGATATTAGCTGGATTTATTACATTTTCTGAAGAAATTGTGCCTGTGCAAACTTGACACAATACTAAGGTATTTTGGGTGGTTGCCTGGGGCATTGCTATATGGTTGCTAGGTGGTCCATGACACCCAAATCTTGTCTTAATTTTTTTCTTCAAAGGGCTGTCAAACGATTAATCGCGATTAATCACATCGAAAATAAAAGTTTGTGTTTACATAATATATGTGGCCGCACTGTGTATAATTATTTTATATATATAAACACACACACATGCTTGTATATATTTAAGTAATATTTTCATGTATATACTGTATATAGATTTATATATAATTTATATTGTATGTAAATATAAATATTTTATATTTTTCTTAAATATACATGCATGTGTGTGTAATATATATATAGTTATACACAGTCCACCCACATATATCATTAAAACACAAACTTTTGATGCGATTAATCGTTTGACAGCCCTAGTGTCAATACTAATCAATAATGCAAGTAATAAACAAGTGACCTGCCTGAACAAGTGGTGTCCAATATAGATGTAATAATTCAATGTCAGTGTCGATGTAGTTTGCCATTATTCTTATTCTTTTTTTATTGAAGTTAACGCATTCAGTTTCTTCAAAGCGTTTGCAATTCATTTGGTAGAAATTCATTCTGTAATATATGTGCATTAAGGTACAGATTGGAGGTAGATTATAAATAACACACAACCACTTCCCCCATGTTTTACTTGCTAATGTATCATAAGTTTTTGCTACTATCATATGCTTGTTTTATTCATATTTGCACAAAGATACCATTAATTGTATTGTTGTTTGGGTCAGGCAGAAATGAGCAAAACTCAATGCTCTATCTCTAAGTGAAAAGTACCTACTGGCCACAAAATGCTTCACATGGAAAAAATTGTTATCAGTGTAAGGCATCATTCAAGCTAGATCTTATGTCTCTCCAAATCCACCATAACCTTTTTACTTGCTGCTCGCTCACAACAGGGATTTTATTTTACACACACAGAAGCACCATCAAACAGACTGTGCTTGTCACATCATGTTGGACTGAAAGTATGGGCCATCGGGCAAAACGAATGTAATTTCATCACAACAGTATTGCACTTTGTAATGATATTAGTTATCGTAGTAGGATGGTTGACTGAACTGAACTTTGTTTTCAGAGCAGACACTGATGACACTTTATTTTAGTGTCCTTGTTACACTATAAATTATGCATTATGGCGCTTTTTCGTTACCAGTACCAGCTCGACCCGACTGGACTCGGCCCGCTTTTCGTACCGTTTTCCATAGAGTGCCGAAATTACGTCGTCACTCTGTTGGCCAAAACGCGGAAGTGACTTAGCATTTTAGCACTTAACAAAGGGATTTTTGAATGGGTTTTTGCTAAATCGCCTGAAATAAGGTCTGTGGTGAACAAAGCCTCCAAATATTTTCACGTTTTGATCTATGACATCTGGCTCGCTCATAGGCTAAGCTGTGGCTACTGCACATCCAATGGCGCAGGGGCGTCTCAGAGCTGCGACCAATGAACTTAGCCATACGTCATTACACGATCTTCAATCTTCACGTGCCTTCGCGGGGTTTCAGACACGTTACACGACTTCCACCAATCAGATGCATCAATGTGGGATCGTTCAGGATTGTGGGTAATGAGGTACTTATCCAATACATCGCGAATAAAAGGAATTTATCTTAAAACAAGGTTAGTGCCCCATGAACTTTTGGCGTTTATATCATATACAATCACTTAGTACAGCCGTCGCTAGTTTTAAGTCTACCATGTATGTTTACGTTTTTATGGCTTCTATCCCAACTGTCAATGGAGAAATTGTATTGAATTTTTACTTCCGGCACCGGCTGTGGGCGGGACTGTGATGCTCTATAGTAAGTAGATGCAAGGGCGTAGATTACGCGGGGGACGTGTCCCCCCCACATTTTATAAAATGTAAATTTGTCCCCCGCACTTTTTCATAAGGGAAGTGTTCACGACATGTTGAGGTTTTCGCAAGCCAATGTGTATTTATAGATACAGATTTAAAATTCAAAGAGAAAAGATCGTCTATCTACTGTATCTACACGTGACTTTCACGTTGCCATGGTAATCAGTCACTCGCGCTCGTGCATCACCACACCCCCGTGCTCGCACCCGCACTGAATCCATCGTCGAAGGTCGAAATGAATTCAAAACGGCAAAAAACACTACACACTTTTTTCGCAAAAAGTCAAGAACCGTAAGTTGTAATGTGGTATCCGAATGCTCATTGTCATTGATGAATAACTTTGCCTAATTTTCTGCCATTATCTAACTTATTTGCTTGAATCATGCAGCGTTGCACTTGACTTGTAACGTGTACATGATGTTTACCATATGCTAGACCTACTTTTTGCTACCAAGCAACCTTTCCACAAGGGATAGATTGACTTTATTGATTTTAGTATTTTATAGTTAATGGAAATCAGATCAACCATTTATTTGAGTAAATCAGTACATGACTGATTAACAGTAATGTAAATGCTAAATGCCCTAATACATGTTGATACTGAAACAATGCAAAGTATATGCTCTTAACCTTGCAGTTTTTCACATATCATGTAAGCCTCAATTTCTCCATTTCTTTGCACAAAACTCTCCAGAAAGTGTCATTTAATGGTTTATTTTTCCAAAAATTTGAAAAATACCCCCGGACCCCCCTAGCATTTAATGCCCCCCCCCCCCCCCCCCCCCCCCAGGTTCAAAATTGCTCCTACGCCCCTGAGTAGATGTAGTTAATTATCATTACTCAGTACTTGAACGTATAAACTACATTGTAAGCTTAAAATAAAGTGTAACCCAGACACATAGGCCTACTAACAGAGAAAAGAATAGATGAGCCACCAGGTTACGAGACGGCCAGTTAAAGTAGTTTGGGAAAGAGCAGAGTCACTGGTTTTCTGCATTAAGCTGCAATCCTCTCTTTTCATTTGGTTGAGCAGTGCTTTAAAAGATTATTTGGCAAATAAATTTGCTGAAACGCGTACTTTGTTGGAGTATTTGATATTAATCCAGTGCTTTCTCTTGTTATCGGATTAAGCAGCGCTGGAATATAAAGCTTGATAAGCTTGCAAAATCAATTTGAAAGCGGAGACCTTTAGATCCAGTTCTAGTGTTTGTGAGAGTGAGATTTTTGTACGTGACAAATCATGTTGAGATGCTGGAAGAGAGAGAGATAAAGTTGGGGGGGTTGGAGCTGCAAAAACCAGGCTGTGTCAATGCGAGAGAGAGAGAGAGAGAGAGAGAGAGAGAGAGAGAGAGAAATATTGGAGGAGGTGACTGGAGCTCCTCCAATTGGGTGAGAGGGTGTGTGTTTGCGTGGGGCATGTGTAGTGCAGTTGTGTGTGTGTACTGTGCTGCTGCATGAGGAATTTTTGGTGCCTTGGGTCTGTGGTCATGAACTCTCGCCCACTTTACGCTGTATCTTTGTATATCGGGACGTGGAAGTAAAAATAAACAGGACTAAATGTGATATTGGTGACGGTTGTATTCATGAAATCTCTAAATGCGCTCTGTCTCCTTCTCTGTCAGGTCGGTGGTACTAAGTGAAGGGCCGTGTAAAAGAGGGTTGTAGAGAAGAACCCACTGTGGTGAGTTAAACTAACATCCGTTCACTATTTTGACTTGGATAACTGAGATGATTTTATTTTTTAATGCAAATGTTAGTAATATTATTGATCAGTGCTAATATGTACCATTATTTATATATATATATATATATATACACCATTATATTTATACCATAATACTAATACCAGACCCTGTGGTGAGTTAAACCAACATCTTTTGACTTGGAAAACTGAGATGATTAAATATATTAAATATATATATTTAATTAGTTTAACTATTTAATAATAATTATTAAATATGACTATGAGAGAGTACCTTGATTGACTGGTACATGATTTTATTTTTAATGCAAATGCTAGTAATATGGATGCAGTTGCTCATAACAGTGTGATTTTAATATTTTTGTGCATTATTGTGCCTTCTGCTTAAGTTTGATTTGTTCTCTTTCGGCAGTGTGTGTGTGTGTGTGTGTGTGAGTGTGAGTGTGTGTGGAAGGGGCTCTCGGTCATGGGTGTGGTGGCGTGGCTGAAGAGCCTGTTCGTACTGCAGCTCTTGATTGGCTTCGTGTTCGTTGTGAGCGGCCTCATTATCAACTTCACGCAGCTCTGCACCTGTGTGCTGTGGCCCTTCAACAAACAGCTGTACCGCAAGATCAACACCAGACTCTCCTACTCGCTATGGAGCCGTGAGTTGGTTTTGTTTGCTGCACACATTTTGCATGTTTTTACAGACATGATACAGTTGCTTTTAAAGGGATAGTTCACTTTAAAATTAGTTTTTGGTATGTTTTGGCTTACCTCAAGGGCATCCAAGTTTCAATTTTGATATTTTTAGGTCAAACCGTTCTTGTCTGTCAGTCATATAATGGAGGTCTATGGTCACCACCTTAAAGAGCATGCACAGAGAAGTCCAAATCAAACATGATTTAATGACTCGTAAATGTAAGTACACATTGATGGCCTAAGACACGAAACAAGCGGTTTGTGTGAGAAAACGAACAGTATTTATATCGTTTTTACCTCTTGTAACCACAAAAGTGCCCGCACCCTCAGATCACTTGGACGTGGCTGTGGTTTTGAAGAGGTAAAAACTATTTAAATACTGTTCATTTTCTCACACAAACCGCTCATTTCGTGTCTTAGGCCATCAATGTGTACTTACATTTACGAGTCATTAAATCATGTCTAATTTGGACTTCTCTGTGCATGCTCTTTGAGGTGGTGACCATAGACCTCCATTATATGACTGACAGACACAAACGGTTTGACCTAAAAATATCAAAATTGAAACTACTGTGGAAATAAAGACACCTACATCCTGGATGCCCTTGAGGTAAGCTAAAACAAATCAAAAATCAATTTCAAAGTTAACTATCCCTTTAAAGGGCATTTATTTCCATATCCTATGTACCTGTTACTGTAGTATATTAAGAATTTGCAGCTGGATAGCACTTAATATATTTTCTTTCTTTTTTTATTTTAAACATTGTTCATATCACTTTAGTGTTATGCTAAGAGATTTAATGTAAATTTCGTTGGCATTTTGTTGTACACTTCAAACGCACAGATTTTTACATTTAGCAGGACTGGTTTTGCATGTTACATGTATGATCAGTGTTTCGGTAACACATTAAGCACACTTTCCATTAAGAGACGATACTTTGTTTTAAATTTAAAATATAAAGTTTAATTTAAAAGAGACAAATCCCATGCTTTTTGGGGTCAGAACAATATCTAACATAGTAACTAATATCTACCTACTATATCTAGTAGATGAAAAGTAGATTTATTTTTGTTTAATAGGTAAAAGTTTTAACGTTTATTGCTCAAATAAAACCACACCGATCAGCATTTTAAACATTTAGAGGCCCAAATTTTTCTAGCACTCAATTCAAATGTATTTGCATTGACATTTACGTTTATTCATTTAGCAGACGCTTTAAATCGGAGCAGTTTACAAATGAGAATTATATAACCTGACGATTTTGCATGCTGCTTGTCACGATATATAGATCATCTAATATCATAACACCCATTACATGTGTCGAATAATGACAATATTGCCTTGTGTAGAGCTGCATATAGATGAATTAAACTGAATCAACCGAACTGACGTTTTTAGAGAGATTTAACTTGAATTTGTCTCCTGTTTGATGACGCTTGCCTCATTTATTCTGGTATTTTCCTGTTTGTCTCTGTAAAGCTATTTTGAAACAATCTGTACGTTTTGAAACGTGACTTTACTCTACTTTCCCAACAGAGTTGGTGATGTTGTTGGAGTGGTGGTCTGGCACAGATTGCACTCTGTACACCGATCAGGCCACAGTGGATAAGTTCGGAAAAGAGCACGTCATCATCATCCTAAACCACAACTATGAGATTGATTTCTTGTGTGGCTGGACCATTTGTGAGAGATACGGCGTACTGGGGGTGAGTCCTGACGAGGTTGTGAAGGGTGTAATAGTCATGTAGACTTCAGTGTCGACTTCAAATGTGTCCCAACACAAAGCTCATAATGTGTGTGAAAATTGTGCTTGTGATGGGCAAAGTTTTCACTTTAATTTGGATGTTATAATGAATGTGGCTGAGATACTCCTATTTGTATATTGGGCTGTGAAACGATTAGTCTCGATTAACCGCATCCAAAGTGTGTAGTATGTATTATTTTGTATATATAAATACACACACATGCATGTATATACTTTATATAGATTTATACATAATTCATATTATATATAAATATTATTACATTTATATTAATAATATTATATTATATATACATATTTGATATATTGAGAACAATTTGTTGGATTTATTTGTTTTGATTGAGTGGGTGATTTTGAATCCCTCTCTGTCCTCTCTGAATTTTTAAATTTTTTTTTAAATAATTTTTAATCTGCCCTTTATTATCATATTTCATATCCAGAGTTCTAAGGTTCTGGCTAAACACGAACTGCTGAAAGTGCCTCTGGTTGGCTGGACGTGGTATTTCCTGGAAATAGTCTTCTGTAAGCGGAAGTGGGAGGAGGACAGGGACACTGTCTTCAGCGGGCTGAACCGTCTCCGAGATTACCCAGAATACATGTGGGTGAGTACACTGACCTATCAGGATGCTCTAATGACCTGATAGTTTTGACAAGTCACTAAAGTGATGTGTTCAGACTATTTGCTTATTTGTTTATCACATTTGAAGCTAACCAAATCTCACTCACTCATGTTTTTAAGGGTTCAGAACAATGTAATACCCTTGAAAGGCATATTTTAATTACCATACACTTTAGACTTATTGTTTTTGTTTGTTTTTTGGGTTTTTAGTTATTCTTTTTTTACAGTTTCCTTTACTTTTGCTCAGAGAAGGTGCATTGACACATTTAACCAAGGTTCAGAGAAATAAATAAATAACAGAAATCGCAAAGAAGTGTGAATTCAAAATAAAACCGTTTCCCTTTGCTTGGTTCATAAGAACTCTTTCTCTTTTAAAGGTTATAAAAAACACTATATTATAGTTATAAAACCTAATTAGATGCACATGGCCATGTCTTAATTCTTCATTTATGATTCCTGGCAATCTTGTTTGGATTATGTAGTTTAGTGGGTTTATGTATTTATTCATTCATTCTATTAAATACTAACAATTATACAGGAAACAGGAAACACTACCAGGTAAATGCCCACCTATTCCCCTGTGACCAATTACCTGGAAATGCATACTCAAAATGAAAAATAAAAGGCAAACATTAAACATTTTCTGTAGTTACAAATATTATATACACTGCGCATATACACGTATACAAAAAAGTGTCTGTTTGGATTTAAGTGGGCAATACATGCTTATGAATCTATGATTGGATGATCGTTATTGCAGAGATTATTATGTTTCTAATACACTTATTAATGCACTTCAATGGGAACCAAATGGTTCAAGGTCCAAAAGACAGTTTCAGTGCAAACTGCAAACTGTTCAAAGGGCTTTAAACGATTCCAGATTGCAAAATTAACGAATCTTTTTCCGAGTCAATGAACCAAATGACTCAGAAAAAGATTTGTTCATTTTGATGAACGAGTTCGAACAGTAGAGTCACAAACGCTCATCACAGAACAGAGCAAGGCAAACAATTGAGCAATATAAAACGTAAACTTTGTGTTTTTTTTTTTTTAATGAGTGATCGTTTCGCTTGATAAGACCCTTATTCATCGTCTGGAATCGTTTAAAGCCCTTTGAACAGTTTGCGGTTTGCACTGAAACTGTCTTTTCGACCTTGAACCGTTTGGTTCCCATTGAAGTCCATTATATGGAGAAAAATCCTGGAATGTTTTCATCAAAAACCTTAATTTCTTTTCGACTGAAGAAAGAAAGACATGGACATCTTGTATTACATGGAGGTGATTAAATTATCAGAAAGTTTTTTTAAAAGTGAACTACTCCTTTAAGGAGAAAATCCTCACCAATGGTGTTGACTGATGAATTTCCACATGGTTCGTCTTAAAGCAGATTAAAAACACATACATAAACATATACAACATTAAAAGCTTGATTTACACCACAGGGGGACTTTAAGCATTTACCTATTTAAATCCAAACAGCGACTTTTTTATGGCTGGGCAGTGTGTGTTTGCATATATACGTCAGTGTATGTCCAACGGTGAGGTCACTTATGACGTAGTAGTCCGATTGGAAGTTTCCATTGGCAGAGATTACGAAGTGATTGGATTACTCCGATTAACACTCACCTAAGTGTAACAATCCTCCATTTGTGTGTGTGTGTGTGTGTTTGGCAGTTCCTGCTGTACTGTGAAGGAACGAGGTTTACAGAAAAGAAGCATCAGATAAGCATGCAGGTGGCTGAGAGTAAGGGTCTTCCAAAACTGAAGTACCACCTGCTGCCCCGCACCAAAGGATTCACCACCACACTGCAATGCCTGAAGGGAACAGGTCAGACGAACGCTTCCACACACTCTATCACTGTCAGAGAGTTACTGTTTACACAGAGCTACTATGTGTTACCCTGTTAAAAGAGTTGCTGAGTGAGTGATGGGCACCAGGACATGAGTTAAAAATATCCAAGTGTCCCTAAAGTGTCCCAACTGAGAATGCTCTAAACCATAAATGTGCTCAACAAATGCGTTTTCTGGATTTTCACCACCCTGGTGTCTCATACTAATGTTCAAGTATCAAGTATTCCTGGAATTTCCATGTTCCCAGAAAGCTCTTTAAGAAAATTCCACCTCGGCGATCGAGAGACTCTTATGTCTGTCACATGCGGTCTAAATATAAGCTGCGAGTGTAGACTATATTTTTAGCTATAGACTGACGTTCAAAGGTTGCTCACTAAGGCTGCATTTACTTCAATAAAAATCAGTTAAAATGTAATATAATTTTTCTGCATCATTACTCCAGTCTTCATTGTCAGAAATCGTTCTAATATGCTGATTTGCTACTGAGAAACTATTATTATTATTAGCATATTAATATTTTTATGAAAACCTTGATATACTTTTGATCAATTTAAAAGGATAGTTCACTTTGAAATTAATGTTTGGTATGTTTTAGCTTACCTCAAGGGCATCCAAGATGTTGGTGTCTTTGTTTCCGCAGTAGTTTCAATTTTGATATTTTTAGGTCAAACCGTTCTTGTCTGTCAGTCATATAATGGAGGTCTATGGTCACCACCTTAAAGAGCATGCACAGAGAAGACCAAATTAAACATGATTTAATGACTCGTAAATGTAAGTACACGTTGATGGCCTAAGACACGAAACAAGCAGTTTGTGTGAGAAAACGAACTATCGTTTTACCTCTTGTAATCACAGCCACGTCCAATGAAGCAATGTAATGTCATCATTACACATAATAATATGATGCTTATTACAATTATTTATGTTTGATGCATGTGTGAGATTTGGATTTTGTTCCATGATGCATTGTAATTCTTCAGTAATTATTATTTGACGTCACTTGCAAATTGCTTGTTTCAGTATTGCTCCTCCTGTAATGAGTTGACTGAAATGGATTTGTTTACTTGTTTTGAATGCAGATGGTGCATCATGAATATGTGCAGCCACACTGCACTGATTTTCATACCAATTATACTCTCTTGAGCTTCCTGCCAATCTCAACCTTTTATTACATTAGAAACGTTATAAACGTTATTTACTTTAAAGGAGTTGCAAAAAACTTCATTTCCAAACCTATATAATAGCTGCCGCTGTCTATCAGATCTGCGAAATCGCTACCGTTGTTTAAGAAGTTGTTGAAAGTGTATTTATTGTCCGTAGCCTATATTGGTTAGATGGGATGTTTGATATGTTGCCTTTTTATTGGTCTATGTGTGTCCCTATTTTTATCTTTTTATAGAATTTATATGTTAAGCACTTTGGGTCAACCTAGTTTGTGTTTTAACAGTGCTAAATAAATAAATAAATAAATAAAGAAAGAAAGAAAGAAAGAAAGAAAGAAAGAAAGAAAGAAAGAAAGAAAGAAAGAAAGAAAGAAAGAAAGAAAGAAAGAAAGAAAGAGAAAAATATAACTTTTTTCCTCTGTGTAACACAAAAGATTATATTTTTGAAGAATGCTAGTAACCGAACAGTTTTGGTGACCATTGACTTCCTTTGCATGAACAAAAACACATGAGAATTAGTGAATAATGACAATTTTCATTTTTGTTCAAAAATTCAAAATGCATTTGTCCTGTTTCAACAGTAAAAGCTGTGTACGATGTCACGCTGAACTTCAAAGACAAGCAGAACCCAACCCTGCTGGGAATTGTTAGCGGGAAGAAATACAAAGCAGACCTTAGCGTCAGGTGAGTTCACTGCACTCGTTCATTTTAATTGGGTAGATTAGCTTCTTTACTTGCATAATCTGAGATTTTAACTGAGGGTGGATAAATCAAGAGTCCAAGATTTTCAATTCACAAAAGATTTTTTTTTATCTTACTGCTGGCCTGAGATCTCCTTAAAGAGATACTCCACTTTTTTTGGAAATAGGCTCATTTTACAACTCCCCCAGAGTTAAACAGTCGAGATTTACCGTTTTCGAATCCATTCAGCAGATTTTCTGATATTTAGAAGAATATCAGTAACCAGACAGTTTAAGGTCCCATTGACTTCCATAGTGGGAAAAAAATATATACTATGGAAGTCAGTGGGACCAGAAACTGTCCGGTTACTGATATTCTTAGCCTATATCCAAAAAAAGTGGAGTATCCCTTTAAATATTTGGATAAAGGTTGTAACTAAGAACATCTGTGCCTTGTTATTAAAGGAATAGTTCACTTCAAAATGGCAATTCTGTCATCATTTACTCGCCCTCAAGTTGTTCCAAACCAGTGTGAATTTCTTCTGGTGAACCAGACAGTTGATGGACCCCATTGACTTCCATAGTGTTGTTTTTCCTACTAAAGTCAATGGGGTCCATCAACTGTTTGGTTGCCGACATTCTTCAAAATATCTTCTTTTGTGTTCAGCAGAAGAAATAAATTCAAACAGGTTTGAAACAACTTGAGGGTGAGTAAATGATGACAGAATTGCCATTTTGAAGTGAACTATTCCTTTAATAACATAATATCCTTTAAAGGAATAGTTTAATATCCTTTGAAGGGATAGTTCACTTTGAAATTTATTTTTGATATGTTTTAGCTTACCTCAAGGGCATCCAAGATGGAGGTGTCTTTGTTTCCGCAGTAGTTTCAATTTTGATATTTTTAGGTCAAACCGTTCTTGTCTGTCAGTCATATAATGGAGGTCTATGGTCACCACATCAAAGAGCATGCACAGAGAAGTCCAAATTAAACATGATTTAATGACTCGTAAATGTAAGTACACATGAGAAAACGAACAGTATTTATATCGTTTTTACCTCTTGTAACCACAGCCATGTCCAAGTGATCTGAGTGCATGGGTGCTTTTGTGGTTACAAGAGGTAAAAACGATATAAATACTGTTCGTTTTCTCACACAAACTGCTCGTTTCGTGTTTTAGGCCATAAATGTGTACTTACAATTACGAGTCATTCAATCATGTTTAATTTGGACTTCTCTGTGCATGCTCTTTGAGGTGGTGACCATACACCTGCATTAAATGACTGACAGACAATAACGGTTTGACCTAAAAATATTTAAACTTCTGCGGAAACAGAGACACCTACATCTTGGATGCCCTTGAAGTAAGCTAAAACATACCAAAAATTAGTTTAAAAGTGAACTATCCCTTTAAAAGAGTTGTTCTGCATCTACAGCGCCCTCTATTGGTGTGTTTTATGTGCCCCTCACTGTTATATTCGCAGGCGCTTCCCTGTGGAGGAGATTCCTGATGATGAAAAGGAGTGTGCGAATTGGTTACACAAGCTCTATCAAGAGAAGGTATGAAGCTAAATCTTGAAATACCTAGTTCAAATATATAGTTTGAAATGAACATGAACATGACCCTCTCCTTCAAGGATGCGTTACAAGAGCACTATGAGAAGGAGGGCATTTACCCCGGTCCCACCATCATACCCAAACGTCGGATTTGGACTCTGCTGAACTTCCTGTTCTGGGCCACTCTCCTGCTTTCTCCGCTTATTAACTTTGCTTGGGATGTCTTTGTCAGCGGCTCTCCCCTCCTCATCATTGGCTTCATGATCTTCCTCATTGTCGGTCAGTTGTTGTTTTCTTAATGTGATATCTGAGTTGTTTTAAAACATTTTATTACAGGATAGCTTTTACTTGATTACTGGGTTAATTCTGTTTTTTAAAGGGATACTCCACTTGTTTGGAAATAGGTTCATTTTACAACTCCCCAGAGTTAAACAGTTTTACATATTTACAGAGTTAAACATATTTAGAAGAATATCTTGTCTGTCAGCCGATTTTCTAATATTTAGAAGAATATCAGTAACCAGACAGTTTCTGGTCTCATTGACTTCCATAGTCTATATTTTTTCCTACAATGGAAGTCAATGAGAACAGAAACTGTCTGGTTACTGATATTCGGCTGAATGGATTCGAAAACGGTAAAACTCAACTAACTATGGGGGACTTGAGCCTATTTCCAAAAAAAAGCGGAGTATCCCTTTAATTTTAATTTTCCCCTTTGTCGTTGTTGTAAAGCGCTTTGAAAAAGCTACTTTTATAGGCACCATTTAAAACAAAGCTATTATTATTGTAGCTTATTTATACAATCCCCATGTATTAAAATGATAGTTTACATGGGCTCTTAATCCAAATCTGATTGCTTAGAGATCTGTGTGCCGGTGTACACTTAGATGACAAAATTTGCTTTTTTTAATTAGCAAAATGATCTACTGATTTAAGTAGTGATGCACCAAAATAATTTTTTACCAAAACAGTGAAATTATTCATTTTGCTGAACATTAAAACCGAAAATACAGTTTGGGTAATTATAATTCGATTATTATTGGGTTACTTATGCTGTTCGGGTTTTAGTGTTCTCAGTTGATACATTTAAATCAGTCCTAGTGTATATATAGACCTAAAACCTATTGAGATCCACAGCGGTATGGCATCAGTTAATGAGTTCTGGATGAGGGACAGAGTTGAGTGCACTAGTTAATCCTTTCTCCCTGTCACTTTATCTCTCTCCGCAGCTTCTGTAGCAGTTCGCCGGCTCATTGGAGTAACCGAAGTAAACAAGACCGGATCCAGCTATGGCAACGTAGAGGCCAAGAAGGAGAACTAAACATTTTCATCGTGTCAACACCATGTGGCCACTGTAACGCTCACCCTACGGTCCAGCCTCAGGCACAGAGCTGCCCTGTGTGCAGTTATCCTTCTTTTTACAAAAAAAAAAAATCTAATAAAAAATCAAATAAAAATGAATGAAATATAAAAAAAATCTCTTCAATGCAGCATTGGGAGGTAAATAGGGATATAACTATAGATATAACTTAAACACGCTAGTCTAAAAACATTACGATAATTTTTATGAACCAACTAAATGGGAAATAGAAGAAGCGCTCGACAGCTGCGGATCGATGCCGAAATGCTTGTCTCCTCTGGCGGAGAAAGATGAGATGACTTATAGAGACCAACCGCTGATTCTAGTACCCCTATCAGTGACTTTTCCCTCCTGTTTAGCCCCGCCCATTTTCTGTCCCAATATTTATCATCTCCGGAAGTGCTTTGTAACACTTCCTCCTCTGCATCTATCAGCACCTCCATATCAGTAGCCGTTTCTTCACAATGTTTCTCTTTGGATCACGAGTCACTCGAACTGATTATCTAAGCTCAGAATTTCACGTTACGGGCCAGCAGAGCATGCTGCGGTTGAAGACGACAAACATCCCGGCCAATCAGAGATGAGATGGTCACGTCACAGTCCCTAACTAACAAATGAACTGCTGTAGATCTTTGTCGGGGGTCTATTGCAGCTGGAGTGACATTGATGGAAACTGTTATATGACCAACTTGACGTTAATGGAAATGGATTGAGCAGGGTCTTCTGTAACTTTACCTTTTCACAATGGTGTCTTATCCCACTCCATCACCATTGCATTACTGGGGTATACTGAATAAGCAATACATGTTTTCTACCAACTTAGAGCAGGGGTGTCCAGACTCCGTCCAGGAGGGCCGCTGTCCCGCAGACTTGAACCCTGCGGGACAGTGGCCCTCCAGGAGCAGGGTTGTACGGCCCTGACCTATGGCACCTCTTTAGTCAATTTTGTCCATATAATTAAATTCCCGTGGACTGAGAATAATTTGCCCACCATCTCTAGTCATGTGTAACTAATGAAATATAGGGGTTAAAAGAGTGAGATACTGAGAGGAGCTGAATGACCAAGAAGAAAACGATCTGTTCTGTCAATAAACAAAGATTGTGAAACCGGTTTAGTGTGATCTAATGACACTAATGGTTTGTAAATACACTTTAGAAGTTTCTTCTTGACCCAAACCCATCCACCCCTCTTTCATGGCGAAACAGGAAACGACCCATGCAAGCCTTAACGGAACAGAACAGTGCATCTTCTGTGGTGTGTGTGGTTGTGATTCTCACATATTGTGCAGGTTTGCTGGTCCTCACATCATCCGTCACTCACTGTGAGATACACAACGTTCATGTAGGGATCTGAAGATGTGGAATTCATAAGATATGCGTGACACAAGTTATAATTTCAGTCAAAGACCAAAAATCTGGTTGGAGGAATAGTGAGTTGACGGTTTTTTTTTTATTGCGGAGAGACTGAATTTATTAATTTGACTGAAAGCTTAAAATGTTTTTGTTTTTTTAGGACATGATGCTTTTCATGTATCTGATTGGTTTGCGTAAAAAAATAAATCTATCGAATGGTTGACATTTCAGAGTAAGCTTGCTGATCTGGGATCAGTGGAGAACTCATGGCGCAAAAAAAACCTTTGGTCTAATAAAACATTACCTAGTCAACCGTTCTCTGATATTTGTTTTAATGATAATCGAATGTAAAGAGTTTTATCTCTAAAAACTGTTTAGCGTATAATGCTAGTAATGGGGACATTACTAAGTAAAAAGATATCGCTAGTTTATACCACTAACGAGTCTTAAAATAGCCCCATACTCACACAGTAACATAATGAGGCTCCATACATGCAAAACGAAGCATTGAGAACTTTGTAAGTGTACAGACCGTTTAATAAGAAGATACGTTATAAAGACAATTCACTTCGTGTATACAGACAGGAGCCATCTTAGAAATAGTCTAGATAAGTCGATCCCCGAAAGCCGCCCAGAAGTTCGCTGAACTTCATACAGTTCAGATCACTCAGCACGACGTTCGTGGTTTGACTTGTCGTGACTGTTTTTCAAGATGGCTCCTGTCGGTTGACTAGGTAGCGATGTTTTTAGTTTTATTAGACCAAAGGTTCATATTGCGCCGGAGTTCTCGTTTAAGACCACTACGGACAGGGTAAGAGTCTGAGCCAAGATCAGTTCCTGTGCTCTAATGCTGTTAATGAATGTGTTACCTGAGCTGAGGCCAGAATAACCTCTACTTGTAATAATTGTTGCTACTGCAGTGTCGGACTGACGAGATCGAGTTTGTAAAGTTCAGACTAAATGGCAGACTGCTAAACTATATAGAGAGTGTTTCTGACTTGCATTTAAGTTAAATCCCTTTTAGTCACCAACGTTTTTGTATTTTCTTCCAGATTAATTAAAGCATTCAGTGTATGATTGGAACTGGATTTGTTTCATTTCATACTATGAATAACCAGGTAGTTTATAGGAATATAATAATATAATGAAAGATACATTAACTGATTACACCTTGTAAAGAATAGAACTGCAAAAAAAATCTTGGTTTGCTTATTGATTACTGGAATATGTCTTTGCAGAAGTATAAATAAACCAACAGTCAAAATTTTTTTGACACACTTGACTGCATGTTATGAAATCTTTTGATTCAAAAGCTTATGCTTCATTGCCTAAAATAGGTTTTTAGATAGTGTGTTATTTAAAATGTGAAAATGACTTATGAAATGTGTATAGTAGTAGCCACATTTTTGACCCTTTAGTGCCTGAAAAGAAATGCTGATTAGGGACTTTCATTTCAGATGAAGTCTTAGATTTGAGGCTTTGTTGTGAAATGCAAGCACTCCCTGACATTGTCAGCTGTGATCTCTTCCCTGGAATCGCATGACTTTGGTTTCATCAAGTCATGCAAGTCAGCTTTTCTTCTCTTTTTTTTCATTATTCTGTTATTTTGTTTTTGCAAAATAGAAAAAAGATTACAAAATAACAGTCGAGCCAGAACCAACAGCCTTTTGTTATGAATGTAGTCGACAAATACGCTGTTGCAAAAAGAAAAAGATATGCAAGCCGGAAACAGAACAGCGCATCTTCTGTGGTGTGTGCGGTTGTGATTCTCACAGATTGTGCAAGTTTTACTGGTCCTCAAATCATCCTTCACTCACTGTGAGATACACAACATTCAGGGATCTGAAGATGTGGAAGTGGCCCAGATAGCACACGTACATCACGGAGACGTCTATTTGATGTGCGTGTTTATCTGGAAGGCGTATTTTTTCAAGTGTTTGCTCATCTGTAATACATCTATAGGACGTTTCTGTCAGATGTCAAACAGATGTTTAGAAGACGTCTTTAAGATGTAATGATTTAAAATGTGTTAAACTGACATCTTAGAGATGTCTATTAGATGTTAGTAAACAGCAGATGCTTTCCAGATGAAGTGATAGCACAAGTCTATTTGATGTAATGTTTACATCTGGAAGACGTATTTTTAAGAGTGTTTGCTCATCTGCAGTATGTACATCTACAGGAGGTTTCCTGTCAGATGTCAAATAGACGTTTAGTAGATGTCTTTAAGATGTAATGATTTAGAATGCATGTTAAACTTACATCTTCTAAACGTCTATTTGACATCTGACAGGAAACATCCTATAGACGTATTGCAGATGAGCAAACACTCTCAAAAATACGTCTTCCAGATGTGAATAGCAGATCAAATAGCCTTCTGCTATCTGGGAAGTCTGTTTGATGTAATGTTTACATCTGGAAGACGTATTTTTGAGAGTGTTAGCTCATCTGCAATACGTACGTCTAGAGGAGGTTTCCTGTCAGATGTCAAATTGGCGTTTAGAAGATGTCTTTAAGATGTAATGATTTAGAATGGATGCTAAACTTACACCTTCTAAACGTCTATTTGGCGTCTGACGGGAAACGTCCTAAAGACGTATAGCAGATGAGCAAACACCCTTAAAAATACGTCTTCCAGATGTAAACATCACATCACATAGACTTGTGCTATCTGGGCCCAGATAGCACACGTACATCACGGAGACATCAATTTGATGTGTGTGTTTACATCTGGAAGGCGTATTTTTTTTAGTATTTGCTCATCTGCTATACGTCTATAGGATGTTTGTCAGATGTCAAACAGATGTTTAGAAGATGTCTTTAAGATGTAATGATTTATGGATGTTAAACTTACATCTTAGAGATGTCTATTAGATGTTAGTAAACAGATGCTTTCCAGATGATCTTGCTATAATTTCAGTTTGTGAAGCTAAAATATGGATGTAACAGGTTTCGTTTTATTAGGCTACCTTATCTGATACTGATTACAGTTGCATCGCCCGTGTAGGTGTGTGAAACAACCTCCCCACCCCCCAGTTAACCGCTTTCTGAGCAACTCAAATAAAGGAGGCAGGACTATCAGGTCGCATTTGCATATGTAAGCAAGTGCTTAACCACCACTCCGGGCACAAAACAATGGGGAAGTCGCTGATGAAACCGTCTTCTCCAGCAAAAGAAAAAGAAAAAAACACTTAAAACCGGTCATTTGTCACGTTGTTCCGAGCAGAGCCTCGTATATCTCGCATCATTTGCGTGACTCTGCTGCTGATCTGTCGGTGACCAGGTGACAGACATGGGGCTCTGCTCTTTAACGCATCAGATCGATGCCTTAAACATCCTTAATGAACTGCGAGCTCACGCCACAGCCAGTAATGCAGATGGCGAAGGCCAGTGTTCAGGTGCTTTGTCGGCCGGTAAAGTCGCGGTTCGCCCGGGCGATGTGATGAAGGAGCCCCGCAGGATGAAGACCATCGCGGAGAGAGCTCGAGAGAGCTGCCTCACACGACTGCTCGAGATACTGACACAGCTCATATCTGTCGAGGAAGACTTTATTAAAGAGGTTTCCTACGAGAAGAGTTTGCTCAAGCGTAAGGTAAGACGTTTTTTTTTGTGTGTGTGTTTCTGCTGTAGACTCTAGTGTACACAGTTGTTGTCAAATGATTAACGTTACGTCTATATCTGGCAACCCATGTTGGCTTAGTCATTTATTTTGGTCTGATAGTAAGCTATTAAACTATAACACAGTGGACGTATTGGAATCAAATTCATTCGAAGCTAATGAAAAAATATTTTATTTCAAAAAGGCTTTATAAACAGTAGGTGTTTCCACACGTACTGACTATGCAGTGTTCTGGTTGAATTGTGATTAAATATAGGCCTATACACTCAATATTGGCATCTATGGTATCAACCTTTCCATTCTACAAAAGCTTATTTATAGGAAAAAAGGTTAATTCAGATTATTAAAATGTTCACACCAAGTCAAAGTGGTTCTTCTATACATCATCTCTGTGAAAATGCCTTTTGGAGCCTTTATTTTATATATAGCCTACTGTTGTATGTGGATGCTAACTTAAATGTGATTATATAGCCTCTTTTTCGAATTAATCATATTTTTCGTTCTTTCTTTCAGGACAGTGTTGAGCTGAAGAACATATGCTTGAGAATGGCTATTGCAGAAGGTTATTGCTCTAATAGAGATTTGAGGGAACTTCGGGACTGTCTTCGACATATTGTCGGGAACTTGCTCGCATGTGTGCGAGATGAAAACAATCTCTCATCCGCCGTGACCACTCGCAGACTGAGGGAGCTATCTAACTCCTTCCCTGATATCTGAAGATCGAGAGATTTGTGATGTCTAAGGAACTACCTCGGCTCGCAAACAAGAACAAGAACACACTACCTTTTCTCAGAAAAGAAACAAGCCAAGAACTATCTGTGAATCATCAATAAATGTGAAATCCGATTCCGTATTGAAGGTGTTGATCTTCACAAGAAGTGTTTCGCAATGAAAGCTGTCTATATCTCCAGCTTTTTGAGAGTTGTCTTCATATTTAGTGTTTTGCGTCAGTCAGTACTCAAGCCTAAGGATGACAGAACAACATTCTCTCAACGCATGCCAGTATCATGAGTCTGTACTTTGCTGACTGTACAGGTAAATCAAGTCTAAAAGCTGCTAGTGCTGCTGAATCCACTCTCAACTCGGCGGATGGGATGGCTGTCACACCTCGGGATGGTCTGGTGTGGCCGCCTTTGTCATCTGCTAATAAAAGAAGCTTTAAGGAGTGTTTTGGGTGGGGGAGGGGAGTGTATCAAATGCATGTTGTGTTTGTGTATTTGTGAAATTAAAGGATTATGACATTACAGTGTAATTATGTTCCAAATAAAATCATTTTCAGTGTTACAACTCACCTTGTATTATGAATTCCAGGTTTTACTTATTTTGTTTTGTTTGATCATTCCAATTCAATCAGAATCACTATTAGCCAAAGTATTATTACCACCCAGTATGCTGTTGGTCCACTGCGTGCTCTCAAAACAGCGCCAACCCATTGAGACATGGACTCTACAAGACCTCCAAAGGTGCTCTGTGAGATCTGGCACCAAGACGTTAGTAGATCATACCAGTCCTGTAGGTTGCGATGTGAAGCTGATGAACTTGTTGGTCCAACATATCCCACAGATGCTCAATTGTAGCGATCTGGGGTATTTGTAGAGATCTGGGGTATCTGCATCCAAACATGTTGATTATGAGAACTGATTTACCATCTAATCTTTCCAGATTGGCTTTGGTAGGAGGTGATCAATGATATTCGCTTCAACTGTGATATACCAGAGTATATACATAACGTTTTGGCTCAACTGTATATCATTTTGCTGTGTGAATCAATTAGAGGAACTTTAACTTGTATTGAATCATCTCTTGTCACTAGATGGTGCACAAAACCAGCTTTATACTAATTTAAAGGAGTAGTTCACTTTTAAACATACTTTTGATGATAATTTACACACCCCCATGTTATCCGAGATGTCCATGTCTTTCTTTCTTAAATCGAAAGGAAATTAATGTTTTTGATGAAAACATCCCAGGATTTTTCTTTCATATAATGGACTTCAATGGGAACCAAACGGTTCAAGGTCCAAAAGACAGTTTCAGTGCAAACTGTTCAAAGGGCTTTAAATGATTCCAGACGATGAATAAGGGTCTTATCAAGCGAAACGATTGCTCATTTAAAAAAATAACAAAGTTTAAGTTTTATAAGCTCAATTGGTCACCTTGCTCTGTTCTGTGATGCGTGTTCGTGACTCTCCTGTTCGAACTCGTTTATCAAAATGAACGAATCTTTTTAGTGTCATTTGGTTCATCCAACACGAACGAAATGGACAAATTGACTCGGAAAAAGATTCGTTCATTTTGATGAACGACTTTGAACAGGAGAGTCACACAGAACAGAGCAAGGCGACTATTTGAGCTTATAAAACTTAAATTTTGTTGTTGTTTTTTTTTTAACGAGCGATCGTTTCGCTTGATAAGACCCTTATTCATCGTCTGTAATCGTTTAAAGCCCTTTGAACAGTTTGCAGTTTGCACTAGCCTACTGTCTTTTGGACGTTGAACCGTTTGGATACCAGTAAAATGTAATACGTTATATGGAGAAAAATGCTGGAGTGTTTTCATCAAAAACTTTAATTTCTTTTCGACTGAAGAAAGAATGACATGGACATCTTGGATGACATGGGGGTGAGTAAATTATCAGCAACAGTTTTTTTTTTTTTTTTTTAAGTGAACTACTTCTTTAAGTTGCCTTGAGCCCTAATGTCTGAAGAGTTTTCAAGTATTCGATTTTTAAAATAAACTAGCGTAAATTAAACCTAAACTAAAGCTGAAACTAATGTAAACTGAAATGTCTATATATTATAATTCAGTCCAAAAGGTTGAGAACCACTTAGTCCAGGTAGGAATAGGATGATGAATATTTTGTGAGATTGTCAGTATCAAAGTGTGACCAATAGAGGGCGCCATTCACTCGTGTTATGTGTTTTGTGGTTTCACAGACAGAATACGACGCAAATTCAAAGTCTCTCAGATTTGGGAATTCATTATTAGAGGGAATCATCTGTTCTACATCTGAAATTGTGCGTGGAGCTGTAAAGAGATTGTCCTGCTGGTGAGTAATGACAGCATTCTAGATTTACCATCCAACAGAGGAAGTGTTGATGCACTTAAACCCGAATTAAAAACAGCTGAGTCAGTTAAAACAGGCAAACTTCTCATTTTACCTTGTAATACCCTTCAGTTTTGGAACCCCATTGAAGACCGTTGCATGATATTTTCATGTTTAACAAGTTAGTGATAAAGTATGTTTACAAGCTGCTTAATAATTAAAAAAAAATTAAAACTATAATATGACCTCATGATGTGAAGTGAACCACTGAACAGTTTTAGAAAGTGCCTGCTACATATCACCATTTAATGGTCTATAAAGATTGGTTTTCCAAGAGTGCGCTAACCATTTTAATCAGAAGTGTTTCTAAATACACAGCCTAGTTCCAAGTTCAAAGTCAAAAGTTATTTTTTTCTCCCTCAAACATCATTCTGAGGAGAAAACTTTTCTTTTTTGCCCTGTCTGAGGCTGGTCTCTCATGACGTTGTTTGCTGTTATTTAGCATCCACATCCACAAGACCGATTGAACTCGGCAACCCTAGGCTCATGGAGGTCTTGGTTGAACCACTGTGGGCTCCTGACAGGCCAATAAGGAGCCAGCGCTGTGGCTGGGACTGTAGACAGTTGGATAGCTGGGCTATTATGTCACTTCCTGGGACATGGCAGAGCAGACCCAGACAGATGAGTAAAAGGATGAGTGTTGTGTGAGAGGAAGATCAGAGGAAAAGGCCAGGCGCTGTTGGGGGTCCGTCACTGCCCGTCTTTGTCTCTCTTTCGCCAAAACACAATCTTTTTAGACATTTTCGACACTTAATTCTAATGACTTTCTTGTGTTACTTGTGTTTAAGTGTCTCTCAAGCTTCTCCTCTAGCATTTACATTTTTCCCCTCATCATAGTTCATAGGAGTTCATACTATTCTTTATATATATATATATATATATATATATATATAATATGTATAGATGAGTCTGGGGCTAAACTTAATAAACTGTTTCTGTTTAGGTATGGCTAGAAAATACTTAAAAATACTGAACATTTCTACCATTATTGCCCACTAAATAAGATACCACTAAGTTTTCCCAATGTAAAGCTTATTAGTTTTTCTGATTTAAAAAAAAAAATATATATATATATAGGCTATATATGAAACCTCAGCAAAAAAGTAATGATGCAAAATATTGGAGTCAGTGTTTGACAGTAAATAATTTTATACAAAAACAATCTAAATTGAATAAAGGCTGTTCTTTTGACCTTTATATTCATCCAAGAATCCACTGACACTGAAGACTGGAGTAATGATGCAGAATATTCAGCTTTACCATCACAAAAATAAATTATATTATGAAATATATTAAAATAGAAAACAGTTATTTTAAATTGTAATAATATATGTAGGCTATATATTTTTACTGTATTCTTGGTCAGATAAATGTGAGCATAAGTGACTTCTTTCAAAAACATTAAAAATATTTCAGACAGTAGCATGTATTTTCAAATCTTGGCTAAATATATAAATAAAAACATATATTTAACATTTCTACATTTATTGGGCAGAAAATAAAGAAATGTAACTGGGCAAGTTGTCCCAATGGAAAGCTGCCATGAAAAAGCATACAGGTTTTTCAAAATAATGTGACAAATTTATGAAACATCAACCATGTAAAAAAAGTATCATTCAAAAATATTGCATCATTACAGAAATTAAATGAAATTTGACTTTTGTTTAAAATATACTTTATGTTCAGAAGCAACTATGACAAAACTATGATATTAGAATTGTATAATTTGAGTTCACAAATCATTCATAATTTATAAATGCTCCAAATTTACAACAGTTTTTTAATATGTGTTTGAAACCAGCATACACTGTAAAAAATACAACTTACATTTTGTTTGAAAAATTCAGTTTTTAAAGTCTAATATATTTTTAACATGAAAATGTTTGTACTAATGACCCTAAGTTGAGTAAACTCAAAAATGTCCTGCTGCTGGTTGCCTTAAACTTTTAAGTTTTTTCAACTTTTTTTTATTTATTTATGATTTTATCTTTAAATCGGCTGTATAGGCTACAGTTATAGTGAGATGCAGTCATTGGGCAACACCAACATGCCTTCGGTCTCCCATAGCATCTTATACCCTTTTTCTGCACTTAAGTTTTTTCTTTCCACTCTCATGTTCCTCTGTTTTTGCATGGACATGATGTGTATATTCCTGTGGGGTCACACTGTTCCCTCGACTCTTTCTTTCTATTCATCTCTCCCCTCTTTCTTGTCCCTGATGAGGCCAGATGAGGACTCTGGGTGGTTGTGAGAGCAGTGGGGCTGGCTGGAAGTGTGTGTGTGTGTGTGAGAGAGAGAGAAATCTCACCCTGCGAGTGGGTGGTGGGTGATGACCCCTTACTCCCCATCTCTATGTGTGTGTGGTGGTTTCGGCCCCTAGACGACTATCTCCGGGGCTCAATCTCACGCTGAATAGAACCTCCACTGTGTTTCACTGCGGGGCTTTCCCGCACACTTCAGTCTCAATGTATGATTCATTATCCAATCAGAGGGAGGGTGACGCATCCGTGAGTGATCTTATCGAACCCTGGTGCCCACGCTCAGCCTTCCAGATGCTCCCTCCACTAAAGACGCCATATTAATGGAGTTATTTTTAGTTCTGAGAACCTTAAAAATAGACTCAGAAGGGTGTGGTGGGACCTCTCACGATCACGGCCTGTAGCTGACATGGGCTTGAATGAAGTCACGAGAATCTTCGTGACTTGTGTGAGTTGGAATGTTTTTGCAGTGCATTTCATTTTTTTTTAGAAATGAAAAAGGGATCTATTAGTGTTTAAAGGGATAAACACTTTAAAGTTTAGGTTAAAGATCATTTTGAAATTAATTTTTGGTGTGTTTTAGCTTACCTCAAGGGCATCCAAGATGTAGGTGTCTTTGTTTCCGCAGGAGTTTCAATTGTGATATTTTTAGGTCAAACCGTTCTTGTCTGTCAGTCATATAATGGAGGTCTATGGTCACCACCTCAAAGAGCATGCACAGAGAAGTCCAAATTAAACATGGTTTAATGACTCGTAAATGTAAGTACACGTTGATGGCCTAAGCTGAGCGGTTTGTGTGAGAAAACGAACAGTATTTATAGAGTTTTTACCTCTAACAGTTTTTCCACAAATAAACTATTTAATCATGTTAAACCAAGTTACACTTTTAAAAATAAAGGCCCCAAAAGGGTTTTTTCTCACTGTGAAGAACCATTTCTGGTTGCATAAAGAACCTTTCAGCGAACAGTTCTTAAAAGAACCATGTTTTTTCTTTTGTGTGAAGAACCTTTTTTCTCTATAAAGAACCAATTGTGCCGTGGATGTCAAAGATTCTTCATGAAACAATCAATGCCAGTAAAGAACCTTAATTTTTAAGATTGCATTGTAAGAAAAAAAAATCAGACAAATATTTTCATCCAATTTATGTGAAGATTATCAGTGACCCTTCGAACCAGTTTTGGAATTGAACTAGCTAGCCCTTGATTTAAACTCATTATGGCTTGAGTTGGCTGGTTACATTATGTTTGGAACGACATGAGGGCGAGAAAATGATGACAGAATTTAGATTTTTGTGTGAACTATTCCTTGAATTTGTTAGCTGCACTATTAAATTAAAATCAATAACCGTAACCACCTTGAATCCAAAAGTCCCTAAAAGCTGAGACAAAGGAGATAGTTAAAGTGTAGAAGTGGGTGTGGTTTTCTGTGGGTGTATAGGAAGCTCTCGCTCACCTCTGTCCCGAGGCTAACCCTCCCACTCACCCACCTCAGTAAGCATGACCCTAATTCAAACCATGTGCCTCCAAATTGAAAACATGGTTTCAAAATGGAGTATTTGCTTTTTCACTGACTAATGTCTCCCAGGAGACACCTTCAGCCGGTCCAATTGTGTCAGAAAGAGGGGCAAGGGGCAATGTTGAGTGTTCATAAGCCTTCAGTTAAATGCTCTAGCATGAGGTTAAGTGAACACAGCACTGCACATACATGGAGTGTGTTAGAATCCCATCCGGAATGATTTCTGACACCAAGGCTTTATTTCAGAGCAGACACCTGAACGCTGGTGTGTACGCAATATAAACTGTGAGATAAATTATCCTCTAACGTTTGTTGAGCCTTGAGTGTGTGTGTGTGTGTATGTGAGAGAGAGGCTGGGAGTGATTTGAGTTATAACACCCAAACCCTAAGAAAATAATCCAAAAAGAGGATTGCTGTAACCCGATTTGCTTTCTTTACACGGCAATGGTCGGGAGAGGTGGAAAAATAAGTCACGGTTGTAAAAGCAGAACTTTGAACGGCATACGATAAACTTCACATTGGTAGGACGGGTGTTCCTTCAGGCCTCGTATCGCTGAAACTGAGTATTTATCAGACTCCGACTTAGAAAAAGCACTGATGACAAGAAGTAGGAGATGTTATAGGTCCTACATCGTCATTTAGGGATTACGGAAACAAAACACACATTTCTTTCAACTTTTCAAGCCCTTCACAGGTGCTGAGATCAAGTTTAGTCTGTGGTTCAAAACAAGAGTTTTCAGTCACGACCTCAGGATTGTGGTCAGATTAGTCAGACAATGATACATCTTGTAAGCAGAATGAGGTTTCGTGATGTTGTGAAGGCTCGATTCAATGTAAGACACATGAACAATAAGAAATAACGAGACTCTGAGAAGGTTGAAGGAGTAGTTCACTTTTATAAATACTTTTGATGATAATTTACTCACCCCCATGTCATCCGAGATGTCCATGTCTTTCTTTCTTCAGTCGAAAAGAAATTAAGGTTTTTGATGAAAACATTCCAGGATTTCCATTCCATTCTAGGATTTTTGTCCATATAATGGACTTCAATGGGAACCAAACGGTTCAAGGTCCAAAAGACACTCTCAGTGCAAACTGCAAACTGTTCAAAGGGCTTTAAACGATTTCAGACAATGAATAAGGGTCTTATCGCTCATTTAAAAAAAAAAAAAACAAAGATTAAGTTTTATAAGCTCAAATGGTCACCTTGCTCTGTTCTGTGATGTGCGTTCGTGACTCTCCTGTTCGAACTCGTTCATCAAAATGAACAAATCTTTTTTCGAGTCGTTGTTGTTCATTTCGTTCGTTGAATGAACCAAATGATTCGAAAAGATTCATTCATTTTGACGAACGAGTTCGAACAGGGGAGTCACGAACGCACATTACAGAACAGAGCAAAGCGAGCATTTGTGCTTTTAAAACTTAAACTTTGTTATTTATTTTTTAAATAAGCGATCGTTTCGCTTGATAAGACCCTTATTCATCGTCTGGTGTCATTCAAAGCCCTTTGAACAGTTTGCAGTTTGCACTGAAACTGTCTTTTGGACCTTGAACCGTTTGGTTCCCATTGAAGTCCATTATATGGAGAAAAATCCTGGAATGTTTTCATCAAAAACCTTAATTTCTTTTCGACTGAAGAAAGACTTTGATTTGATACCCCAAATCCACCTTCCCAAGGTGATGTCATGGCAACCATTGCCATGATGACATGGATTACATCATATTCTCAAGCAAAGAACAGGGTTCTCCCCTACGCTTGACTCACGCTGATGAATCTCAATTGTGCGACTATGACTGTGTGTCGTTCTTTTAGTGCACCGCTTTTATAATGCAAATATGAAACCAATCACACACAGACAAGACAAACTGTTGTTAATGTGCGACCCTCACAGACGGAGTCAAGTCTGGGGCAAATAACTCGGAAAGCAGTTTAGACCCAGTAATCCCAATTGGAAAAAGAACACCCAAAGCTATTAAGCCCAAAAATAAAAATTAGTTTGAATTTCAAAAAGTGGCTTTTAACCAGACAGATAATACAGGACCCCTCAGGATATTTTAGAATAATTTACCAATATAATCATACATTATAAAAGCATTATTTAGAACGTTAAGGATTAGTCAATAGATAGAAATGACATGAGAATTATAGTTATGTTAATTCTCTAATTTAATTTAAATAAAATTAGAGTTCGTATTTAATTTAGTTCGTATTTTATAGGCCTATACATTCTTGGACTAGCAGTTGAAAACTCAGACTTTAGTCATTTTTAATTGTTCTTAAAAAAAAACCCCAAAGAAATCACTGTAGCCACAAATTCTGTAAATAAAACATTTACAGGAGTGTTTTGATGACCCTCCTCGAGTCCAAGCACAATAGTGGCCATCAGCTTCCTGTTTTCTCGTAATGACCGACTTACTCACAAAAGAGTCAGAGGCCATTCTGATGGGAAATGAGTCTATAACGTATAGGGAACTTAACTATCTCATAACTTTCACAGAGGAATGAATGTGCTTTGGGTTCAAGGCAACATTTAAATCCACAACGCAAGTATTGATAGCTAGTCTAAAACAACAAGAAAGGGTTTGACGTCAAAGGAGAAACCTAGAAACAAATGTATATCTATATATATCTGAAGAGCCTATGACTTATTTTCTTCTTCAGAAAAGACAAAAGAAGTTACTTTAAAAAATGTTTTGTCAGTGAAAAACCCCAATGAAATGTAGAACGACTCTTTTTGGGGTGAACGATCCCTTTAAACTCTTGTGTAAAAATCTTAAGTAAAAGAAATACGCAAACTAGGGCTATGAAGCGATTAATCGCATCCAAAATAAAAGTTTGTGTTTACATAATATATGTGTGTGTGGTGTGTATAATTATTTTGTATATGTAAATAAACACACATGCATGGATATATCTAAGAAATATTTGCATGTATATATACTTATACATTTGTTGAAAAGAAATTTTTGATTTTCTCCATATAATGTACTTCATTGGGAACCAAACGGTTCAAGGTCCAAATGAGAGTTTCAGTGCAACTTTAAAGGACTTTAAATGACACCAGACGATGAATAAGGATCTTATATCTAGGACCTTTCAAGTCATGACTCGAAAAAAGATTTGTTCATTTTGATGAACGAGTTCGAACAGGAGAGTCACGAACGCTCATCACAGAACAGAGCAAGGCGAGCATTTGAGCTTATAAAACTTAAACTTTTTATTTATTTTTGAAATGACCGATCGTTTCGCTAGATAAGACCCTTATTCTTCACCTGGCGTTGTTTAAAGCCCTTTGAAGCAGCACTGAAACTCTCATTTGGACCTTGAACCGTTTGGTTCCCATTGAAGTCCATCATATGGAGAAATATCCTGGAATGTTTTCATCAAAAACCTTAATTTCTTTTCGACTGAAGAAAGAAAGACATGGACATCTTGGATGACATGGGGGTGAGTAAATTAATGCAATGCAATTTATATTCAACAATAATTCCCAGTGCATAATGCTATATCATTAAAAAGTTGCTGTAATGGTTGCTAAGCCACCCCATGTGCCTAGTTTGTAAATCCAAACCTATTCTTTGGTTTCCTTTTTGCTTTTTTAGCATAAATGTAGGCCTAATTTTTTTTAACTCTAGTGCTACTCGTTTGGAAAAGTTTTCTGACTCTGAAAATAGGCATGATGGGTAAAATAGCCTGGAATTCTTGGATTACATCATCCTCATATGATGTCATCATCATTGGGTGACTTTGGCACGTTACCGAACGGGTGAAGTGAAGTCAGGCAGAATTTTTGCTCTCGCTGCCCGGTGCAAATCATTTAAAAACGGAGCCTCAGGGCGTATCAGTGCGGGCGACTGTTAACCCCCATCCACTCTCCTTTCCTTTCATTACCTGTCTCTTCAAGGGGACGGCCGAGAGAGAGGATGACGTCTTCGTTTTTGAAAAATCAAATGGCAAAAAACGCAGCCATAGTAGTAAGCCTGCGTTTTTCTCTTGTGGGACATCGTAATGATTTGATTTACTGGCGGTCATTTGATCAACAGCGCGCGCTCCACTCCCTAAACACACACACTCCTCTGAGAGAAACTCGCAGAAGGTGCAGGCTGCCGGACATCTCGGGGCTGGAATCACATTTATTCTCATTACACCGCGATAGTGTCAGCTGGAGGCAGGGGAGGCACGAGCCAGGGCCATAAAAACTACCTCACTACCTTTTCCCGCCATTACCTCATACAGATCACATCACACCCAGTCCTCATCCGGTCTCCGTCGAGCCTGCGCGCTGCCGTATGATTGTAATGATCCCGTCGCTTTTTTTTTTTACTTGTCAAATTACTCTAGATAACTGGGAAGGAAATGGTCCGTCTTCAAACTTGAAACATACCCTAGGCTACAGCAGTTTTCAACAGGTGTTTGGGTTGGGTGAGTAATTTGCATATGCATGTCAAGTTCATATGCAAGTCTTCCGTTGTAAGCAACCAAAGGACGCCTTCTGCATTTAATTTGTGTATCCGTCCATTAAGAGACAATTATAATGTTCTGCTTCAAATTTCCCTCTTCATCTGTCTTTTTAACCCTGGGAAAAATTCTGGTTAACCCCATCCATATGTGACAACCTTACCTGTTTTAACCTTCAAATGGTCTTCGTTTCCTGTTGACACTTCTGAGCTTCGGGGTCTACGACCCAAACAATTGATTGAGTAATTGTACAAAAAATGTACATTTTTAATCATACAAATAATATATCTTTTTTTTGTTGTTGTTGTTCACCTCTCATCTATTCATTAATGCTGTGTTTTTGGAGATATAAAGTACTTTTGTATCCATATACCACACAATTCCTCAACTACACCATTAGCTTGCATATGAAATATTATTTTTTATGATGCATTGCATTTATGCTGTAGTACTAGGCCTTCAATTCTGTGTAAAAATTTTCACATTTATGCTGGATTTTTTTACTTTTTTTTTGACACATGAAGAAAATATATTTAGTTTTTTTTCACATTTCCCATTCATTTCAATGGGAAGACCAGAATTGTAAACATTTTTATTACATACCTTCAGAACAACCGAATCAAGCCCAGTTTTTTGTGTGTGTATAGATAGATAATGTATGAAAAGTCACAAAATCTTATTCCACTGAGATGAAGGGAACCTTTTTTTTTTTTGTTCGATTGGGGTCGTATAGACCCCATGACCCGATTGAGGGCTACGAAAAACAACAGATTTTATATTTGGCAGTTTTTATTATTATTTTAAGCATGTTGTGCAACAAGAGCATTAGTGTAGCTTTGAAGAAATGTGATTAAATGTCAGAAGAATATTTATTATTTAAATTTTTTTGAATTTGCATATTCAACACACGCATGGCGATTTGTATGTTTTGGTGATTTGGGACCTTTTGGTGGATAATTATGAATCTGTATGTATGAATCGAATTCATACATTTTATTGTGATCAGCTTCACCCACGGCTTAATTGATAGGAAATCGCCACCTTGCAAAATAGTTACGTCGAGATCGGGTTGGCATATTTAAGGACGAATCGATGATGAATTGAATGGGAAAAGGCACACTCAAGAGAGGAATTTGATTGGATAAAGATCAGCGCAGTGCAGGATGAGTCATCTGTGTTTTTGTACACTATCATAGATGGCCTAAAAACATACATGGACTAAAAGACTTACCTTTTGGAAAAATAATTTTCACAAGGTCGTTAAAATGAAACTTGAAATAACTATGCCATAAAAGAGATCCTCTGGTTACCACACATAGGGTCATGACCTCAAGGTTGCTCTAACAGTCCTCAGATCTTTCTTTTTTTGGCCACCGAACCTCTTATCTCCCTGTTTTAAATCAATCTCAATCCACAGACGTCTAGAAAGCTTCAATTTGAGTTTTGTCATGGCCAGTTAGTGGCAGTTAACTGTGCACAAGCTTTCCTTTGGCCAGCCAAACCCCCCCACCTCATTTGGTCATTTGTCATTCACAGTAAATATTTTGTCAGGATGCTTTTTACAGATGGCTGTTTGTTTTACAGCGACAGCAGAGGTCAATAGAGATGGCTCCACGAGATGAACCGGTCTCTCCCTCGAGACGTGCGTTCTCAGTGAGGCCCTCTGATAGATGAAGTGTGCACGGGATCGGTTCGGGCCCGTGTTCAATCAAACTTCGTGGCTTGGATTGAGTGAGGCACGGGCGCTTTATGGGACCTGTTTTATGTTCTAATAGGTCGTGGAGCGTGGCATTGTTTGTAATTGGTGAGTGCTTACTGGATATTAAAATCAAGATTCATTTTGCATGTAGTAAATTCAGTGTTTAAACTGAAGTGATTGACATATCTGTTGATTTTCCAGGAGACCACCCCATATCCATTTTCACATTGTCTACGTCTGTACATGGATTTAAAACTGCCGTGTTTCAGCTTTAACAGACAATGAAAATAAATAGAGACCTCAGTTTAGTATTTCTCCATGCATTTTGTTTGTGTAGAAAAGAGCAGCTTCACTGAAAAAAAGGTGTAGAAACTAGGGCTGTCAAACGATTAATCGCGATTAATCGCATCCAAAATAAAAGTTTGTGTTTAAATAATACATGTGGGTGCACTGTGTATGATTATTTTATACATATAAATAAACACACATGCATGTATATATTTAAGAAAAATGTGTTCTTAATATATCAAATGTTTATATTTATACATAATATTAATTATGTATAAATATATATAAAGTATAGACATGAAAATATTTCTTAAATATATACTGTAGATGTATGTGTGTGTATTTATATATACAAAATAATTATACACACATATATTACGTAAACACAAACTTTTATTTTGGATGTGATTAATCGCGATTAATCATTGCCCAGCCCTAATAAATACACACATGCATGTATATTTAAGAAAAAAAAATTATTTGTATATAAAATATTTATATTTGATATAATATAAATCTATATACAGTATATACATGAAAATATTTATTAAATATATACAAGCATGTGTGTGCATTTATATACATAAAATAATTATACACTGTGCGCCCACATATATTATGTAAACAGACTTTTATTTTGGATGCAATTAATCTCGATTAATCGTTTGATAGCCCTCGTAGAAACAATTTTCATTCAAAAATTGCTAGTAAATTGCACAATTATTGACAAAGAAAAGGCATTGAATTAAATGGGAAATTGGCCGAAATCTGGTTTTCTTGTAAAACTTACTCCAATAATCTTTATTTAAAACTTTGATTTTTTTACAGTTGGACATTGTATACAGTGGACATGTAAAATGGCACTTTTCTCTTGTTCAAGCTGCTTTACATCAGAATTTAATTCTGTTTGTATAAATGAATCATTATTTTCCTGTATATCACTGTGAAGCTGCTTTGAATCAATGCTATAGAAATAACGTCAATTATCAATGCTATAGAAATAACGCTATAGAAATGCCATCAATGCTATAGAAATAACGGTGACTTGACATTGTGACTAACCTCTCCTTTTGTGTTTCATGGAAGAAAGCAAGTCGTGCTGATTCGGAACAACGTGAGGGTGAGTAAACGATAACGCAATTTTCATTTTTGGGTCAATTTTCCATCTAATATTTTTTCATAAAAGTTTTCAAGGATATCAGCAGTTGTGAAAAGACAACAGCAAACGCTCTGAGTATAAATGGCATAAATCAAATGAAGTAGTGAAGGTAATAAATTTAAAAACGCTTCTTTTCATCAGAACAGTGTTTTGCGTGCTGATTTGATTTATCGTCCAGTTATCTTTCTTTCTGTCTCTATTGTACACACACACACACACACACACAAGCTATCATGAAAGCCAAACACACAAGACCATTGAGGTGTTTTTTGGGATCAAGCCACATGCAGTGATGTCACTGTGCTTATTCTGAGTCTTTGCTCTAATGTATGCTGACTTAAGCAGACAAGAACACACACACACACACACACATAACTATACCGTTTACTACATAACTTATAGCTATACAGCATGCAGTTTAGTGGAAAGGCGGCCTTCTGAAATAGTTTTGAGAAGATTTGTGAAAATAAGTATGTTAAAGCTATATGTCTTCGTACTAGACAGTTGACTATTTTGCAAGGTGGTCAGAGACAGCAGGGTTTTAATTATTTATAATACTTTTTTTTAACTCTTTAGCCTTAAGCTAACATTTTTCTCCAAACATCAAATATTTGAGTAGTAGTACTCATTACCTATGTCAAATAAATTGTATTAATTAAACTAGAAGTAGACAAAGGCTACTTTATTTTAACAGCAACTGAAATAACTCTATAATGTAAACATGTATATTTAATTTTTACTGGTCTAAAGGAGACTAACAATCATACAGGATCATTACGTTTTTTTCTAGTATATTCCTAGCAGGTCAGACCCAAAAACGTATAAATAAAATTGTGACCATAAAAAAGAAAATTGCTTAAAGGGATAGTTCACTTTGAAAATAATTTTTTGGCATGTTTTAGCTTACCTCAAGGCATCCAAGATGTAGGTGTCTTTGTTTCCGCAGTAGTTTCAATTTTGATATTTTTAGGTCAAACCGTTCTTGTCTGTCAGTCATATAATGGAGGTCTATGGTCACCACCTTAAAGAGCATGCACAGAGAAGTCCAAATTAAACAAGATTTAATGACTCGTAAATGTAAGTACACGTTGATGGCCTAAGACACGAAACGAGCGGTTTGTGTGAGAAAACGAACATGCGCAGACCGAAGCGCCCGCGTACTCAGATCACTTGGACGTGGCTGTGATTACAAGAGGTAAAAACGATATATAAAATACTGTTCGTTTTCTCACACAAACCACTCGTTTCGTGTCTTAGGCTATCAATGTGTACATTTACGAGTCATTAAATCATGTATAATTTGGACTTCTCTGTGCATGCTCTTGAAGGTGGTGACCATAGACCTCCATTATATGACTGACAGACAAACGGTTTGACCTAAAAATTTCAAAATTGAAAATACTGCGGAAACAAAGACACTTACAGGTAAGCTAAAACATACCAAAAATTAATTTCAAAGTGAACTAGCCCTTTAAGATACTTTTACTCGATCAAATAATTAAAAAATATAAATTTTTACTGCAACTTTCTGCAGTTTTGCAAGGAAGAATTATGCATACCAATATGGTTACAGTAGAATTCGATTATTGCTCAGCATTTATTGAGCATTACAGTTGTACAGCTCTTCCCCACAGTCTTACTCAAGGGCAGTTCAATGGGTTGTCCTTCTTGAGGATTTGAACCTACAGTCTTTGAGTTACCAGCCCAGATCCATTACACAGCCCCCAAACAGTATTTCTTTCTGCAGCCTTGCATATTTAATGCACATTTATGCTGTCTGTCTTACCAAATCATGTGGCATTTGTTTCATTGGTGCATGTATTGTGCTTGCTTCCCAGACACTGAAGTTAATTCCTGGTTTAGACTAACCAAAGTGTTTAAAGCACATTAGTGGTGGAGTATTTTAGACCAGACAATCACGTAATGACCAAAAAAGAACATTATTCCTGAGAGGTTTCCTCCGTTTACCATTTCTTAACTTAGACAAAACACACACCATTTCATTTAAAGGGATAAGTTACCCAAAAATGCAAAAAAGTGCTCATCGTTTCTTATGTATTCGACTTTCTTTTTACTTGTGTGGAACTCAAAAAGAGATTTTTATCAGAATGGATATAAGCTGCACTTTTTTATTCAATGAAAGTGAACATCATCCGCTTAAAGAAATAGTTCACTGTCATCATTTACTTACCCTCAAGTTGTTTCAAACCTGTGTACATTTCTTCATACAGAAGATAGATATCATTCGAAAGAAGATATTTTGAAGAATGTCGGTAATCAAACAGTTGATGGACCCTGTTGACTTCCATTGTATTTTTTTCATACTATGGAAGTCAATGGGGTCCATCAACGGTTTGATTACCGACATTCTTTAAAATATCTTCCTTTGTGTTCAGCAGAAGGAAGAAACTTATACTCACATAGCTATCAAACCTTATTCACTTTACAGCCCTTAATCCTGTAATTGTGGGCAAATGTGGGCACATAATCCTAATTTTTATTTATTATAAATGTTATATCACTGTCTTCAATAAAGTTTTGTCTATCCATTTATGGTGTTTTTTATTTTGGGGGTATTTTTGAACTTATTTACTTCAAAAAGTACCATATTTTCTATGTAAATTATGCTTATTTTTATGTTTTATTTTTTACATTTTTTTTAACTACATTAAAATATCATTCAAATAAGTTCTTAGAGCTAAAACCTAAAGATGAAGTGACTTCATGGCTGTCACCTGGTGTCTTATTTTGGCTTATTTTAAAATGCTTTAAATTACAGTTTTTCCCATTCATTTCTATGGGTGCCCATTTTTGACCCAAATACAAGATTAAGGAGTTTTTTTTCACCCACTTAACGAATTAAGTCAAAAAAAATTTAGTCCTAATTCTATTTTGCTTTCCCAGCAACACTTGAAAAAAAATGTAGCTGCACTTGAGAGTCCACATAACTACTCCAGTGGGAGTTGGACTCGCTGAATGTTTAGTCTACTGAGTGACCGAAAACGAGACAACAAGCATGCAAACACTCTCATATTTTATGCACAAATATAGAAATTGGATTGGTACGTTTCATTTACCAAGACCTTTACATTGTGCAGGGTAGTATTTGTGCATGTGTGTCTGGCTGTGCTGCATGTCTTTGTGTTCAGAGGTGTGTAATGATGACATCATCCTCCTCTTGCCGGCATTGTGGGGGTTATTTTGACGGTCTCCTGTGCTATTGTTGTCGCAACTGCCCACAGATTAGGGCATGTCTTCTACGGGCATGAACGTTGGGCACAAACCTCACGTACGAGTTTAACTTAATTTAGTTGCTGTTATCTATCTATCTATCTATCTATATATTTAACATACTTAATACAGACACACATAATATACTCAGTGGTGCTGTGAGTCTGATAAAATCAGTTTTTAGTTTTACAAGTCAGAGATTGAAACGGAGTCAGGGTCCTTCATGTTTGGCAGGGGTGGGCAGAGGTTCCCTGTCTAACACTTGTATGTTGTAGGGTGGCCGCAGATGTGTCAGTCCCACGTATGAATCATAGTGATTTAGACGTGTCTTTTCAATCCCCCTGAGTGGCTCATTCAGTGAATTAAGAGCAAGGCGTTGAGACAATCAATTTTAGCACAATGGGGCCCGTTCCAGGGTGACGTCATCGCCTTCTCACAGGAGTGATTCGGAAGAGGGGAACTCAAAAAAAGAGATTTTACCATTAGTTATAGCCATAGTTTCAGCTAAAATTCTAGTTTATAGTGGATCTCAACTTTTTTGATTTCAGGGCCCCATCCATTGTTCATGACACACACAATTTCTACCCCTTACAATATTGTGGAGTTTGGCATAACTAAAGATATATATTCATTATAAGAAATAATGAAATAATGAGAAATATTTAGATTTTTGTAGTTGTTTTAGCTTGTTTTCATGCTTGTTTTGTCTAATTTTAAGTCATCTTGAGGCCCTCGGCCCCCTGTTTGAAAACTACTGATCTAAAGCAAGCATCTCTAGCATTTGCCCATATTTGGGTTAAGGAATTTGAACCAAATGCTTAATCATAAGTATTAAATATGGGGTGTTACGTATCCCACACCGGTTGTGTTACAGACATCTTTGATACATCTGGTAAATGTATCGGTCAAAAGTTTTAGATCGGTAAGATTTTTTATGTTTTTAAAAGAAGTCTCTTCTGCTCACCAAGGCTGCAATTAGTTGATAATATATATATATATATATATATATATATATATATATATATATATAAACAGTAATATTGTGAAATATTTAAAACAGTGGTTTTCAATGTGAATATATATTTAGTGAAGTGTAATTTATTCCTGTGATCAAAGCTGAATTTACAGCATCATTACTCCAGTCTTCAGTGTCACATGATCCTACAGAAATTATTATAATATGATGTTCAAGAACAGTTTATGATTATTATCCATGTTGAAAACAGTTTTTTACATTTTTATTTCTGGATTCTTTGATGAATAGAAAGTTCAAAAGAATAGAAATGATCTGAAATGGAAACCTTTTGTAACATTAATCACTACCATTCAAAAGTTTGGGGTCAGTAAGAATTTATTTTTTATTTTTAGGGGGAAAGAAATTAGAAAATTTTATTTTTTCTTTTATTCTTCAAGGATGAGTTAAATTGATCAAAAGTTATAGTAAAGACATTTATAATGTTAGAAAAGATTATATTTTAAATAAATTTTGTTCTTTTGAACTTTCTATTCATCATATAATTTTTTGGGAAAAAATGGTACACGACCATTCTCAACATTGAAAATAATAATTTATGGTTTTTGAGCATAAAATCAGCATATTAGAATGATTTCTGAAGGATCATGTGACACTGAAAACTGATGTGTAATCAGCAACAGTAATGATTTTGAAAATTCAGCTTTCAAATTACATTTTAATATATATATATATATATATATATATATATATAATCATAGAGACATGAATAGCATGGAGATTTTTAGATAGGCTATGTTTACTGGGCTACATATAGTTTCCCTCAAAACTATTAAGCAGCACAACTGTTTTCAGCATTGATAATAAAATAAAATTTAATTATAAAATTTAAAAAATCATACTCACTCCAAACTTTTGATTTGTATATAGCCTATAAATAAATAAATAAATATATGTATATATATATATATATATATATATATATATGTCTACTATTTATCTGAGAGAGTAATAGGAAGATCTACAGCTCTTATTGATGAGTACTCCTTTCGAATCCAGTCATCATCATCAGGCTCTCATACATACTGCTTTATTTAACTCAGGTCTGGAAAGCATAATGTCAGGGAAACATCCCTCGTGCAAGTTCTCAGAGTGTGTTATGACATCACTCCACCCCTGCAAAGGTGAGATGGGAACCTTTGTGTAGGACTAACGGGAAGAATGTCTCGAGTGTTAGTCTGGAAATACTTGGGATAGTTTCGCTGGCGCTGTTTCACAAGAGGATGGTGCCCGGCCGGTTGCATTGTTTGGGATGACCTCAGTGGAATGTTATTAAGGAAATTATGTTTTTTTATGTCGTTTAGGACATGAGAGATACCGGAGTTTGAAAGGTGTGTGTGTGTGGTTCCTGTTTGGAGTATTTAGACGGTTAGTCATAAACGCCGGCTCGGACCTCACAGAGAGAGAGCTAACAGTTGTATATCGAGTCGTTTCATGTCTGCATATCTGAGTGATAAACTACTTTCATCACATTTCCATTCAACGTAGCTGTGAATCAGAGACTGGGGACTGTAAGGTAATGGGATGCTGCGAGACATCCAGTATTCTGGCAGACAAGGGCAGAGTCCTGTTCCTCAGCCCACGGAGAAAGCTCTTAGTCAGGCTTGGAAAAGCAAGGGGGACTCCCCACTTTTGAAACCACAACTGCAATTCTATTATCCCTGACTACTGGCTCTTTTAAGACCACAGCAAGCAGCAGGTCAGCGTAAGGCCCAGATGTTGCCTTTCTTATACAGAAGAGATAATGTTGATTCAGATGTGTTCAGTTATGTTGTGTGATAGACTTTGTTCTTTTTTTCTAAGTTGTAAACTGGATTAAAAGTGGCAGTAGAGGTTAAAAAAGGTAAAAGAGGTTAGATATTTTTCCATTTTAAATATACTTTTTATAAAGAAAAATTTTTGTTTTCTTTTAATGTCTAACATTTTATAATAATACATATATAGCACTGGTCAATAGTTTGGAATATTTAAGTAAAAAAAAAAGCATTATGAAAAAAAGTCTCTTGTGCTCACCTGTATCATTTATGCTCTTTTTTGGTTTATTTCTATTGTATTTTGGTTCTGTTTTCCTGGTTCCTGTTTGCCTGTGTTCCATGTCATTAGGCACGTGTCCATTACAGATTTGCGCAAAACTTTTGCGATATTTTCCAAATGTCGATAAAAAACTATCATGTTTACATTAACCGATGTTATGCGACTAAAACGTCTTTTTTTTTCCTCTCGCGATAACTCATTCCAAAAATCATGGCAATGGACTTTGGTAACCTATTTCACAGCCATTCACCTCACTAGACATTATTATTAATGGAAGGAGACGTGGTGTGTTATCCAAGCGTTAATGGCAGGGAAAGACACGGAGTTCCTGGGTGTTTCTCCCTTATTTCTGCTTCGATGTCTTGATGGCATTTCTTTTTCTTTTATGGAACAAATTTTCAGTGTAATTTCTGTTACCTTATACTTTTCTCAGATCTTTCAGTGTGCATTGCTTCAGTATTGTCATTTAAGCCAAGACTATATATATATATATATATATATATATGCTTTTGCAGGTCAATCCTCCACTTTTTCCCCACTGAAACTCATTGTTACGATAAGAAACAACGATTTATGCACATTCAGCTGGTCTTTAAGATGTAAAAGACTGTTAATGCCATTTTCAGAGTTGGATAAAAGAAACAAACAACACTCTTGAAATGATTTGCGTTGATAGCATGTTTAATGACAGCATCAGAGTCTCTCTGCTCTCTAATTTTTGCAGTGCGTGGTCCTCTTTGCGTCTCCCGTGGGGCATTTGGGTCTGTTTGCTAGCACTCATAATTGCAGTGGTGAAAGAGAGAGAAAGAGAAAAAAAACTTGCATCAACAGTAGACACGAGAGATTTAGAAAAACAGTAATTAGAGTTTGAGATGGCAGAGAGCCAGTTAAGACTTCAAGTCATTGTGGACAACATCTTTATGTCATATAGATGTACAGACGTATGCTACAGTACATTGGTAATTCAGACAGTCTCAGGCCTCAAACATTTTAATCAAGAAGGATTTTTTTTATATCTAGAAACTAAAAAAGTAAGTTAAGTAACTAGGTCTTACTAAAAAAGCATAAATAAATCTTTACATGAGGCTTCTAATAGGTAGGCCATACAAGCTTTCCATAAAGTTACAGACATTGGAATAATGTACGTATTTTTAGAGGAAAGTTGACATTAAGCACACTAAATCTCGAAACTCCGGGGAATAATGCCAAACAGAGGAGAGTGCTGGCAAAAAAGAGAACGTGACAGAATAATAAAGTGAGAATCAACACTGGCTTGGATTTTCGGAGATGGCGATAACAGAGGGATTGGAAATGTTGGATAGAAGTGACGATGAAATGTCGTTTTTTATTACTCAACGATTGAGTAATGCATTTTATTTAACAGATAAATTGCCATATAGCTTATTAACAGAATTCATAGCTTGAGATCCTTTCCATCTCAAGCCTATACACCCTAGAAAATCAAAATTTTGATAAAAATTTTGTGACATGTTTTTACATTGCTTTAACTCATAGCAAGTTAAGCAATTTTCTACCTTTTTCTTAAATTATTCAGCTTACTTTTTTAAAAAACTTTTTTACAGTGTGTTTGCTTTATAAGCAGTTGGATAATCTATATCTCTCATTGTAGTCAGAATATAAGTTATTTTTAAAAAAATGACCAAATCAGACTGGCAATTATATCATGATAATAACTTGTGTAATGTCGTTAATTAAAAATGACTCACACAGAGCCAAAGCACAACCATAACTATGTTTTGTTTTTACCGCTAAAGGGACAAAAGTTACCTTTAATGAACACTAAATCCATAAATGATCCCATGATGATGTGAACCCTTAAGAGGTTCTAAATATGACAGAACCCTTTAAGGTTCTATAACCTTTACATCTAAGAGAAGAATTAAGTTTGATCATGTAAAAAAATCCAAATTCCAAAATCTTGGCATCACCGTTCATTCCCTCTTATAATAAAGCTATTTTTGGATGAATAATATGGGTCTTGAGTTGATTAACTTGTATTGTTGTCAATGATTAACTTTGAATTTAGATGAGGTGCAAATTGGATGGAATAATTTTGCTGGCTTAGATCATTTTTTGAATATTATTGTTCTTTGTTTCGTTTACACACATCAGATGGAAATTGCTCCCTGCTGTATCCGTCCAGAAGAGCAACGAACTAAAGTCTGTGAAGACATGACTCATCTCCAATCTGCAGTCCAAGGTAAATCGTAAGTGAATGCAATATATGTCTCAAACACATTTGCCAAATCCAATTCAAATGTCGTCATATTGATATATACTACAGCTCATTAGTTTGGGATCAGAACGATTTCTTTTATTTTATTTTTTTTGAAGAAATTCATACTTTCATTCAGTAAGGATGCATTAAATTGATACAAAGGAACAGTAGAAACTTTAATAATGTTACAAATGATTTCTATTTCAAATAAATGCTGTTCTGTCGAACTTTCCATTCATCAAAGAATCCTGAAAAAAATTATCTTTGTTTCTAGAGAAGTGTTAAGCAGCAAAACTGTGATGATAATAATAAGAAATGTTTCTTGAGAAGCAAATCAGCAAATCAGAATGAATTCTGAAGGATCATGTGACACTGAAGAGTAATGATGCTGAAAATTCAGTTTTACCATCACTGGATACACTTTTAAACATAGAAATATAGCTATTTCACAGTACTATTTCTTTCAAAAAATAGTTTTAAAAAATCTTACCACAAACTTATGAACATGATTGTGTATGTAATACATTACATAAATATATGCAACTCAGTTTTATAGACTCTGACACACCTGATATGCTGCGTGAGTCTGATGATATAAGAAACATAGCATTTCATATATAGTTTCATTGGGAATCACACAATAAATAACTGATGAGTCAGCCGCTGAAAGAAAAAGATAGATATCAGAAATAACTTTAAGTTCTTCTGTCAAACTTTTTTGATTTCAACATAACATCATCATCATTCAGTCCAGCTTGTCTGACATTAAACACGTTAGAAAAACAAAAAGACTGACTCCAGATCAGCCATTCTGACTACTGTCACAGCTTGAGGTGTCTGTGATGAGTATTTCTGCTGCAAGATTTTAAAAAGACCAAATGTTTTAGTTATTTTGTGAAGGTGTTGTGGTGTAGCTGTTTGTAGGTTTGAACTCTGCCAGGGGCGATTCGTGAGCTGTCATCATTGTGCATGAGCAGAGCAGTAAACCCCAGGTTTCTCCTTTAATAAGTCTACTGTACGTCACTTTAGATAAAAGTGTCCGCTAAATGACTGCTGATTTGACTACAGCAATGTTTATGTCCTTATATATACATGTCGTATTCAAGCTAAGGCTTTACACTGTAAGTATCCACTCAAAATGAGCAGTAGTTTATTGCTGTGACACTTGAAAAACGACTAAGCCTTACTGGAAATGCGAGGTGACTGTAAGAGTAGCCGTAATAGAGGTCAACCATGTGGTTCAGATTGGCTTAAATACCTCACAGATGATTAGTCTAAAATACTAGACATTCTTTGTCAAATTGTCCCGATGATTTCCTGGCAGCACAGTGTGAAGCGCGCCACAAACACGAGGCCACAGTGTTACAAATGCATTAGCACACCCCCTCGCCAAGGGCCCCAATCAGCATTCCTTGCTAAAAACGCTCCATTCTTCCTGCCCATGTTTGGGAGAGAGGGGTAGGGAATCCCTCGCGATGACTCATCGAGTTTCTCCGACTGTAAGGGGAATTCACTGGATGGAACGAAGGGAACATGACTTGTTCATTTGTGAATTGAAGCAAACTCCCTGCTAAGTCATAAGAAGGAGCATTTTTGTGTGCATTTTTAAATGGTGACTGCTTGCTACGGCAAAACTTGATTCTGTTGCTTTGTTGGCAGAATACAGCAGGGTCCCCCCAGCTGACAGAATTTTGTTATAAGAACGTTCTCTAAATATTCAGTGTTGGTTCTGGGAACGTGAAAAATGTCCCGTTTTCTTGACGTTAGAGGAACGTGTTTTAGAAAGCAAAATGTTCCTCAAACGCTCTTTAAACGTAATTTTCGATAAAAAATCAGCATGATAATAATGTTGATTTCTAATATTCCAAGAGCATAAAAATGTCCGGGTTTCCTGAATGTTATTACACATGATTATGTTAAAACATAACCAACACCATGAGATCATTTTTTTTTTCTCTTTGTTCATCTGGCTGTCTTTACTCATGTACAGCAGCCAAACAAAATCTAAAGTTAAAGGGATACTCCACTTTTTATTTTGGAAATAGGCTAATTTTACCACTCCCTCAGAGTTAAACAGTTGGGTTTTACTGTTTTCGAATGTATTCAGATGATTTTTTGATATTTTGAAGAATATCAGTAACCAGACAGTTTCTATTACCATTGACTTCCATAGTAGGAAAAAAATATACTATGGAAGTCAATGAGACCAGAAACTGTCTGGTTAGTGATATTCTTCTAAATATCAAAAAATTGGCTGAATACATTCGAAAACGGTAAAACCCAACTGTTTAACTCTGTGGGAGTGGTAAAATGAGCCTATTTCCAAAAAAAAAGTGGAGTATCCCTTTAAACATGTAAAGGTGAACTCCCCAACTAAAGCAAACACTGATCACCATAATGGTGACTAACATTTGAGTTTTCCTCTTCAGTGATTCTGCTTGTTATCATCAGGTGTCTAAAATAATGCTCAATCATCACTCAATCAATAGCACATTAACTTTAACACTCTTCAGTGTTAATTTAACACTCAAATTTCAACACTTTAACACTATTTAGTCTTTAGTCTTTAGTCTTGAGTTTTTGATGTGTAGTAACATTCAGGAAACCTAACATAGAAATCAACATTACTATCATGTTGAATTTTTAATTGAAAATTACGTTTAAAGGACGTTTGAGGAACATTATACCTTTTAAAACACGTTCCTCTAACGTCAAGAAAACTTTTCTTTTTCTGAAAAAAATTTTCACGTTCTCAGAACCAACACTGAATATTTGGAGAACGTTCTTTTAACAAAATTAAATCCAGTAAATGTCAAGTATAACTAGTAAGCATCTAGTATGTAAAAGATTTATCTTTATAGTATAACTGTATAAGCACTATAACTCTATATTATATAATACTCGGTCACATATGTAATTAAAAATCATATATATTATAGTACATAATGTTAATACTATATAAATAAAAACTCTAGTAAATAATATGATGCATAGTATAAATAAATAAAAAATATAAGCGTAAATAATAATATAAGGTTATAAGTTTAGAGTGTATACTATATAATCATATATTTTATATAGAATTATAAACTAATTGTATTGAATTAGTATAGAAATAAAAATATTTCATTTCAAAGGCAGCATTTATTCGATCAATAATACAGTCAAAACTGTAATATTGTGAAATATTATTATTACAATTTAAAATAACTATTTTAAAATGAATGCATATTGTTACTCCAGTCTCCAGTGTCACATGATCCTTCAGAAATCTTTCTAATATGATGATTTGATGCTCAAGAAACCTATTATCATCATCAGTTTTGAAAACAGTTGTGCTGCTTAATATTTTTGTGGAAACCGAGATACTTTTTTTTTTTCAGGATTCTTCGAAGAATCGAAAGACTTTTTTTGTAACATTATAAATGTCACTTTTAACCATTTTATGCATCCTTGCTAAATAAAAACACTAATTTCTTTTTTTTTTTTTTAAGTCTTACTAACCCCAAAACTTAATATTTTATCTTACTAAAGTGTTTTTCCCCCATACATGCCGAGAAAACATTGCCAGTTTGACTTTTTACAGTTGTCTGCATTAGTGTTCAATTCAGGAGCAAATATCTCCAGACGCTTTTTATCATATTTTTATCAATAACGGAGTCATATATTCTGTCCTTTCCAGCCCTAAAAAATAAACTCTACGACAGCGACGACAGAAGGTAAGTACAATCCTCCTGAATACTCTTTTTTCCTCTCTATATATTTCATTCTGTCTCTCTCCTCCTGCCTCGCTCTCTCATTTTCCACACTTCACTTCTTCCACTGTTAACCATAGTGGATTCAAACACAAACAAACAAGCAATGCTAACGATTGCAATCACCACTAATTTGGAGGCCCAGCTCTCCACCCCCACTCTTCATCCCAGAAGCCCTTGGGGCTCCAGATGGGTGTAGTGGCTGTCGTGAAGCGGAGAAAAGGACAGAGGTTGGTGTTTCTGGAGATCTTTTCTCTCGTTTCTTTCAAGCGAATTGTCATAGTATCTTCATAGTTTAGATTGGATGACAAAGGCCGGTTATAAATTAGAGGTCACATATAAGATCAGCCTTAGGATTGGATGAATATTAAACCACAACAAAGCTCACTTTGAGTTTGTATTGTGTCAAACTGCATGCACAAATCCTGTGTAAAACTGTCCCAGCCGAAAGCATAAACAGAGGACGGAGGAGGCAACGGAGGGAGTGGCAGAAGTTGTCGTAATTGGTGTAAGTTTGGAGGGGTTGCAGCCACGCCGCTGGGTTTTGAAAGAGTGTGCAAACGGAGCCCTGTCATTTACCAGACGCCCGTTGGGCTGGGCTGTGTGAACGCAACTCACAACTGTTCTCTAATTAACTCCTGCTCGGAGAGAGAGAGAGAGAGCACTGCTCTGCCAAAGCTGACTAAATGCAGGAGAAAAGAAAAACACTCCGTTTGGCTGCAGTTCGTTTGATTCAGCAAAGTTCACGGTGAAAGTCAGCGCACGCATTGTCTGGTTCGGATTGTTTTTAGTGGTTCCCAGTTTAAAATGTAATTACGATTCGGTTCTCACATAAGTGCAGCTGTGTTTGAACTTTAAAGAAACAATCACAGCATATTCTTGCATTTCCGGACCCAAAAGAGCTGAAAGAGTGGCTGCTGACACATTATTTTAGCTCACATGTATGTTACATTTACTTAATAACAGTAAATTATGTATAATTATAGGGAACTCACCCTAAACCAAACCATATCCCTGACCCTAAATGTTGTTCATTAATAACACTGTTATGGACACCTTAAAATAAAGTGTAACCCAGAACAGGATGCAAAATATTTCTTGGTTACAAACTTGTATCAAATGAATTAGTGAATCATTGTGTTGAACTGGTTCATCTGTTGGAACAAATAGATGAATCAGACTTCTCAAAGTTTCATACACTCTTAGAAGAAAAGGTTCTATATAGAACCTTAAAAGGTTCTTTTAGCGCTACATATTTGGAACCCCTAAAAGGTTCTATACACTCTTAAAAAAGGGTTCCTCTGGGTTCTATATAAAACCCTGCACACTCTAAAAAATGCTGGGTTGTTTTAACCCAATTTTGGGTAAAATATGGACAAACCCAGCCATTGATGGCTGGGTTTGTCCATATTTTACCCAAAATTGGGTTAAAACAACCCAGCATTTTTTAGAGTGTGGGGTTCCATACTTGGCCAATAGAACGTTTTACCCAAAAAAATGGTTCTATATAGAACCATTTTGGAGTTCCAAGTGCATTTGTGGCTCTAAATAGAACCCTTTCTTCTAAGAGTGTATGAGGCTCATGACCTTTTTTTTTTTTTTTTTTTTTTTTTTTTTTTTTTTTTTTGCCAAACTCACAGTGCTAAAACAAATACTAACCCCTAACCCTTATCTACACCATAACCTTAAAGGCATAGTCCACCCAAACAGATTTGGTTCCCATTTACTTTGACCATACAATGGTCAAAAAAAAAAATTGTTCTTAAAAATATCTTATTTTATGTTCCACAGAGGAATAAAGTCACACCGATTTAGAACGACATGAGTGCACCTCTGTTCATTAGCTACTCTACTCTTTACTTAAATATTTAAGACTCCAGAATCGATATGTGACAAATGTAATTTATTATTTAATATATGTTTACGTCATTTCTTTAGGAAGAATTCGTTTCCTACAAAATTATGCAATCTGAGGATGTTTGAGGTATCTCTCCCGACTCCCGACTACCGTTATCGTTTCAGTCAGAGCAATAGAGGGAGCTTGTGAGCAGAAAACAGGAGTTATGAGTTATGTGAGTTAAAGGAGTAGTTCACTTTTAAAAAAAAACTTTTGCTGATAATTTACTCACCCCCTTGTCATCCAAGATGTCCATGTCTTTCTTTCCTCAGTCGAAAAGAAATTAAGTTTGAACAGTTTGCAGTTTGCACTGAAACTGTCTTTTGGACCTTGAACCGTTTGGTTCCCATTAAAGTCCATTATATGGAGAAAAATCCTGGAATGTTTTCATCAAAATCCTTAATTTCTTCTCGACTGAAGAAAAAAAGACATGGACACTTTGCATGACATGGGGGTGAGTAAATTATCAGCAAAAGTTTTTTTTCAAAAGTGAACTACTCCAAATAATGACATAATTTTTAATTTTAGGTCAACTGTTCCTTTAGCCAAATGCCCATGCTAACTGAGAATGAAGCTGAATCATATTTGAATCATCATAGTCTGTTTTTGCCAGATCTGGTAGGAATTGGTTTCAGTCTTATCTTTCACACATGCACACTCTTCAGAGTGAGGTCATTCCTGCTGGGCTTTTCAGCAACTCCCCTGGCCCATGTTAGACTCGGGATCAAGCTGGCCAGTGTCAAGCTCTCGTCAAACGTACACGATATGCATTAACTGCATCAATGAGGCCAAAAGCTGTTGAAGTCAAGCTCTGTTCAGCAGACAAATGAATCAATCCAGTTCATCTGACAGACACGGGCCTCTCTTTAAGAACTATTGTGGGACAGAGTGACAAGAAAATGCTTTGTGTTTGATTGACACAAGGCTCGCTGGCCTCACAATGAATGGAGAGGTCGGAGGTCAAACTCAGGCCTCCATCTATAGCCACTTGCAAACGAGATGAGCTCTGTCGGGGAACACTGTCACCACGATTTTAGCATAGCGAAGAATGACCGCCTTTGTTCTGATACCGAGAGAAAAAATCTTTTTGGGGCATAAGAGGTCCTTAGTGTTCCTGTTCGAGCGCTATCCCTTTTTCCATCTTTCTCACTTTCTTTCTTATCAATCCTCTATGTTAACAAGAGCAAACATTTTCATATCAGCGTTTCTGTATGGATTAGCATTAGCATTGTAGCTCAGAAGCAGTCTAAACGTGAGAGATACTGTATTTAAGTGATTTTTTACAAGGATACATCGTTTTTTGACGACTGTTTATTCGGTGTGTGTGTGAGAGTGTGTTTATGTATGTTTTCATAAGTCATAAGTTCCCTTGAGAAGAAATGTCGTTAGAGGTTAACTAAATCTGTGAAAAACTGTGGAAAAAAGTATTTTTGTTTGTTAGGTTTTTTTTATTCTAAAAATGTTCTTTCTTTTCTTTCTTTACATATCAAGTTTTGGGTTGGAATCAATCATAAATAGCTTTATTTTTAAACAATATACAATACCATTGAAAAGTCTGAGATCAGTAAGATTTTTTTAACTTCTAAAAAAATTTTTTTTGAAAGAAGTCTCTTATGCTCACCAATACCCTTCAATTATTTGATCAAAAATGCTGGAAAACACAATAATACTGTTAAATATTATTATAATTTGAAACAACTGCTTTCCATGTCAACCATTACTCCAGTCTTCAGTGTCACATGATGCTTCAGAAATCATTATAATATGATTATTTGCGGCTCAAGAAACCTTTTTCGTTAATAATGATGTAAAAATACATTGACACAATTGTTTGATGAAAGTTGGAAAAAAAAACAATTTAAACTGTTTAAAAAATTTAACAGCATTTTTTAAATGTAATTTTTATTGTAACAATATATTGCCAATTTTGAACAATTTAATCCTCAATCGGGTCATGGGGTCTATACGACCCCAATCGACTTTTACTTAATAATAAAAAAACAAAAAATTCCCTTCATCTCAGTGGAATAAGATTTTGTGACTTTTCATACATTATCTATTTATACACACACAAAAACTGGTCTTGATTCGGTTGTTCTGAAGGGATGTAAAAAAAAATGTTTACACTTCTGGTCTTCGGGGTCAATATGACCCCACATTGAAATGAATGGGAAATGTGGAAAAAAAAAACTAAATATATTTTCTTCATGTGTAAAAAAAAAAAAAAAATCCGGCATAAATCTGAAAATTTTTACACAGAAATGAAGGCCTAGTACTAGAGCATAAATGCAATGTATCATAAAAAAATAATAATATTTCATATGCAAGCTAATGGTGTAGTTGATGAATTGTGTGGTATATGGATCCAAAAGTACTTTATATTTCCAAAAACACAGAATTAATGAATAGATGAGAAGTAAACAAAAAATGATATATTATTTGTATGGTTAAAAATGTATATTTTAAAAATGTAAAAAAAATAATAAAAATGTACCATTGCTAAATAAAAGTATGAATTTCTTTAAAAAAAAAATCTTACTGACCCCAAACGTCTGAACAGCAATGTGTCTATACACACGTGATTGTTTTGGTGTTTGTATTAACTTAAGTTAGTGATCTACAATGACAAAACTATGAATGAAGAAGGGGATTTTCCAAAGAAAATCTATTGTCCATCCTTTATTATATTTCCACAGATGTCTCATTTTGGTATTTCCATCCACAGGCGAGACCAAAGCATTCCAGCAGAAATTCCCTAAACTCTTCAAAGCCTCGAGTGTAACTCTGTGGTCAGAGTCATTTATACCTTGAAGAGTTTAAATGTTTTTGGAGCCCTGCATATTAATGATAAATGCTTTAGTTTACTAGCTGCTCGTGTTACTGAACTTCAAAGCAGTCCGGATTACGACGTTCTCCTCCTCACTCCGTTCTCCTTCCCTCCCCTCGACTTCCCTCTCTCTTCTCCTCCCGGCTGGAATTCTGTGTAATTAGCATGCCGTTAATGGTCCGTGCGATTAGAGCCTTTTAGATAGTGAGGTTTTACACATTGGCCCAATCTAATCACTAACAGGCGTGTGGATTCGTTCATTTGAACCATGTGCAGAAGTTGTGGAGACTGAGGGAGAAGGTCAGATACTGTTTAGTAAAGTTGAGACATGGTTGTCCTGGGTATTAGACAACGTTGCCAGGTGGAATTTGGGTCTTTTCTGTGGACATTCCTGGACTTTTTCTTAAATTGAATGAACATTGTGACCATACCCTGATCAACATTCTGATCTTGTTAAAATTATATCGTTCATCAGGATTATACACAGCAAAATTCCCAGTGTTAAATTAACACTCCTGGTGTACATATAGGACCAAATTAACACTCCTGGAGTTAAATGGACCTATATGTACACCAGGAGTGTTAATTTAACACTGGGAAATTTGCTGTGTATACACATACCTAAAGAATTAATAGGAACACCTGTTCAATTTCTCAATGCATTTATCTAATCAACCAATCGCATGGCAGTTGCTTTAATGCATTTAGGGGTGTGGTCCTGGTCCAGACAATCTCTTGAACTCCAAACTGAATGTCAGAATGGGAAAGAAATGTGATTTAAGCAGTTTTGAGCGTGGCATGGTTGTTGGTGCCGGACGGGCCGTTCTGAGTATTTCACAATCTGCTCAGTTACTGGGATTTTCACACACAACCATTTCTAGGGTTTACAAAGAATGGTGTGAAAAGGGAAAAACATCCAGTATGCGGCAGTCCTGTGGGAGAAAAATGCCTTGTTGATGCTAGAGGTCAGAGGAGAATGGGCTGACTGATTCAAGCTGATAGAAGAGCAACTTTGACTGAAATAACCACTCGTTACAACCGAGGTATGCAGCAAAGCAGCAGAAGACCCCACCAGATACCACTCATCTCCACTACAAATAGGAAAAAGATGCTGCAATTTGCAAGAGTTCACCAAAATTGGACAGTTGAAGATGTTTCCTGGTCTGATGAGTCTCGACTTCTCTCGAGACATTCACAATTTGGCGTAAACAGACTGAGAACATGGATCCATCAAGCCTTGTTACCACTGTGCAGGCTGGTGATGGTGGTGTAATGGTGTGGGGGATGTTTTCTTGCCATACTTTAGGCCCCTTAGTGCCAATTGGGCATCGTTTAAAAGCCACGGCCTACCTGAGCATTGTTTCTGACCATGTGCATCCCTTTATGGCCACCATGTCCCCATCCTCTGATGGCTACTTCCAGCAGGATAATGGACCATGTCACTAAGCTCAAATCATTTCAAATTGGTTTCTTGAACATGACAATGAGTTCACTGTACTAAAATGGCCCCCACAGTCACCAGATCTCAACCCAATAGAGCATCTTTGGGATGTGGAACGGATGTGCATCACAAATCTCCATCAACTGCAAGATGCTATCCGCTCAATATGGGCCAACATTTCTAAAGAATGCTTTCAGCACATTGTTGAATCAATGCCACGTAGAATTAAGGCAGTTCAGAAGGCGAACACAGTATTAGTATGGTGTTCCTAATAATCCTTTAGGTGAGTGCATGCATACTATAATAGAGTATAATAGAGAATGGTGTGGGATGACATATTTTTGTTGGCCAAAGCGGGAAGTTAGAATCATCCTGGTTCCCTCGACAAAAACTCAATAGGATTTTTTCATTGGCTTTTGGATTATTGCAGAGAATAATATATGTGACTCAACAAAACTTCATGATGCTTACATGTTTTTTTTTTCTCTCTAGTCCCATTTAGACACTTGTTAGCAACCTCCAATGACAAGACAAGAACTTTTCAGAATTTACTAGAGGGCAATACTGATGTAATCAAGATTTGAAGTGGAGCAAAAAGCCTGAGACAAGACCGGGTATAGTTCAAAATTCATATATAACTCTGATGAAAGGTTTTGATCCACTTCAAATGTTGACTACCGTATTTTATATCCTAGAATAAGCATGAAAATATCTTGACCTCGTGTTCACCACAGACCTTATTTCAGTCATTTAACCATAAACCCATTAAAAAACCCATTGATTTCAGGAAGTGCTAAAATGCTAATTCGTTTTTTGGGTTATGGCCTACAAAAATACGTCATCCCTGCAGCACTCTCTCCTCTCTCTCTCTCTCTCTCATCACTCATATCTCTCTCTCATCACTCATCGCTCTCCCTCCCCATCTATCATCTAACTATACATCATATATCTATTATCATCTATTTTATATATATACATATGTCAGCAATAGGCCTATATATAAGTGTTAAAAGATTTTATTATGCCAACATTTGCTCAATATTTTCAGAGCAGCTTTGCTTTCCTTTCCATCCATTTTTGATAGCAGATTTAATATTGGTTCCTTTGAGGGTGACAGATGCTGTAGAATCAGGAGTCCTGGCAGCGATACATCTCCCTTTCGTCCGCTCACTGTATCGCTCTCTTTGTCTCCCTCTCTTTTTCCCTTTTCCCCCCGTCAGTCCAAAACCTCCTGCTCCCCTGCTTGGCCCAATCTGGAGAGAGTTAGTGCCATCCCAATGGACCGGGTCAAGCAGCTCTTTTGTGCTGGTCTAGGATCAGCTGTGTTTATGCCAGTCCTCACCTCACTCACTTGAAGAGAGGCCACAAGACTGACCACAAAACGGTTTGAAGCAAATCTCCGTCATGGATCAGCCGTTGTTCGCAGTGTCTCAGTGTCACACTGAGGACAAAACGGACTCGGGTTTTTATTGCTTTATACTTACTGCTCGATTTAGTAAATTAAGGGAATTTTTCACCCAAAAATGACAAATCTGTTATCATTTACTCTCATTATCGTAGTTTTATGGAAGACAAAAGGCAAAACAAATAATAATCTATGTTATTCAAGCACTATTTTCCAAGTCTTGTGAAGCCATTCAATATAACTTTACGTGAGGAACAGGGTGATTTTTTTCTATTTTTTAGTTTATTTTAGAAAATTTGCTGAGAAGGGGAACGTTTTTCAATAATAATGGCGCAATATTTCTCGCACACAGCTTCAATAACACTTTGTATAAACTGCTTGTGTTGTACTTTTTATTGTTTTTTGGTTATTTTTGGAGTTTGACACCCCATTCGGCTTCTTTGCAGAAAAGAGACAGAATTTTACGGGACGGATCACATAATGAAATTATGTCATCATTTACTTCATGTTGTTGACTCTCCTCTATGTAACAGATTTTTTTTTTATTTTTTTTTATTTTTTTGGGCCATAAAATGGAAGTCACTGGTAACCAAAGTGACGAAATATTCTTCAAAATTTTTCTTTATTTCCACAAAAGTCCATTTTTGGATTAAAAAAATAAAATAAAAATAAATTCTTTTAAATAAATTGTACAATTTCATTCTTCTTTTGAATTATTATTATTATATAGTTGTTTCAGAAGACGGTGTGTATTCTCCATACAGTTTCGTAAACTCTGGAAATGTTTTAAAAACGAATGCCTCTAGGTTATTTTATCAAGTCTCATGATGATGTCAATAACAACAATTACAGTACAGATGATAATCGTGTTTATATTTTTTTTGTCATTGCATTTTTCAGGATGTTTTTATTGACAGTGTAATAGGACTTCAATGTCCATAGGTTTTAGATTTAGCTGTCTTGTGTTTTTTTTTTGTTTTTTGTTTTGTTTTTTTGCTGTCTGTTTGTTCAAAACTGAGGAAATGATTAGCGAGAGACAGTACCACCCCTCCCTGTGCCTTGCTATGTGTGTGTGTGTTGACTGTTAGTCCGTATGGCAGAAGAGTGGCACTGAGAAATGTAATTAAACAAACCCACCCCCTCCCCATCACTATCTCTATATCTATGTATCCTTCTTGCTCTCTCTTTATCCTAATGTCCTGTGTCTCTCAGAGTCTTCCTGCTTTCCTGTCATCTTTGGCATACTGGCCTCATTATCTTATCATTATATGGTTCTGGTCAAACTTGGGGTTAGGGGACTTTTAAAATCCTTAAAGGGATAGTTTATTTGAAAATGTAAATTCCGCCATCATTTACACCCTCTAAAGATATTTTGAAAAATGTTTTGTTTTTTCATGTCCATACATTGAAAATTAATTGTTTTGGACCCCATTTACTTTCACTGTTTAAAAAATGTTTTGTTTTTTTTATATACATTTCATACATTCACTGCAAAAAAAATATTTTCAAGATTTGTTATCACATTTTTTTCTTTGGTCAAATCAACTTAATTTATTTAGTTCGGATAACTTATTATTTTGAGTTTCTGATGATTAGATCAATCTCCTTCATTGTATTAACTCACTTTTTCCAGTTCAATCAACTTAAAATTTTAAGGCAACCAGGTTACTTAATTTTTTTTAAGTGAAACCAACAATATTTTTTTACAGTGTTGAAATACGGGGCAATCCAATGTTGTTTTGGACCCCAATGACTTTCATTATATGGTCAAAACCCGTTGAAACGCTCTTCAAAATATATGCTTTTGTGTTTTACTCACCCTCATGTTGTTCCAAAGATATTTTGAAGAAAGTTTTCATTTTTGTGTTCATACAAAGTAAATGGAGTCCATTGTTGTTTTGGACCCCATTGACTTTCATTATGTAGACAGAAAACAGTTTAACCAGTCTTCAAAATATCTTATTTTCTGTTTCACAGGAGAAAGAGAGTCATAGACTTACAATGAAGGATGGACAGGAGCCGTACCTAAGGACTAGACAATGGACCACATTGACTTTGATTATATAGACAAACACTGTTAAAACGTTCTTTAATATATATATCTTCTATGTCTATTTTACTCGGCCTGATGCTGTTCCAAAGACATTTTAAAAAACGTTTTGTTTTTTATATCCATTCCATACATTGAAATTTAGGGTAATTCATTGTTGTTTTGGACCCCAATGACTTTCATTATATGGTCAAAATCCGTTGAAACGCTCTTCAAAATATATTTTGGGGTGTTTTACTCACCCTCATGTTGTTCCAAAGATATTTTAAAGAAATTTTTCCTCTTTTTTGTGTGTGTTCATACAAAGTAAATGGAGCCCATTGTTGTTTTGGACCCCATTGACTTTCATTATGTAGACAGAAAACAGTTTAACCAGTCTTCAAAATATCTTATTTTCTGTTTCACAGGAGAAAGAGAGTCATGGACTTACAATGAAGGATGGACAGGAGCCGTACCTAAGGACTAGACAATGGACTCTTTTGACTTTGCGCAAACACACCAAAAAACAGTCAGAGCACCTTTGTAACAACCGTCCACAACACCTGAGCACTGTGACGGACTTCTACACAGGCAAGGACTAGTTCGCTTGCATTGTTGTCTTCTTTGTCCATTTCTTTCACCCCTCTTTCTCTATTCCTCGCTCTCTTTATCTATCACTCTTGCACGGATGAGTGAAGCGGCACCTTCTCTGTTTAGGGTGTGTGGAGAGAGAAAGAGAGGGATGCAGGGAAGGAGGGAGCGGGAGGAGGAGAGGGGGGCAGTGATGACACTGCATGGTGAAGTCATACTCCATGACATCATCCTCTGGAGCAGAGCCAGGAGAGCCAGCAGTCTCTCTCTCTCTCTCTCTCTCTCTCTCTCTCCCTCCCTCTCTCTCTCTTTACACGCTCTTTCAGAAGGAGCTGGAGTAAAACTCTAGGAGTCTTTTGTTCCCCCAATCCCCCAGCACAAACAGCAGCCCCCTCCTCCGCCTCTGTCTCTCGGTCTGTCCGTCCGTCTCTTGTAGAGCCTCAGGGCTTGTGCTTGTAGACGAGTCCTGGCTGCAGCACGATCGATACGAACACGGCAAGTTGTGTGTCCCTGGTTTCCCTCTGTCTACATACAGACGCTCAGTTCATTTACTACTCGCTTTTAATGCAACATGTGGTTTTTAGCTCAGTATTTTGTTCTTACATTTGCAAATGAAATGTGTGCGATTAATGTTAAAGTTTCCTGCCTCGGTTTTCGGGAGATAATGTGAGCGAAGCGGGCCGGTGCAAAAGCTGTCGCCACAATGCCAGGGTGTTTACGAGGGCATTGGCAAAGGGTTCTGAGCGCTCGCTAGGACCATATTCAACCACACGGAATACACTTGCAGACAAATGCCCAAGAAATATGAGTTCACCCCAATGAGTTTTTTTTTTTTCAGGCAAAAATTGAATATTTGCACGGTCGCTTAGAAATGTGATCATAAGCTCCACAGCACAAATGGTATTGGGTGAGTTACACACATAAGCTGAAACCTCGGACTATAGTTTTGTTAAAACCCTAAACATGAAATAGAGTGAGTGTATACATAGAGTGATGTAAACGTGCCTAATAATTACTATTATTGCTGTTGTATATAAAACAATAGATCTATATCATACCTCTGACTCTGCACGTGTGCACACAAAGACATAGATCAACATAAACATACTGTCAATATATATTGATATATCATGTAATTCAGTGGATTTTGTGTGTCATGTTTTATTGATTGCATTGATTCTTCTCTGGTCATTTGTCCACATGTTGTGCCCTTTTGTGTGCTTGATTACTAGGAGATGTAAATGAAGAGCTCGTGAAATCATTGAAAGTAGCCTAAGGTAAGTTATTTTATCAAATAAATGAATAATTGATTTACTGGTGAATGCCAGTGAAATCCTCTCTTTTCTCTATAATTGGGTATTATAGTTTTTGTTTTCTGTTGATTTTGCACATTTAAAGGAGTAGTTCACTTTTAAAACAACTTTTGCTGATAATTTACTCACCCCAATGTCATTCAAGATGTCCATGTCTTTCTTTCTTCTGTCGAAAAGAAATTAAGGTTTCTGATGAAAACATTCCAGGATTTATTCCATATAATGGACTTCAATGGGAACCAAATGGTTCAAGGTCCAAATAAGAGTTTTGGTGCAGCTTCAAAGCGCTTTAAATGATTCCAGACGATGAATAAGGGTCTTATCAAGCGAAACCATCGGTAATTTCAAATACAAGTAAAAAAGTTTAAGTTTTTTAAGCACAAATGCTCGCCTTGCTCTGTTCTGTGATGAACGTTTGTGACTCTCCTGTTCAAACTCGTTCATCAAAATGACCAAATCTTTTTTCGAGTCATGACTCAAAGGGTCCTATGTAAGACCCTTATTCATCGTCTGAATTTGTTTAAAGCCCTTTGAACAGTTTGCAGTTTGCACTAAAACTGTCATTTGGACCTTGAACCGTTTGGTTCCCATTGAAGTCCATTATATGGAGAAAAATCCTGGAATGCTTTCATCAAAAACCTTAATTTCTTTTTTAACTGAAGAAAGAATGACATGGACATCTTGGATGACATGGGCGTGAGTAAATTATCAGAATTTTTTTTTAAAGTGAACTACTTCGAAATGTATATTTTCAGAGTATAAAATTTAATTTCTTGACTAAAAAAGTTTTTATATTTTGCATAAAAATTATGATTTTGAATAATTCAATATTTTTATAGTTTAAAAGGACGCTGTCCTCTGTTTGAAGACATGTCAACAAACATGAACATTCAGAGAGCAACAAACTTGCACTGTCTTGAACTGTTACAGATACATAACTTTAGCAACTATTTCAATCAGGTATAGGATCATTTTATGCATGATAACAAGCATATGGTTCCTTCAAAGTTAGTTTTCGTTTCTATGATCCACCTCTTGGTTATGTCAATTTGACATAATGAGAAGCGTGTTCACAATATCAGCACAGAGATCATGCTGTCAAACCTGTTCCTCAGAATGAACTTGCAGAACCAGATCACCAAGGGCACTTCCACAGAGACCTGCTATGACGAAGGTCTCTATAGCAATAGAGTCACCAAGCACAGTTTGTGCTGCCTTCATGTGAACACTTGTGTCACAAGATTCCAAAAGAGATTTTTCACTGTGACTTACTGTAAAGAACATGTGGTGACACTTTACTTGAAGGGGTGTGCATAAGACTAACATGACACCTTCATAATCATGACATATGTTATGAGGTTTTATGCATGTTCGTGACAAAGTGTCATTCGCTCAGTTATGACATTTTTAATGCAAAAATGACATTGTTTGAGATGTCTTTGTTATGACACCTTGACATAAACTAATACATCATAACCTGTCAGTGTCATAACAACTTGACATTACTAAGACAACATGAAGAACATGACTTAAATGAAGATTTTGTAGGTGTTGCATAACATTGGACCTTTTGCTTAGAAAGTGAACCTGATTAGGCGTTACGGGACAAACTCTCACAAACCTGTAATTTCATTTCGAAATGTCCGGCTGGTTTCTGCACATATAATGATAGAGAGAAGGAGAGAATGTGCTCAATGTGTCGTGTTTAAAAAGTAGAGCCAAGATCTGACTAAGATCACATGGGTGGAAACAGGCTCGAACACAGAGCTCATCAATAAAACTCTTGTTAACTGCTCTGAAGCATCAAATAAGTCAGATTCTGCACACAGAACCACAGTAATGAGACGGTTATGAGACAGGATTACGCAATGCGAAAACCCAGATGTGCTTATGCACACGAAACAGGGAGCATTTACAAATTAATGCAGACATGAAGATTTTATGCGTGTATAATAATAAATAAATTACATATAAAACCTTTAAAACATTAGTATAAAAAGTTTAGTGTATTAATTGTAATACACTAAAATGTAATTATGCATAATTCAAATAATCTTTATAGTAATAATTATCTAATATTATGCATTAGTCTTTTAGTGTATTATTAGTTCACATTTGAACTTGTGATTCATTCCTGATGGTGAGTCAGAAAAGATATGTGTGGCACACACAAAAGCAAGAAAGTCACGGCTAAAAAATATCTTGTATTTTCACATAAATGTGGATGAATCAATAATGTAGCGTAATAGCACCAAATTTATATCCACTAATGTTTTGTCAAATGGAAGTTCATAGGAAAAGCTTGCATTTGAACATTCTTAGAAGCAGAAAAGAATAGGGAACAAATTGTGTGTGAGTGTGTGTGTGTGACTCATGATTGATTGTGACTCATGGGTGCAGTACTTTTGGATGAAGAGCATTCAAAAATACACGTACCGCATGTACATTCCACATGTCGATGCATCTCTGGTTCAGATTACACGATTTTAGCCTGATTTTGGCACGATCCATTTGACGTAGGGGATTCGTAAACGACAAGGGCGTCGGGACGCAAGATTCGATCATATCATCTCTTACAGTGTGTGATAATGGGCGACAACCTGTGTCGTGTCTGTGATGCTTCACGACATCACGACAAAAAGACTAGCATGTTTACATTTTTTTAAACGGTCGTCCACGACGGTTCCGTCACATGTATGAGGTTGACCAATAGGAGCACAGAAGCTTTTCCGTACACAACTTTCAAAAATAGCGAAACAAAAGAGAGAAGATGGTGCTAACGTTAAAACTAAAAGTAAAAATATATAAGTAAACAATATTTTACCTCAAGTTCTCTTTGGAGGATTGACAGCCCATACTAAGAGCGATCCAGGAACATGTCCATTGTCGGGTTTTCTTTCTTTTCTTTTTTAAATTTCTCTGAACAGCCGATACAACACTCACCGCTTCATCCATTGTTCGTTTACGTTCGTTTCCGGAAATCACTCGCTACTAGTTTCGTTTCGCCTTCTCGATGACATCACGTGAGCCGTTAAAGACGGCGTGCGATGACTGGTCAGGAAGCAACGTGTAGTCTGACATGTGTCTTGTCCACGACACAACTTGATTTTAGTCAAAATCGCGTAATCTGACACGGTGACTATCGTAACAGACAAAAAAAATCGTGTAATCTGACACAGTGACAATTATAACAGACAAAAAAATTGCGTAATCTGACACTTGACTATCGTAACAGACAAAAAAAATTGCGTAATCTGACTGACTATCGTAACAGACGAAAATATTGCGTAATCTGACAGTGACTATCGTAACAGACGAAAAAATCGCGTAATCTGACAGTGACTATCGTAACAGACAAAAAATATTGCGTAATCTAACAGTGACTATCGTAACAGACAAAAAATTGCGTAATCTGACAGTGACTATCGTAACAGACAAAAAATTGCGTAATCTGACAGTGACTATCGTAACAGACAAAAAATTGCGTAATCTGACAGTGACTATCGCAACAGAAAAAAAATCGCGTAATCTGACACTATCGTAACAGACAAAAAAACACGTAATCTGACACAGTGACTATCGTAACAGACAAAAAAAATTGTAATCTGAACAAGGCATAACTTTTATCACTCAGACATAATTTACAGTCAGGTTGCGAGAGTCATTAATCTACATCTTGCATCATGACTGAAGTTAGACCGTCATAATTTTTGCTTCTGTAATTGTTCACTCATAAACTTGTGACTGATTCATTTTTACGACACCAATCAACAGTTTATCTCTCCGTTTGTGTCATATCAGCATTTCAAAAAGCCCCAGTCCCATGAATAAGCACATCCGCAGGTTCACACACTCTCCGGTCTCTCCTCATGTTTTGAAGTGTTGGATGCATGTGGGGGGAAAGGCAACAGTGCATGTGACTAAAAGAGTGTGTATCTGAAGTGAGTACAAAGGGACATTTACGCCTGTGTCCGCCAAACACAAAGCAGAGCCTTCAGTCTGCAGGCCAGAGAGCTCAACTCACCCCCTCCTGCTCTCAGACTCAGCACATCATCCACACCTCTCTAGTTCTCACCGTTTCTTACGCTTTAATCCCTAATGTTGGTTCCGGTCCATCCATACACTCACCCTCACTCCCCCATCCCTCAGACTGACAACACAAAGCAGCTGTGGACATTGAACACAGTGAGCGGCAGTCGCACAACGAGACAATGAAGTGAAACTAGAAAAGTTCCTCCGGATAATGTTGTCTTGATAAAACATATTCTGGTTTAAAGGGAGAATTCGGTCATCGGTCAATGAGTGTCTTTCTTCTGGCGAACACAAAGGAAGACATTTTGAAGAACATTGACTTCCATAGAATTTTTTTTTTTACTATGGACGTAAATTGTGCCAAACAGCTGTTTGGTTCCAATCGTTATTCAAAATATTTTCCTTTGTGTTCAACTGAAGAAAGAAACTCATACACTAGGGCTGTCAAACGATTAATCGTGATTAATCGCATCCAAAATAAAAGTTTGTGTGTACATAATATATGTGGGTGCACTGTGTATAATTATTTTATACGTATATACAAATGCACACATGCTTGTATATATTTAAGAAATATTTTCACGTATGTAGATTTATATATAATTTATATTATATATAAATATAAATATTTTATATATAAATAAACATGCTTGTGTGTGTGTATATATATATATATTATACAAAATAATTATACACAGTGTCATGTGTATAATCATACATACTTTTTTTTTAAGATGCATGTTCCTCATAATATTTCATTAAAATAATCCGCTCCCCCTTGCTGCAACATCTCATCTCTTCTCTGATGATGTGTTCACTGGTGTGAGGGCGGGGCAACCTGTCACTCACATGACAAGCCCCGCCCTACATTTTTGTTCAGAAGCCGTTTCTCTCATTACAATAAGGAAACAAAAGACTATCGTTGACTTTTTCTTTTTCTGTAAAATGGTATCCGGTTTTTACAACTTCATTGACATGACAACGGTCCACCAAAATTATTTAAATAACTTAAAACTAAGTGCTTTTGTAAAATTGTGAGCTTCACATAAATGCTTTTAAATAAACCAATATTCTGCCCCATTCACTTAAAAAAAAAGAACAAGAATGAATAATAAAATCATTTTTAGTGGATACAAATAAATAAATTCAGACAGACAAGAACTAAGCCAGTACTATATTTCTCAAGGGAATCTGATCTGGAATCTGGTAGTAATATATGCAGGTGTGAAAGATATAACCAAGTGAGTCAGCTTTGTGTTTGTCAGAGGTGGTCTCACTGATTTTACCCACTGTCCTCCACATGGCTGTGCTGTGGGCTGCGGTTAACACCAGTATTGTGGTTCTGGAGTCACACATGCTGACCCTGGATTAGCCTGGACCTGCATGTGACTGTCCGTCCTGATCAGGAGATACTAATCAACGCTGGTCACTGAGTGAGTATGAAAAACACAGCGGTTCTCCATACATTTTGCATCAACAGGACTTACGCTCCAATGGAAATGTATAATCAAGATTAAAAGTGAGGTGTATTTAAGGCCTATAACACTTCCTTACAGGGTGAAATGGATAGTTCACACTAAATGCAAATTCTCTCATCATTGGGATCTTTATAACTTACTTTCTTCTAAGAAGCACTATAGATAGAGATAGTGTTGTTTATGTGCATTGTGTATATATTTGATTATATCTATAGCCTATATTGTATGTTTGATGTTTTGTTCACTTCATATTCATCAACAATATTATTGATCTGAATGTACTGAAGCTGTTGTGTGAGAACTGAGCTGGACGATGACATCATTTTTTTGCAGAACTGCTTTATAGATGAAACTAACTCATTTAATAATTGATGATCTTTACAACAGAACTGAATCAACACTGAACAGACTTCAGCTGAACAACATGCATCATTTTCCTGCTATTAAAGCTGTGAAACAATATGTATAAGCTTTATATAAATAAAGATGACTTGACTTTTGTTTTTAAACTGTATTTTTATTAAATATTAATAAAGTAAAATTGGACCGTGTCATGCTGTGACAATAAAGTGGTTTTATTGGATGAGTTCTTAGTGCAATACAGTGTGACCTCTCTGTACAGTTATAACTAGCCCACTGAGGCCCATTTATAAAAGACAGGTTATAGAATATATGACCTTTGACCTTATTCCTAAACAGTGGTTGTTTTGTTTTTAATGGCAACCAGGCAAACTCAAAAAGTCTGCCACTATAATTATCTCTCTCTTTTGTTGTGTGCTATAGTGGGTTGCAGGCTGATGGAGGGTGATTCAGTCTGAACTAAATGACTGCTCTAACAGAACGGCACCAGTGACCTTATGGAAGCATCATCATCTCACCCTGTGGCCATCTGGTAGTGTGATCACACACACATCCACCTCTCTCTTGAAAGCATGCACACTCACACACACTCTTACACAAACACACGGTGTGCTATAAACGTGTGAGCTCATGTACATGAGCAAGAAGAAAAACACATGCTTGCACACTATATTTTTTCTCTCCCTCGAAGGCAAGCACACACACACTTAGATAAGTATGCAAGAACAAAAACAAATGCATATACACTAGCATAAAATCCTACTAATACACACTTGTTTACAAGTATATAACTGAACATTGAATACTGAGGGTGATCAAATGCCAAATCATAAAGGAATAGCACATACAACAATGAAATTTTGTTATTATTTACTGGCATTCATGTTGTTCCAACCTGTAGCCTAAGCTGTTTTTCCCTCATGTAACATATTAATAGAAAATACCAATGTTTTTTTTTTTCATGTATCGTAAAGAAATGCGTGGTATCAAACCACAGTTAATATTTGATTAAGATAATATGAATCAATATTCCAATACTCAGTTATGACTTAAAAACGGGTTATGAAATTAACGGGAGCTTAGAGCAAAAATGTCAAGATCAAAAATGTTCATAAAGTAAAAAAATTAAAAAAGCCCTGAAAATTCAACTAAAACGATTACAATTTTCACGATTATACCGAAATGTGAAATTAATGAGGACCATTGATTGCAGCGATTTCTATTTACGTGACGTTTTTTGCAGCGCTGTACATTTTAACCAATCACACAGGTATCTGTTGAACACGTGCCTGAAATGGCCAATCAGAGACGTTTATATGGCCTAACGGTGAAGAAGAAAAAAAACCGTAAAACTTCTGAATGTTTTTTCAGCGTTCAGACGTAGTTTTGCAGTTTCGCGAATTATTTGATCATAAACATCATAAGTGCAGATACGATAAACTAAACATCTTCATTTGGGAGAGTAGACAGCTTCATTTATTATAGCTGGAGTTCCTGGTTCAGATGACTGCAACTACTTTTATGGTACGGTATGATGATATTTTGTTATTTTTGTCAATCCCTGGTCAAATTGGACGTTCGAAAATACCACTGGGACTGAGAATCTTCTTTAGATTTCAACTTTTGTTTTCTATAGATAGATATTAAAGCGTATGGGTTTGGAACAACATGAGGGTGAGTAAACAATGACAGAACTGGATTTTTCTCTGAACAATTCTATAGGGGTTTTACATCTAATGTTAAAGGGACAGTTCACCCAAAAAATGTAATTCTGTCATCATTTACTCACCCTTTCCAAAACTGTAAGGAACACAATTTTAGATATTTTTGATGAAATTAGAGAGATTTCTGTCCCTCTATTGACAGCTACGCAACTACCACTTTGACTCTTCAAAAAGTTCATAAAGAGATCGTAAAAGTAATTCTTAGTCCAAAGTGACACAATCACTTTACATGATGAAAAGATTGAATTTAGGCTTTTATTCATGTTTGCTTGATGTGTGAGAACCAATGATCATTCTCGTGTTACGCAACACGTTTGAGCTTCAGCTAGAACCAATGAGATTCATTCTCGTGTTACGCAGCCAAGTTGGTTGAGCTTCTTTTTTATGTTTCCTGATTTATGTTTATATGTGAATGAAATCCTCATTTCAATCTGTTCATTATATAAAGCTCTTCAGAAAGTTTGGACTAAACCGCTTAATTCATATGAATTAGTTTTATGATTTTTTATGAACTATTTGAAGAGTCAAAGTTTCAAAGGACAGAAATCTCTCAAATTGCATCAGAAAATCTTAATTTGTGTTGGTTTGGAATGACATGAGGGTGACTAATTAATGACAGAGTTTTGGGTGAACTAACCCGTTAACATGTGAATAAGACAATCATTCACTGATTATCAGAAGAGGAGATATAAACGGCATAGTAGAGATCAAGTTCTAAATATAGCATCTTTTACATCTAGGTGGTCATTTCTGTTTCATAATTCATATATTCATATATTAGATGTACACATGTACTGTTCCAAGCAGAAGCTGGCACGTACAAAGAGTCTCTGAGTCTCTGAGTTCATTCATAATTCATCTTTCATTTGTTACCGCCACCTATGCGCTTCTGTCCAGTTCAATGGCTCCGCCAGAGTGTCTACAGCTAGTAAAGTGTCATCATGTCTGGGTTGAAAAACATGTAGGGTGAAGCGTTATGTGGTTGGCAAGCCTCGCCATCAATTCCAAATGATTCAGATGCCAGGAAAGCATGCCCTGATCTGCACCAGACACAAACATACCTGTGCATAAACTCTGATGCATACACATGGTCATGCACAAACATGCGTTCACACAGCAGGTGCGCAAGAGACTAGGTCCAATGGGCCAGTGGTTCAGAAGAGGAGAGAGAGGCAATGTGTGAGGAGAGTAAGTCTCTGGTATTCACTCTCATTCGCTTGGAAGCTTTGTCATGCAGTCAGACAGCAGCTGGGCATGAGGTTACAGACAGCATGTGTGTAATTTAAACAGGACTGCTCTGAGTTCAGTTTTAATTTGGCCAGTTCAGTACAGACACAGTTCTGAGTGCAGAATTGAGAATATTCACGATTGACCTATATCTATGAAAGAGAAAAGGAGGATAGTTCACCCAAAAATTAAAATTCTGTCATCATTTATTCACCCTCTAAACCTGTGTGAGTTTCTTTCTTCTGCTGAACACAAAAGAAGATATTTTGAAGAATGTTGGTAATCAAACAGTCATACATGATGACAGAATCTTCTATAATCAGAACCTCGCTGAAGAGTAAGGTAATGTCTTTTACTTTTTTACGTTAGAAATTTTGTTTGCATTAGTGCTAGGCCATAAGATGTCTGAGTGCAAACACAGTAAATTTCTCCATAAACTCGTGTTGATACAGCAGCACTCTTTCAGTTTAGGACAGTCTCTATTTCACTATTATTTTTTTGCAAAAAAAAAAAATATTTTTGTACTCCTCTTCCCCTCTTTTTCTTTCCTTTTTGTCAGGCACTGTAAAAAAAATTGTTCCACTGTTTCCTGCCGTTATACCTTCTACCTTTCTACCTATTTCTATCTTTTCTGAGCATATTATTCTGATATTTTATATTTTTAAACTGTTTACATTTATTCATTCAGATATTTTATATTTATATGTTTAAACTGTTTACATTTATCTACCTGAAAAAGCTCTGTTCATTGAAAAGTTATCAGTGACCATTGACCAGTTAAATATTATTAAAGGAGTAGTTCACTTTTAAAAAAACTTTTGCTGATTATTATTATCTCCATATAATGGACTTCAATGGGAATCAAATGGTTCAAGGTCCAAAAGACAGTTTCAGTGCAAAAAGGGGTTTAAACAATTCCAGATGATGAATAAGGGTCTTATCAAGTGAAACCATCGCTCATTTAAAAAAAAAAATTAAAATATATAAGCTCAAATGGTCGCCTTGCTCTATTCTGTGATGCGCATTCGTGACTGATCTTGATCAAAATGAACTAATCGTTTTCCGAGTCATTTGGTTCATTCAATGAACGAATTGACTCGAGAAAAGATTCGTTCATTTTGATGAACGAGTTCGAACAGGAGAGTCACGAAAGCGGATCACAGAACAGAGCAAGGCGACCATTTGAGTTTATTAAACTTAAACTTTCCTATTTTTTTAAAAGAGTGACTGTTTAACTTGATAAGACCCTTATTCATCGTCTGGTGTCATTTAAAGCCCTTTGAACAGTTTTCAGTTTGTACTGAAACTGTCTTTTGGACCTTGAACAGTTTGGTTCCCATTGAAGTCCATTATATAGAGAAAAATGCTGGAATGTTTACATCAAAAACCTTAATTTCTTTTCGACTGAAGAAAGAATGACATGGACATCTTGGATGACATGGGGGTGAGTAAATTATCAGCAAAAGTTTTTTTTTTAAAGTGAACTACTCATTTAAATATAATTTTTAATATCTATTTCAGGTCCAGAAAAACAGGAGGCGGATTTGGAATTATGGGTTAATAGCCCATTCAATTACTCAGAAAATGTAATTCAAAAACTCAAGATGAATACTTTCATGGGCCTTCAAGCACACGACCTGCTGACACCTCAAGGCCTCTCCTGACCCGTCTGCTCTGAGAGAAGCCAGGAACGTAGGTAGATTCAAGTTAAATTAAGGATTAAATCCAATTAAAGGCACAGTCATTGAATGCAGGATTGGGATCAGTACATTTGCAGTGTGTTAGCATTTACATTTTTAAATTTTTGTTTACAATGCATGTATATTTATAAGTAAAAGTGAGGAGTATTCAGCCAATTGAGTCAGAATATATTTTTGGCCATATATTTACATGCACACACACACCCTTCTGAATTCCCCTCTGTGGCCATTTTCTTGTTTGGTTTCACAGGGCAGTCGACAGAGCCTGGATACAGTGAGGATCTGTGAGAAGAGGCAGAGGGATATGTAATTGAAGAGGCCAGCAACTCTTTATAAATAGGCTTGGGTCACTATCATTGTAAAGTGAGGAGGAATCTGATGCTAGATCAGTTTGCCTATGACTTTCATGAACACGGGCACACCCAGGATGAACCCAGAGAGGTGTAGACAACCGTGGAGAGACACAGGGAGCATGAGGGATGGATATGAGGTTATAGATAGACAATCTGTGGGTGAGGGAAAGCCTCATATCTTTTAAATGTTCTTCTATGACAGGTGTGTGACACTGAAAAAAAGCAAAACTTTTTGGATTAGATCATCACATTGAAAAGGTATGTCAAGCCTAATGTACTTCAATAAGTATAGTTTGAGCTTCAAGGATGAGTAAAGAACCTAAAAGCAGATAGGTCTAGATCAGTACAGAAATTAATTACAGTTCTTCAAAGCGGGAATCACTTTGGATAAATTGCCTTATTTAATTACCTTAATTTTGCATATTGCGCAACGTATGCATATTGCGCAACAATTTTTTTTAGAGTTCGCATGACATTGTGGACACAAAACGTCAATGTTTTTAGTAATTTCAGGGTCTTCCATTTAAACAAGCGGTAAAAAATTACATTTTGATTCAATTTTTTGTTGCCTTTTATTTAAAGCAACATCTGCACAAGTTTAGGTTTAACTGTCCTGCTCATAAATCAATTTCCACTCGAAAAAAAGACTCGATTTTAGGACATATAATTAGCCTTCATATAATTACACTGATCCATATATGCCAGAAATTATGTAATTGTTATTTTATGTTTGGCTCAAAATGTAAATGCGTCTCGTTTCCACTGCCTCAGGAATGGTTCGTGCTTATAACGAATATAACAACACAATATAGCGCAAAATATCACACGGATTTTACATTACACGAAGAGACGCATTGTCTATAGGTGTATTTACACCATTCCCCCTTTGTATTAATTCAGTCCCTTTCGATTCCTCGTATATCTCATCCAAATCTTTACGACACTTCTAAAATAACTGTCTTTGTCTTTATCATTCAGCGCCAAATAATAGCACAGAGACAGACACAAGATCATATTCATGGCAATCTCATTAATACAATTCCCTTAACTAAAACTCATATTTATTTTAGCGGGCAAAACTCACCTAAAAAAATCACCTAAGTTCAATTATAACTAGGCTAATAACAAGTAAAACTATAACCAAAAAGCCATTCATTTTGTTAAAAAAGATTCTCTTAAAAACATGTTATTATTTTAATCCACTGAAAAGTCAGTTATAAGTGACAGTTATTGGTGTTCGTGTAGAAATGTTTCATAAAAAATACAAAGAATTTTGACGTCACAGTGTCCTTCCGTAAAACGAATTCACTTTAGTTCGTTCAATTATGACTAGAAAAAATATCTTATTTACCTGAGATTACTGTTGATTGCTCACAGACAGCTATATGTCTAATTCTTTTACTAAATTTTTATATAAACCGCTTTGATCTCTTCCAGAGGAACGCTGAAGACTATGCTTGTCATTTCTAAGATTTCATATTTTACATTGATGCGCATTTTTAAAATCCGACGCGTCTCATTTGTCAGTTTACGGGCAAACACGTTTTCATCATTTTTATTCCGAAAACATAGGGGGAAATGATCACATATGAGTTATGTTAAACTCGTGCTAAACTTTCTTTTGAGATTACATTTTTTCCGTAAACATCTGGAAGAACATACGATATAAATTCTCCTCTTAAACATGGGACGATCGCAAATAATATTTCAATTTTTTTACCTGTTGCATTAGAAAACGACCGGATATTATTGAATAGCACATACACATTCTTCTGCTGGGATCCTCGATCCTGTTTTGAGACAAATGCAAATACAGTCAGTTTTATGTCAGCTTATTTGGTTCTCTAAGTTTTTTTAAGTTTTCTAGCGGTCGCATCAATTAAATTATTGTTGTCTTTAGGTCGTTACCACCAAAAATATTGTCAAAAGTATAAGGAACACATTTGTCTTTGGTTGTGCCCAGATGGACATGTGCGTCATCGAGACAGCTCACTAAAAAGTTGGTCCATGCACTCTAAAAGATGCAGGGTTGTTTTAACCCAATTTTGGGTCAAATATGCATGGACAAACTCAAACATTGGGTTAAAAATGTAATTTAAAAATGTTACCAAATGGCTGGGTTTGTCCATATTTGACCCAAAATTGGGTTAAAACTACCCAGCATTTTTAAACTGTGCATAAGAACAATCTTTATTAAATGAAAGACATATAATTGTTGCACTCTGATCTGTCACGCTTCATTTCAAAGTGCGTGTTGTTTTCAAATATGCAATAGATTATATCTCCATTAAAAGCTGTTAAATTACCTTGCGGCGTAAATTACATAGGCTATATTTTTTGTAATAAACAGGCCTATACAAATAAATAGTTGTTAAACATTGTAGGTTACTCATACATACCCGAACTCTCTTTCACGTTTCTAACTAGTTTTCTAGCTTAGTGTAGGCTACACCTTAAAAGTTGATCTCTGGGTTAAAAAAAGTTTAGTTGCAGATTTATGTTTATGAGCTAATTCTTGAGTTGTAAAATTTATTAAAAAGACCCGGTGGCGGATACGTTTTGGGCCAAGGTCAACTCAACTACTCACGGGCCCTGTACCCTGTCACGGGTGATGGCCCCTCCTTATTAAATATGTTTAAAATCAATCTTAAAAAACAATTAAAGCTGACAGAATAGCTATTTGTAAAATATATTTTATCCCTCACCAAAATGCTTTGTTTAACTATAACAACTCCTCACAATGAAACTGTCACGAGGACATTTGTCTTTGCGCAATAGTATGAGTCAACACACGGATTTCAAAACTGATTTAAATCACGAAGATGGCTTTGTTTGGTTTAATTACATATATAGCTACAGCAATTTGTCGAGTATCTACCGGACTCTTTATTGGTCGCGAAGCGAAGCAGAAAAGCGACAAGCAAACTCCGTGATGCAACTCTGTTGTAACTGGAGCAATGGTCCGGTTGATTCAGTTGGACACACATGCGTCACTACATAAAGTAATTCAATTTACAGCAAACTATAGCCTAATACTATATATTGAAACCATCTTTGAATAGCCTATCTTTGTGAATACACCATTACAAGATCAAGGTGTTACACCAGAACTTTGCCAGCAACAACTGCATCGTCACCGTGCACTGACAGCCTACTGATTAGCCTAAATATATTTCTTTAAAAACTGCAAAGGCATGGTGAAAAAAGATTTAGGCTACGTTAACAAAAACATGAATACATTGATTGTAAAAAAAGATTTATATACACATATACACACATAACAAAGACACTATCACTGTTTCTCAAGCTTTGTCGCTTTGATGAAGAAGACTTGCCTGGCACTTCGCGCTTCCGACTCCAGCGCGCGCATATCTTGCCCCGTATGAGTTGAGCTGTACAGTGAGTGGGGACACGTGATCTCATCTGATCCTGTCGATTTTGTTATAGGGTGGAGGGTCTGGGTTTTGTGTACATAAGGTCGTGTGCTGCTCGCTTATTTCTCTCTCTCTCTCTCCCCTCTCTCTCTCTCTCTCTCTCTCTCCCTCTCTCTCTCTTACTCCAAGTGCCACCGCTCCGCCTCCTCTTTTCGCAACATTGACGCAATGTATAAATGCTGGAACAAAAGGACAACTTCCTTGAAGCTTGGCGTAATTGCAATAATAGAGATAGAGAAGGGCTTCAGTGACAGAGTGATGGGAGTCCGGCGTTCTACCGGAATATCTTTACCGCGGCTTCTTTGACTCGACGTACACGTTAAAACGGAATTGCACTTTCCAGGTTATTCCAAGCCTGAAGTAAGTATCACAAACAAGCCTTTTCTTTTTCCATATCCAATCTCTCCAGCTCCGCTCGCGCTGCCCTGCTTCATAAGAGGAAATACGACGGACCGAAGCTTTGTTGTTGAGTTGCCATTCACACGGTGTGTTTTCTCTCGTGCGATTTAAATGTTTGAGGACGAAAGTTGCCGTGTTGTTTACGATTCATTACATCGGGCTTATCTAAAATTCATGTATGTATAAGCGGAGGTAGTAAGCAACCAAAGCGCGGGACGCATATTAGGTCTGAAAAGAAAGGCGCTAGTTTTTTTGAATGAATGTTTATTTGTGTTTCGCGAAGGGTTTCAACAAAAGGCGTTGGATGCGCTCTCGTTGGGGGGTGAGGGAGGGGGGTTGAAGTAACTCGCTAATGTCAATGACACTTTCCACGATTAATTTCGCGGAATCGCAATGGTTGAATCGCGTATCAAAAGAGCGGTTGGAGCGCGTAACCCATGCATACATCATCGAACACAAAAAGCTGTAGTGAAAGCCAAGCCGTGAAGTGCCGGGTTATTATATGCAACCATTCCGCCGCTCCAAAATTATACGAGGATGTGTTGTGTGTCTCAAAACCAATATATTCTCACATGTTGCTCATTCGTACAGCTGAGCGTGAACAGGCGCGCTTTATTTCAGCGGCCGAACGATGTAATGCCGATCCGATACTTTGCGAACAAAGGACCGGGGGAGAATTTCGTGAGGTGGAGGACGACAGTAGAAGAACGGGTAGACTGTTTACAATAATAACAGGATAGCCGTGACGTCGAGTGATAGACAGCGCTCTCAGCCACAGAAAAAACTTCTGAGGCATCAACAACATTCTAAATTTGGACAGGGGTTACATCATCGAAGTTAAAGCTGCTGGGGGCGGGACTTCCGGCTGGATTTGAGTTCGTACCGCTGAAGTGGCCGCTGTCTTTGTATCTGTCGGTGTCTTCACGATTGCCTCCCTTTCACTGGCACAAGCAGAGTAATGCTTAAAATGTAGTCCAGTTGCTCTGCTGACGAGTGTACAAAAATGTTTCGAGATGCTTGTTAATGGCTTATAATATTGTCGTGTATGCATTGTGTGGACCAAACTCTCCACATTTAAATGGTCAAAACGTTACCGCAGGCTTTAAGCTAACTTGAAAGAAGTAATGAACTCATATACGCGACTACCCGATCTGTGCATTATCTCTGTCTAAACGTTTAGTTTTGTGCCGGTACTCTTCATAAAACCCCATAGTGGGTTGATGAAATACCATGTAATGACTTGCTACAAAGTGAAGACAGTTCACTAATGCAAAACTAAAAAATCACTGAGTGAAAATCAATCTTGTGTCATGCAACATTAAATAGACACGATAAACTAAACGTTATATTTACTGAAATTGTGTTGCTTGTGCACACAACACAAGAGCATACATTTATATTTTACGACATATGTAATTTTCCAAATATAATGCATAAAGTGTGTATGTGCAGAATGAATTGTTTGCAGGTTGTGAGGAATATATATATTGTATAAAGTCTTTAATTATTGTTTTTTGTAAAGCTATGTGATCAGAGACCATTCAATTTGGTACACTCTAAACAATGCTGGGTTGTTTGAACCCAAATTTGGGTAAAATATGGACAAACCCAAATGTTGGGTTAGAAATGTAATTTCAAATTTTAACCCAACTTCAACTTTCACTTACAACTGTAATTTTTTTAAATGCATTTTTAACCCAACACTTGGGTTTGTCCATATTTGACCCAATTTTGGGTTGAAACAACCCAGCATTTTTTAGAGTGTAAGAAATCTTCCAGTTTGGGTCTCTAATAGATGAAGTTAAACCAAACAAACCAGCATGAGTCAGTGGCTGTGTCTTGTTAGGCCGGCCCACTTAACAGGGGTCAAAGGTTGCTGTTGTATTCTCAGACTTGACTTGCAGGCATCTATTGACTTTTGATGGATGTTGTTACTTAAGTGTGTAGTCTCTGGCCTCTGTAAAAAGGGGGGGCTGTCCCCTCACATGCTCCCACCCCCTCCCTCATACTAAAGAGATCACAGGGGTGCAGCTGCTTCAGACAGCTTTGGGGTGGGGTGGGGGTCTGAGACCCTTCAATGAGAGAACAAAACCCTTTCATAAACACACATACTCAAGTTCACCCCTTACAACTGCCCCTATTTTCACACCCCTAGAAAAAAATGTTTGACAAGTGGAGGGTGCAGGAGTGCACTGGGTGCACGGCAGACGTACTTAAACACGGCTAATTACCGCAGTGTGTGGATCATGACTAAACCGAAAGGCAAGTTCCCTTGCCTTTTTGTATTTTACTGCATCAGCTTTATTTGGGATTAATTTCTTAACAGTCAAGAGATTATCCAAATATTACACATGAATGAATAACCCACCAGGTCAATGATTTAATGTAGAGACTGTATAAATCAGATATTGCATACAAAAAAAAATAAAACAAACTCCACACAATGTCTACTTGAAGTGATACAACAATTGTAGTGGGCCCTATAGCCTATGCTGACTCAGCAAATTTTCAACAAGGTTATTTATCCTTTTACACTGATATCCTCTTCCACTTGTAACATTGATTGCCATCAAATTGAAAATAATTCTAATCTGCAAAATACCGTATATATTCCTGTTAAAGGCACCAAGATAACTCACAGAATGAAACTTTTCCTTGATAGTATGTAATTTGCAGCCCTGTGTGTCTATTTCAAGAGATTCTAGGGTGTGAAGGCAGAGGGTTTAATTTGTTTCAGAGTTTCAAACAATGAATTCAGGGTGTGTTAAACATCAGTAACAATCTCATTTTGTCAAAATGTATTATTGCGTTATGAAAAAATTCACAATATGAAACCAGACCAATTCAGAAATGAGTCAATAGTGAAATAAAATGTGTGGTGTAACAGGGCATTTGGCTGTAATCCATGCTTTATTAGCTCAACGTCTTTTAATATAGCTAATTAAACAGCCCTGTAATATTTATATGCAATCTATGTAACATTAACAAAGTTGAGGTCCATGATAAAATTGCTTTTTGACACCTATTATTTAAAAAGTGGATTACTCAAGCTATAAAACAAGCCTTTGTGAAACTTTGAGGGGAAAATCATTAGTAGTAGACATTTTTTGAGGGGATACGCTAATGTGGATTCAGTCGGCTTATTTGAGACTTGAATTCACACAAGCTACAAGAAACGGTAGGCTAACTTTTGTGTCGGGACCTCCAACTACAGAGTATATGTGTGTGGATATAAGAGGGCAGCATTAAGATTTGGATGTTCAAGTGTGTCACAAAGCAGTTGCTGAGGAAAAACCAGGTCATATCTCCCTCTCTTTCTGAGTAGAATGGATATTTTACAACACCACTGAGACCGAACTATCAGTTTGCATAGGGCGTATACAGAAGAACACCTTACATAAGTTTCTCTATAGGGAGCTGGCAGGATGAAATAGCTTAAATGACATGCATTATAGCCAAGAGCTACTTTCTTATTTTTCGAGGCTTCTGATGTTCTTATCTGTCCAGATTTGGGTGATTCCCTTCAATTGGCAAAGGCACACGCGGGCTTTCTATCCTCTAAATGGATACACGTCTTTTTATCGTGCGGTTACAGAGAATAGCTTCAAGATTGTTGTCGTTGACGGGGGATGATTTCTTCCAGTAAAATCTCTCTATCTCCCACCTTCAAAACCGCTCTCCAAGTCCATGTTCCCGGCATGCACATGCGAGCTGGGGGCGGCTCTTACCGATTTGAATGAGGAGAGTCACTTTCGGCGCCATTTTCGAGTGAGCGGCGATAACATCAACACTGAGCGCGCGCATAGAGAGGCAGCGCGCGACGATTCGTCTTAAAATTCAAGAATTGTGATCTGAATGGAAGAAAACAGCACGATCGGACCACGTTTAGAGAGCACAATCGCCTGCGATCTGATGCCGACGAGCTCTGAAGTGACCAAAAACCGACTGTGAAGGAGCCGAAGGAGAAAAAGGGGGGCTCTCTGTTTCAGCTGCGTATATGGAAAACCTGCGATTTTTAAAAAATAATTCATAAAAATAACGCTGGATGCGGGGAAAAATATAGAAAAATTCTGGAAAATACCCGAGGGTCTTAGGATTGGGATTCAGCGCGGTGGCGATGAAGATTGTGTCATTTTGGTGTTTTTTCATGACGCTTTTTGAGCGGGAGTAACGGACGAGCTGCTGCTTGCGCAGATACACACTGTTCAGTCCGAGTCTGATGATGATGTATCAGACCCTCAACTCAGATCATAGCGAAGAGACATCAGTCATCTGATCCGGTAAGATGTTTAAAACGGTTTATTCGTCGAGCTTGCCATAAAAACACTTTTATTAAAAATTAGTTTGTTTGTTTTTTTTTAGAATTGTTGTGAAACTATCTCGATGCATGTTGTTTTAGGGGGGATACTTTGCGCCATTTTATACGTCAAGACACGAAAGCCCGTGTTGATTAAAAAAAAGTTACTCGTGAGTTTTTTTTATCGTGACCAGACGCTGTCATAATGTAGCGCTCGATTGAGACGTTACAATGCAATTAATGTTACATATCTAGACAAGTAGGCGACTTTTATTAAAATAATTATGATGTAGAGTCTCGTGCTGACTTGCGTTACTACGTGGATATTATAAAACGTCAAGTGTTGTTGTGGGTAATATTTTGGTGTTTTGTGTGCATCTGGCTAAGACAACGCGATTTGTCTGCAAGAGAAAGAGATTCTTGCTTTTCAGCTTTTTTCCCCTCTCTCTCTCTCTTTATGAAATGTGAATTAGAGTTCAGCAGTGTGGTTGCAAGCACGGCAAATTCACCTTATGTAAGTTGGTAGAATTACGCACGGCTTTAGCTTATAATTATTATTACCCACGTTTATTCTTTCCTGACCTACAACAGAAATCTGCATTGTTATGTTTATTGTCAGTTTCCAGAAGCACCACTTTTATAAAAAAAAAAAATATATTTTTCAACTTCTCTAATGAGTGTCAGGGTAGTTGTTTCCAGTTTGAAACAATAAGTAACTTTTTTTGCAGTTTTTTTTACTGAACTGGATGGAAAAGGAAGCATTGAACTACTGTGGGGGTGGAATTGAAAATGCAGGCCTGTTGAGAAAAAGCCTATGTCAGTTGCAGAATTGCTGAGGTGTGTGTTCCTCTCACATTCACTGTGTGTGTGTGTGTGTGTGTGTGTGTCTCTTGGAGGGTGTGTCGCACCTGGAGATTCAAATGAGCCAAAATTATCTGACTTTTTTCACGCGTGGTTTATAATATTGGTAATTTTTGATACAGTCATACTATATAGGCAAACAAGCCATTAAATTGTACTTTATACAAGAGATAATTGTCTTGAATATATATTTTTTTAAGTCAAACAGACTAAAATAGCTTGCCATTATTTTCCAGCAGCTATATATTGTCAAAAACGAGCAAGACTTTTTGTTTTGCCTGACTTTAATATAGTGTAAGTTGTCCATTTCCATCGACTAACAATATTTTTGAGGCCAATTCTGACTTTACTCGGAGACATAAATTGATATTTCTGACTGTTTTACATTGTGTCAGAGTGACATAGACTCATAGACTTACTTAATAACTTTTTCTTCACTCACGCATTGTATTGCTGTTCATATAAATTAAGTCAAGTCACATTTATTTTTATAGTGCTTTTTACAATACAGATTGTATCAAAGCAGCTTCACAGTGATAACATGAAAGTAATACAATACAGATCAATAATATTGTTGAATATTAAATGTCCAAGCAAGGCAACTTATACCAGTTTTACAATAAATCCACTACAGAAACATACTATAATTATGAAGTGTACAGTAATCATATGGTTATATAATTAAGGAGATATTGACTTATATAAAAAAAAAATCCCTCTTTTTTGGCAAAAAAAAAACAAAACAACATTGGTGACCGAGTGATTGCACTGCAACATGCAAATATTTCTGATAGTTTAAGGAGAAACATTGAGCAAGTAAGCAAATATATATATATATAGGCCTATATATTGTTGAGCTTGACCAGTATCGTTAGCAGAAGTGTTTTTATTGCAAAAAAAAAAAAAAAAAATCCATGGTTTAATGTAGGCCTAGTCATTGCATGTTGCAGTGCAATCGCTCGGTCAACAATGTTTTTTTTTTTTGTTTTTTTTTTGCCAAAAAAGAGGGATTATTTATATATGTCAATATCTCCTTAATTATATAACCATATGATTACTATACACTTCATAATTATAGTATGTTTCTGTATTGGATTTATTGTAAAATTGGTATTAGTTAATTATTAAAGTTTGCTATTTAGGCTACCTATTCAACACACACTGTACACACATTCACATGAAACTTCAGTGTGAATTCATTAAAACATGAACCCAAAATAAGACAAGTATACATTTTTTTTATAACTTTATGTCGTAAGATGGCTTCCAGTGTACTAGATAAAGAATATGAGGAATGTATAAAACAGATATTGGCATGGCGGCATGTCTCAGTCACTGCGTGTCCAGCCACAACAACAACAACAACTATTCTTTCACGACTGAATCCTGCGCCCGGGTCTCTTCATTCACGGCCTATACAAACAAACAAATACAACCGATTATTTATGAATGCAAACAAACAAAACAATAACTTACATTTGAGTACATTTATATTTGAATGTCACACTAGTAGCTTGTTAGTGTGAGGATTGTAAATCCTCCCCCCCTCTTTGTGTGTGTTTATAATTTCATGTCAGTGTGCAATTGTGGTCATGAGGTGATCCCTCAGTGGTCTATTGTGAACGAGAGGAGGCTGGACATTATGACAATGACCCACTTAGACCACGTTACATTGAGTTTCTCTTCAGTTTAGGACTAAAGGTTACAGCATTTCTTTGACATCAGCCAGCCTGTTATAGACTCAAGATGTGTGTTAAACTACTTTGGATAATGACGTTATAGGTGTTCGGTATTAGATAATAAACTATACAATAATAAGCACCTTTTAAATCCTGTTTTTGAGTCGAATTTAGCATTTGCTAGTTGAAAAATTCCTCAAGGCCGAAGATTGTATTTGATATTATTACTCGGGCCTGTAAGTCATTTTTAATTAATGGCAGGCTATGTATATTATTAACAGTGTTGTATTTTGTTAAATGCTTATCTGTCCCTTCAAGGTCCATTTACAGTATTTTCAGCCCGTTGCAACAAATTTGTCACAAAGTAGAAATTCTCCAAATTTAACCGTGATAAACTTTGATCTTAGTGGGCGTTAACTTGTTCCCTCATGTGTCTCTGTGACCGTGACATGTTAATCACCACCATGATAGTTCATTTTGACTTGTACTAGCTCATTATGATGTGTCTTTCTCACAATTATAACAGGATTGTAGGCTTATAACCTCTCGGCTTCAGTGAAACAGCTTTGTCCAATGGCCAACTAAAATGGAGGTAAATATAATTACAATAGGTTATTATGGCCATAGCATTTATGATATTTTGTTGTGCTATTTAAATTAATTTGAGGCATCATCAACGGTTATATTACTTGCATCGATTATATAATAGTTTTCACATTGTGTAATTTGGTTTTTAAGTGGGATCGTGTTTTATCATGTCAGTAATATAACCTATTTTTTTAATATGACTGATAGTGACTCTTTGAAGTACTGTAAATGCAGAACTGGTCCCAAAATGAGTTTGAGGTTTCAGATGTGTGTGTGTGTGTCACCACACACACACACACTCTTTGTGCTGTTAGCTCATTTCAACGTGCCCACAAAGTTATCGAAAGGCCTCTAAGATTCAGAGAAGTTGGTTGAAGTAGTAGCTCGAAGGGAAAACAAGACGAGTCACTTGGCTGTTTTATTATCAAGAAGCCTGAATGTTGGGGCGTTTGCTTTTGATTTCCTAGCTTCACTTGCTGGTAAACCGATGGGTATGAAAAAAAGATTTTCGGGCCTAACTCAGGCCTCAGTTTGTGTGTTTGTTTGCTCAGCGAGATCAGAGGCAGAGGACTCTCGATTCTTGGTGGGTGTGTATCTGTGTGTGTCCTTTTGTAAACGATCATTTAGATGCGAAACACAGAAATGAAAATCTTGATCTGAGTGTCAATTACAAAGCTATCTGCTAAGAGGAACACAGCGCCAGCCGAGCTTTCTGATGCCAAACAGCCAGAGCTCTTCATTGTAAGCTCTTCTTAGCACTACATGTGCTGCCAGGCCTGCTCCTATCTGACGTTATAGCAGGGCAAATGCACTTGTTATGGGGACTGGCTCTGTATACCACCATTTAAAGTGCTTTTTTTTTTTTTTGTTAAATTCATATGCTATGAGATGACTTGCTTTTGTGCCGTAATGTTTCATGTACAAATGCAATATAACAAAATGAATATAAAAAATGTCACACATTCAGCGCCTTTAAGATTGACCAAATAATAAATTAGTAACATCTTATGATTTGTAAATTGTGCAAGAAAAAATGTGTAGTTTAGTTAGTGTTGTATATTCAAGCGTCCTGTGCTTTATTTTGAAATATAGTGACAAGTACAATTAGGGCTGTCAAAACGATTATTCGCATCCAAAATAAAAGTTTGTGTTTACATAATATATGTGGGGGTACTGTGTATAATTATTTTATATATATAAATACACACACATGCTTGTATATATTTAAGAAATATTTTCATGTATATTCTGTATATAGATTATATATAATTTATATTATATATATAAATATAAATATTTTATATATAAATAATATTTTTTTTCTTAAATATACATGCATGTGTGTTTTTTATATATATATATATACAAAATAATTATACACAGTACCCCCACATATATTATGTAAACACAAACTTTTATTTTGGATGCGAATAATCGTTTTGACAGCCCTAATATATATATATATATATATATATATATATAAATACACACACATGCTTGTATATTTAAGAAAACAATATTATTTATATATAATATAAATCTATATACAGTGTTTACATGAAAATATTTCTTAAATATATATACAGGCATGTGTGTGTATTTATATATATAAAATAATTATACACAGTGCACCCACATGTATTATGTAAACACAAACTTTTATTTTGGATGCGATTAATCGTTTGACAGCCCTAAATTTTATTGTATTTTGTAGTTTTCAGGAGTACACTCGCATGTACAGTACACTACACATGCACAAAGATAAAACTAAATGTCAGATTGTTTTCTTCTATCACATTCTTATGTGTAGAAGTGTCCATTCACACACACACACACACACACTTATGTGCTGCTTTGCCCCCTTTGCCTGTTACTCTTGTAAAAGCAAATGAAATTATGGGAGCAGCTTCCCCTTTCTGTGGTAGGAAGTGAATGTTTCTCTGCGAACTTCTGGCATACGAAGTTACAGGGAACAACGCATCTAACTGCAGCCTCATAAAAACACACTAATCAGACGAACCCCTTCACGTCACCAGGCTAATCAAATAAATGATTTTGGTTGAGTATGTTGTATTTTGTTTAATCTAGGTACACAAGTTGTAATGTAACGGTCAATATAAATTACTTGAATGTGTAAATGAACTTTTTTTGGATTGGCTTTTAGGTTTAATTACCCTACATATTCAGTCACTGTGAGTCAGTTAATATTGAGACAATTTCATGAAAACCATCATTGAGATTTATGCCTTTATGAATGAGATATTGGTATAGTTCTCATTAGTAAAAATAATGAATTTATAATTGTTAGTGTAAAATAATTTTTGGTCCCACTTTATATTAAGTGGTACTTACCTCGAAAAAATAAGTACAATGTACTTATTGTGTTGATGTTGTATTGTGAAACACTTGTGCTGCTATTGAGGTGTGATACGGGTAAGGTTAGGTCAACTGTGTAATTACATGCTTGTTTTTTAAAAAATATAAGTACAATGTAAAAATATGTATGTACACAATAAGTCCATTGTATCAAATTATTAGTTTCAGTGTAAGTGTATAGTTACTTAAAGCCACTTAATATAAAGTGGGACCTAATTTTTAGTTGTTGATGTTTCTAAGTAATTCAGCCGAAATTATGTTTTTTTTTTTTTGTTATATTGCTTGAACATCTGTGTGCTTTCAAGATATCCTGTAAAAGTTAGCTAGTTTTTCAAAAAGTGTGCCAGTATTAGATCAAGTTTTACATTTATATATTTTAGTGTGCATTATTAAAATTTACTTTGTGATATTTGACATTTGTCCTTTAGTTTAGATATCCTTTGTATGTTGAATATATATAATAATAATATATTTCGAATATATATATATATATGTATAGTGTGTGTGTGGTGTGTGTAATTAAACCACAGATTTTGTGCCTTTTGTTGAGAATGGTAGAAATTACACAAACACACACAGAGAGAGAGAGAGAGAGAGAGAGAGAGAGAGAGAGAGAGAGAGAGACACCATGATACGTAAGAATTTATCTTCAAACTAGATTATGCTGCATTCATTTAAATCTTTTGTATAATATTTTATGTAAATTGTAAATTACACTAGTCCAGTAAAATAATACACTGCATGCTATACAGATGGTACACTTTTGTATTTTTTTTTACCAGAAATTATATTTTAAGAAACATAAGAGCCAAAATTTGTGCTACATATCCCTTTATTTTTGTTTTCTCCAGGAAAGGAATGTAGAGCACACGGCATGACAGTGAGCGGTGACAAAGTCAACTAACTGTAAGTACACCACTGACTGACTGAAGTTTTAACTCTTTAGCTTTTGGGTGTAAAAATACAGTGTAGGAAACGGGCGGATTTCTGATATGCATAAAAGAAAATCTATAGAAAACTCATTTTGCTATTGTCTAACAAAGAAAAAGCAACAATAAACTGAAAGGCATAGAGACAGAGCAAACAACACAAGTAAATATTATTATGTGGGAGGTTACAGGCTTTGTCAGGGAATGCTTTTATACCCCCCCACACACACATCCCCTGAAAACTCAATGGTGCTCTTTTCATAACCTGTAATTTTAGCCTTATAGACAGCAGATGCTCCATTGTCCTCTTGCTTGTTACACCAAAAGTTTTTTTGTCAGTATTGGCTCACCTGGTACAAAAGCGCTTGAGCGTATACTGAATGAACAGAAACCTGGGGGTGGGGTTTGCAAAAACACAACATGATAAATATTGTAAGTTAGTCATGCCTGAAATTACTGTTATTATTAGTCGTTATTTTGCACTTTGCACAAGACTTCGCATAAGAGTCATGTCAAATATAGTTTGACAAAACAGAACGAAACCTTGTTGTTCCGCTTACTCATAAAAGGCCAGTCTTGACTGATTGGAATTACATCAATGAATATACTTGCAAATCTTATATTGAATATGTACAAATTAGACAGAGTCAGTAAATTGCTTTCTTGTTTGAATACACTCAGTTTATATGTTTTAACAGTCACTAAAGGTTTGGATACAGTCAACTTTTCAATCATGGTGTACACTTACCTGGCAATTGTGATTTCATTAGTGTGAGGATGTGTAAGAATGGTGTAAATATCATGTTTTTTTTTCTCAGAACAGGTACTGTATTATCACATCTGATCAAGATTATGCAAATAGATTTTGTGCTGGGTACTTCTCCAGAAATATCCACTCATCACCATAGAATAGAAATGTGCTGTTAAAAAAAGAAAAAAAGTTAAAATATATACTTATATTGAGCAGGAATTTGGGTTTGTGTAAATAAAAGTTGTATATCTTCTAAAACACATGCTCATTTAATTTGTGCATTTGTCAAACTCAAAGCTTTTCGTGATCTTACACTTTTTAAACCTGGAAAACAATGCATTTGACCTTGAACTTATTTTGGTTTCCATTTAAAACAAAAACTAAAGAAATATCTTCACTTCACCCCTGAAACGTTTTAAAACAAATTACACTCGTGCACTTTTTCCTTCTCAATGACCATGCTGCGTGTCCATCGCAAAGTAAACAAACGTGAGAAATAACAGCCCACTTATAAGCCGAGGAAGTCTCACGTTTTAATCAAAATCGCAGCTTGTCGTTTTATTCCTATCTTTGATTTTAGATTCTAATGTTCTGAGCAAGCATGAATGTTTGTCAGTATCATTTTGACATCATAATGTATCCATATTGACACTCATGACTCGTTTGTTGGTCCTGTGTTTTCAGATTGCGAAACGAGGGCCGTGTGTGCGCGGCTGTGTGGGCGCGCCTCGCGTGAGTGCGTGAGCGCGCGCCCTGTGCGGGGCCTGTCGGTACTGTAGCAGCACAGAATGGTTTGTGAGTTATAACGGGGGTGCAGGCCGTACTGTGCTGCGGCAAGAACAACAGGACAGACGCACACAAACGGGTGAAAAGGACAGAAGGGAGGTGAAGTAGGCAAGAACGGCAGCAGCAACACCACCACGTGTGCCAATAAGTCTCCTGAACTTGGCCGTGTGACTGACTGACTGACTGGCTGCCTGGCTGTAGCAGCACGTAAATATTGGAGTCAAAGCACTAGCGAATCCTCCAGTATTGACCGTGCTGCTGGAGTTAGGCGGGCCGTTTACCGTCTGTGCTTCGGGATCCCTCATCTCGTCAGGAAGACCAACGAAACGACTGATTTATCACATGCCGGTGTTTTTATTCTTTTAATCGTTTTATTGCTTTTATTCTCTTGAGAAGTGAAGACATGACGTTTGATGAAGCTGTATACTTCTTAATGTGCTTTTTTTAATTGGTCAGATGCTTCTGTAAAAGTGATTTGAGCTCGTTGATAATGTATGTACACGGGAAATACAATTAAAAGCATTAACTCACAACAATAGCATCAAGTCAGATTAATTGCAGAGCCGCGCGCGCTGTGCGCAAATTGTGCAGTTTTTTTTTTCAAAACTATAAATCTATAGCATTTCTCAACATATTTTAATAATCAAGACTGTATTAATAACTGTTTTGGACGACGCACATTGCTGAAGACAGTTTTAAAAAAGTGTAGTGTAGTGTTAACATCATCACGTCAGTAAATGTACCTTCCATCTTTTCTACATTTTTAATAACGCAGCATCGCCATCTTCTGGGAACTTTAACTGGCTTGAGGTTTTCGGATCACCCCTGTTTTTCTTTTGAGTTAAGATTTGGGGAAGGGGTACTGACTGAATCACCAGTTAGATCATCCTCCTTTGGCACTTTTCGCTGGGTTTTATACTCGTGTTTCTTTCCCTCAGTAAGAGTCGTTATGTTTACACTAAAACGCTTGGTTTTCTCCTCAGGCGCGACATTGAGGAAACATCCTTCAAATCCTGTCCAGGTTACGGTCACTCGGACCAAATGCACTAAAAACGGTCAAATAAGCAAATGAAGGATGACAATGTGTTGTAAGAAAAGCTTGTCCTTCTAAAACTTGTCAGGGCACTTCGACTCGAAACACAAAGTTGACCTATAGTTGCCTTAAAGGGATACGACTGGACAAATACCGCAAAGACGCGCCTGTCCTGAATAAAATGTAGCCCCCAAATTCAACTAACTTTATTAAGAAGTGAGTTAAGAACACTGTTAACTCTAATATCTAGCCACATTTACACTCGCTTGTTATGTAACGTTACCTGAACCTGGCTCCGCTATCTTCACCATGGGCTTTTTGAGTTCAGTATGCAGATACATGAAACCTAGATTATGTTGGACGACGAAGCGATCCTAAATAATAAAAACGAACATGACAATTAAATGTGTTAAACCCAGCATCAAAGTAGGCTAACACACAAAAAGGCCATTTCTCTATCTATGACCAACCATCAACTAATTTAAATTTCGTCTGTGGCGTCCAAGGCTAGAACTGAATATGGTTGAGACTTACTGTGAATATAACTTGTGACGTTTAAACAGACCTTATACTAATAGCCTATTTATACTTGTACTGCACGTATAATTACAAAAACTAATGATAAATCATCTGCACTGAATGGTTATGTGTATTTAAGTCGCACAATAAAGATAATCGCTACTAATTTAGTTCGTAAAAATGAATGGAAAATGCCTGAAGCTAAAAAAAGTAAAGTTACTTGTGTGAAACCTGCAGCCTAAACATCGCCAATAAACACATTAAAACAAATCTATAAAAGCATTTTATTCTGATTGTGATTGGTCACTTATGGTTATATAACCGCACTTTTTTGAATACCAAGAAACTGGTGTCACTGGTGTTGAACGTGATGCCTTCAACATCATCTGAAATGGATTCGTTAGTCGTTAAAACGAGATGCCCTTATTTGACACGTCAATTTATATTGTACATAGGATTACATAAAAGCAGGCACGAGTGAAATCAATGAAATTGTCGAATGTGATACATCACAGACATTACATGCCAACCGATAAAAAGGAGAGGAAAAAATAGGGCAGAGACAACGTCACTTTCTTCTGCTTTTACGTCACTCCCTTGTCATGTCACTGAGGTTATTTCTTCCCTAGGCTGAACTAGAGCTTGAATACTGTAGTTTAGAGTACGCACTGAACAATTTCTGAAGCGGTGCACTAAAAAGGGCTACTTTTTTCTCTTTTTCTGAATAAGCTATTCTTGGCAGGTACGGCGAGATCCTCCCCGGTAATTTCCACAGAAATCTCATTTTGGAGTGTCACAGCTGAGCAACGCGCAGGTTTATGCTGAAATCTGATTGGGCAGTTCTGAAAATAACGGGTTTGTTGTCATTCAAAAAAGCCAAGGCACGCAGATAAGTGCGCTTATGTTCAGCATCTCATTACTGTTTCTAACGTTAACTAGTTACGCAAATGCATCAGAGCTCATAATATTACCTCATATATGTCATCACCTGCACCTCAAATTCACAACATGTAGATTTCGGTAAAGTTATTAGAAGTCTAAACCCACTAAAAAGTTAAAAATTAAAATGTTCTCTCGTATTACTTGGTATTTATTTATGAATTATAAAAACAGCATAAGCTAAATCAGAAATTATTATTAAAAATAAATAAAAAGGTCGACAGGGAGACCATGATAAAAAAAATATTGTGACTACTTTACCTTTTTTGGTCCATTTACCTCGACATCTGCTTACTAGTCACCCCAAAGGACAAGACCGTGATGTTAGTCACAATAATTAGTTTCTACATTAATGCAATAATCCCATGAAAAGTAGGGATGTTGGGTAAAACAGTTCCACCGCATAAGTGCGAACACATCACGCGCTCTTTTATTGGATAGAAACCGCGCGCGCCAGTTACCAGGGTACTCTGCAAACGCAATCATGGCGCTTGTTGCTGTGCAGATTTCAACACTAGCAACTTCAACAACAACTAGCAAAAGTTAATATATACGTTAAGTATTACACAAGTACCAAGCAATTTTTTTCTTCAAATTTTTTTAACTAAACCAGTCTTTGATGTGAGAGCAAATAATAGGCAATGTGAACATAAGTATAGATATATATTCGTTTTTGAAAGAAGTTGCTCAGATATAGATACCCCCTTACTTTCGAGCGGTAAGGTTGTTGCTATGCAAAACTTCACAGCTGTAACTGAGTGGCAGAGAGCAGGTTAAAAGCTTTTAAGGTCACATCGATCCCGATTCTTCATGTTTGCGCGCTCTGTCTCGCACATTCTGCGTGCTCGCGCACACACATATCCAGACTTGCACACATAAAGTAAGTAAAAGTAGAAACAGTAGCAGTGTTGACTTGCAAGATGCACGATAATTATCGTATTTGTACGATAATTTTGACCTCTAATGAAAAAAATCCCATAATGTACGGTAAATAATCATAGGGCTCCTATAGGCTACTCATCTAGCCGTGGAGAAGAACGTAAACACTTGTCTTCCAAAGACCAAAGTTAAAGGGATAGTTTACTTTGAAATTATTTTTTGATATGTTTTAGCTTACCTAAAGGGCATCCAAGATGTAGGTGTCTTTATTTCCACAGTATTTTCAATTTTTATATTTTTAGGTCAAATCGTTCTTGTCTGTCAGTCATATAATGCAGGTCTATGCGGTCCACCTCAAAGAGCATGCACAGAGAAGTCCAAATTAAACACGATTTAATGACTCGTAAATGTAAGTACACTACACATTGATGGCCTAAGACATGAAATGAGTGGTTTGTGTGAGAAAACGAACTGTATTTATATCGTTTTTACCTCTTGTAATCACAGTCACGTCTAAGTACTCTGAGGGCGAGAGCGCTTCTGTCTGCGCTCGTTGCATTGATACACATTGATAACCGCTAATTTCGTGTCTTAGGCCATCGGTGTGTACTTGGACTTCTCTGTGCATGCTCTTTGAGGTGGTGACCATAGACCTCCATTATATGACTGACAGACAAGAAAGGTGTGACCTAAAAATATCAAAATTAAAACTACTGTGGAAACAAAGACACCTACATCTTGGATGCCCTTGAGGTAAACTAAAACATATCAAAAATTTATTTCAAAGTGAACTATCCCTTTAATGAATTCTCGGCCAATCATTGTGGAGAATGACTCTCGAGCACAAATTGATGTTCCTCTTGTATATTGTGTAGAAAAACATTAACATGTCATAGGCTATCTGTGTGTTTTGCAAGAAGAAGAAAAAAGTTAAAAACAAGTTAACGTTCCTGCCACTGTGCTTAGGTCAGATTAGATTATTAGCAACGATAATTTAGCAACAATAAAGATATTTTTTCAGGTCGTGTCAAAAAGTTGTTGGTCTATAAATAGCTGTATTCTGTACGTTTGGCTCGCTTGCTATCATTTTCTTCACAAATACGAACATTTTGAGCTTCTGGTACTTGGACATTTCCAATCTGGCAACACTGAACATTATACCATAAGTGAATCGTGCCTGAGGCGTGTCAGCCCATAACATTCTGCCTAACAACTCGATTTGTGTTCCACGTGGAAGAAGTCATGGGTGAGTTATATTAATGATAACAGGATTTTTTTGGCCGAGTTTTATCTCCTCAGTAATAGTTGGCCCGTTGGTTGGTCACTAGAGGTCGCCGTTGAACTATCCTGGAAATATTTTTTTTTAAGTAAGAGAAAAAAAAACTTTCCATACGTCATATCCGGTTAGCTTAGCATCTAGGCAGAGTAAAATGACCTCCTTTGATTTATAGCACAGATAACCTCATAAAACAATTCAACAGAGCATAACCACATTATTGAACGAAAGGTGTTGTTGCGTGAGAAATACCATAATGGCGGCTTTATTTTCGTGCTGTTTTGCCTGTTGTGGAGACAATAACAGTGGCCACGTAACGCTGAAGGAAATGCCCACGGTTCAGCTGGACACTCATCACATGGGTAAGTGATGAGATATGACTTTTCAGACACATTATTGACAAAAAAGGGTTCGAATCTTCCAGAATGAGACACAAGGCTGTCCTTCAGAAAGTGCCTGTCTAAGTGTTGTGATCATTTCAGTACAGACTCGATATAGCCTATGATCTTTGAGTTTGGCATCTAATAACAATATGCGTGTAGATTACTCACTGGGAATTTCGTGGTATTTTTCTTTGAAAAATAATAAATCACCAGTAGTAACTTAGTAGAGTGAAGCAAAATCAATAGCATGAAGAAGAGCACATGAATTATTGGTAGTAATCATTTTTTGTTCTCTCTGTCATCTCAGTAAATCATTATTATCATCGTATTTCAGGCACTGATGTTGTCATTGTAAAGAGTGGAAGACGTATATGTGGGACTGGTGGGTGCATTGCAAACGCCCCTCTCCATCAAAACAAAAGCTACTTTGAATTCAAGATTCAGTCCACAGGTAAGATGTGTGCAAGCATTTACTGTATGTAGACTGAAAGATTGATAAAAAGTTCATCTTAGTCATTAGGTTTGACTGCAGTGAATTTTGCCCCTTGCAGGTGTGTGGGGATTAGGAGTGGCAACTAAGAAGGCAAATCTAAACCAGATCCCTATGGGTAGAGACCCACACAGTCTTGTGCTCAGACAAGATGGCACCGTGTACCACAACAACGAAGAAAAGAACCGATTACCTGCTAACAGCTTACCGCAGGAAGGAGATATTGTGGTGCGTAACAGTGGCAATAATGTTAATGTCAAATTAATATGGGATTTGTTATTGGTAAATAAATCGATTTGTGTGTGCTTTCATTCTGGACTGAATTTGGGATTTGCTGCCTATAATAATAACAAAGGGTTTATTCACTCAAAAATGGAAATTATCCCATTATTTGAGTCTCCCTCAAGCCATCCTAGGTGTATATGACTTTCTTCTTTCAGCCAAACACAGAGTTATATTAAAAAATATCCTGGCTCTTCCAAGCTGTATATTGCGAGTGATTGGTGCCATGGATTCTGAAGCCCAAAAAAGTGCATCCATCCAACTTAAAGGGATAGTTCACTTTGAAATTAATTTTTGATATGATTTAGCTTACCTCAAGTGCTTTGTGGTCTTTGTTTCCACAGTATTTTCAATTTTGATATTTTTAGGTCAAACCGTTCATGTCTGTCAGTCATATAATGGAGGTCTATGGTCACCACCTCAAAGAGCATGCACAGAGAAGTCCAAATTAAACTTGATTTAATGACTCGTAAATGTAAGTACACATTGATGGCCTAAGACACGAAACGAGCGGTTTGTGTGCGAAAACGAACACTATTTATATCGTTTAAAAGTAATCCATACTGCTCCATTGGTTAATAAAGGCCTTTTGAAGTGAAGTGATATGGTTTTGTTAGAAAAATATACATTTTTACATCTTTATAAACTATAATCTCTGGCTTACGTTGATGGTCGTACGGCTCTATTTCCGGCAGAAGAGTGACCAATTCCAGTGCTAATTGTTCATTTTGTGTGTAATAACTTTATGTATCTAATTTATTTGTGTGAATGCAGGGTGTTACATATGACCACGTGGAGCTGAATTTGTACCTAAACGGAAAAAACATGAACTGTCCGGCATCTGGCATCAGAGGAACCGTTTATCCTGTAGTTTATGGTGAGTATTGTATAAAATTGATTCATAACTATTACTAAACGCTAACATCTTTGTTTTATTGTAAGTGTAGTTTTGAGAGAAGACTTGTTCTGTTACTCAAGTAACATATTTACAGGATTGCCTTGATTACTCGGCAGTTTGTGATGAGTTGCACAGAAATCTCAGTCATGAATTGTTTTAAATTGTTCTTTGATGCACAATATTTATATCTATCTTTCCTACTCTGCTGTACATATATATTTAAAACTTCAAAGACGAACTTGCAGCATTGTCTCAATTGGTAAAGTTCTGCAAAATCTATGGATGCAGCTTTTTTTTTAACTAAAATTTAGGGGAAAAAAATATTTTGTGTATATACATTGAAAGGGTTGAGTTTGCTTATATGAAGAGTTCAAATAGACAATTTTTTTTCACGAATTTCAAGCTTTTGGTCATTTTTGGTCATTTTTTTCTACAATGCAATATTGTTAAGTATACGTTTTTGTTTAATAACACATCTAAACATGTATGCCTTTGTCTTGTCCCTCACAGTGGATGATAGTGCAATACTGGATTGTCAGTTTAGTGACTTCTACCATACTCCTCCACAAGGCTACCAGAAGATTCTTTTTGAACAGCAGATCTTCTAAAGTTCATGACATATTGTATATAAACTAAAGATATGTACTCCACAGCCGGGATCTGAAGTGCTATGGTTATGAATAATTTCTAAATATTGTGTGGCTCAATTGAAATGTCATCTGTGATTTTGACTTGTGTAAATCTGGGCTCTTTCAAGTCATCCTATGTTTTTAAGATGAACTCAGTGAGTGATAGCATCTGTGCACACGTTTAACTTGCACTTTGTCAAACACTGTACATTTCCTGATGTTCTAAAAGTACACAAATTACAGATGACAATCAAAGCTTTATACTTTATACATTTCAAGAGAACAAAGTGGTGCTGACTCAAGATGTTAATAATGACTCAAAATACTGTACGGTTAAAAGCTCTTTTTATTGTTTTATTCGATTTCATATTGTCTGGTTTGATCTGCAGCCCACAGAACATAAACATAATAATTTTGATTGGTTCAAGCTCTTCAAAGACAAATATTTAAAATTCAAGAGTTCATATTTTACCTAGTCTCAAATTATATCTGACTGTCTGTGTTCCTTATTTGTGGTTTGTTGTTATTAATTACAAAATTGTCTTAAACTAATGAATGTTGAATGTGATGTGTTTTTGTATGTTCTAATCTGACGGGTCTTATTTTTGTCTTGTGTCATTTAGTAATAAATGTTTTACTTTTCTCACATGTCCATATAGACGTTTTCTGTGGTAAATACCTTTATTTAAGACTTAAATGTTACTGTTTATTATCAAAATGCAACTTTCTACTGAACGACCATCATCTCTGGCTTGTCTAGCGTACTGTACTGCGCGGTGACGCATCTTTACTTACGTTCTTGGCGCGATAACTTGCGCAATCTACCTACGCACACTGACGCAAATCTACTGTACGGGTCCATTGAAACACATCGCCTTAATAACTCCAATACTGTTTCACTGTCAAATCAAAGCACACTTAACACTGAACCCCTTAATGTTGTAGGGTAAAACGCTAGGCTGTATTCACAAGACATATTTGTCCAAAAAAAAAAACACTTTATCAGATAGGACCCTGCCATCTCACTCCGGTTCTAAATACCCCGGTCCGACTCTTTTCCGCGATTCGGATCTTTCCCATTATGGAGTTTATAAATATATATAATTTAACTTTAAAATATTTAAATATTATTTTAACTCATCATGGTCACTAACATCCCGCCGTGGTATCTGCTCTAAAATGATCAAACAAAGGCAAAGCACACACAATTGCATGTTTCCGTTCAATTTTGCATGCATGATTCAGTTCATAGAGTGCATAAATGCATAGAACCTATTTGCATATCCAATAAATAATTAGCTCGACGTTTTTTTTTTGATAAAACAGATTAACATTATTATAAAATGTGTTGACAAAACTTTCTTGCTTTAAATATAAAGCATTTAAGTGATTCATAAACATATTTTCACTTCTAGGACAGGCTATTTCTAACATTTCAGAAAAAGAAGGTGCGGTTCAATGAGTCGGTGGGAAACGCTAATTTTGTGAAGCAGTTCATTAAAGAAGATCCGACTCAAGTGAATGATTCATTCACATCTCGGACATCGAAACACCCCCCGCCCTCCTCCTCCTCCTCCTCCTCTTCCTCCCTGAGCGGAGCTCCTCTGCGCGTCGGTCGGGAGTCACTACAGACACACATACACACAGAGCCATGGCCGAAAACGCCGGCTTGGAAAACCATCGCATCAAGAGCTTCAAAAACAAGGGGCGAGATGTGGAGGTAAGTCCACCGGATACTTTGGACTCCGGGCTTTTTTCCCCACTTCGTTTTCCTTCTCCTGAGTCTCTGTGGTTCTGGTTTTATGGTGTCAGAACGGAGCGGGTGTTTGTGGACCCAGCAAGAGCATCATGCGGAGCGGGCGCGGCCTACATAGAGGCCTCTTTAAACACTCATTTCCCTTCAATATTCACGAGATAATCGCGGCTATAGTCGGACTTGAGCTGTAATAGAGCATTATTTAGTCGTGGAATATTAAGACAGGTTTATTTGTTAAGTCGGTTGTGTGGGTCAGCTGTTAATTTTCTGTTTTAAATTGCGCTGGGCCAAAAACATGCAGATTTATCGTGTTAGCATGTGTGCTAGTTGCTAACTGGTTAGCAAGCGGCAGATTAATCGTCTACTAGTCCGTTTATTCTTGTGTTTTCTTACCCATACTTTTTAACATTCATGTATGGAAGATAAACACCCTAAACATTAGCAAATAATCTCAAATGTAAGTTGTGAACCAGATATATGCGACAGAGACAGGTGTTTTAATACCGGCTTTAGCTAGCTCTCCCAAACTGAACCAGTGACCAGTCATACCTCAACATCTGACCTCTTTATTGCTTGTTTAGTCACGCCAGTCTAGCAGCACTGCTGTAGTTGATCTTAATGTACGTGTCCATTGGTTAGAGATGATTATGGTGGTTTAAAAAAGATGACATTGTGAAATGTAAGTTGGTTAACATCACCTGTAGGTATACTAGAGCTACATAAGCAGGATTTTATTACCTTCAAACTGGAATGAAAACCTCTATGGTAGTGCTCCTAAATTCATACCCCGAATGCAGGCTGCACTGAGGCGACCTAGAAATATTAGTAAGCCAGGTTGTGCAGTAAGATGATGGATTATATAACACAGCAGTGGAATTTTTCATTCTTTGACATAGTTGCCTTTGGCTTGCCGCTCACACACGTTATGTTTAAGTTTGTCATGAGTTTTAATTTAGCTGTCTGGTGATATGATTGACATTTTAAACCTGTCATTCATACGCATCATTTACCCATGGCAGTGAGAAGATCCACTGAAATGTTCTTCCAGTCAAAACCCTTTATCGCAGTCTGAAGTATGTTTCATAAGATTGTGCTGGTTTTAAACCTGTGAGAAACATTTTATGTTCAGTTGTCTTTTTTTGAAGAAGTTTTTAATAAAGTAAACCCAAATATAGTTTGTGTTTTTAACAAAAATAAATTGTAAACACCTGAAATTGTTTTACCATTCATTTTTCTCGCCCATAAAATAGCCATAGAAGATGACATGGTGTTAAAAAGCTACACACAAACCCATGGCCGTGATAAACATCAACCAATAGTTATTGAGTTTGTCTCTACACCAAATAGTTGTCAATTGAACAAAACCTTTAACTACAAGTATATCTTTTGATGTATAGACTATTTAGCAAATCTCAACTTCTTGATCACTTAATGCATGTCTTATGGATGCACAATATATCGGCCACCATATCGGTATCGTCCGATATATGTTAATTTTTAATGTTATCGGCCTGGTAAGAAAATGTGGCCGATATATTAAAGCCGATAAATAATGTAGTATTCCCTTCAGCGGAGACACTTGTTGAGCACTGTTTATGTTTTTGAATCTCTTGAAATATGATTGAAATTTCTTCAAAAAATGAAAATACGTTTCGTTGCAACATCTGTCATATCGGCTACATAACACTATAGTGAGAATATCATTATAATCGTGTGCTTGGGACATGGGTTTAATTGTGAGACTTTTGTTTTTGTAATCAGGCTCTCAAAATTGTACAAAAATTTGGATTTCAATTTATCGGCCGATATATCGGTTATCGACTTTCAAATAAAAAGAATTATCGGTTATCGGTATCGGCCAAAATTTTCATATCCGTGCATCCTTAGTATGTCTATGTAAACTTTTTTTTTTACAAATGTAAAAATGTAAACTTTTTTATTTATTTTGTTTATGTTGTATATGTAGCACACCCGCATACAAACAGTAAACTTAAGTAAAGCGATATATACTATATAAACAAAACAAAATTGTCTACTGTTGTGGATGCTAATATAGTTATCTTATAGCTATCGTTCTTGGTGTGAACAGGCCTTAAAGCAAGATGATGTTCAAATATTCTAGACTTTAACATCATGATTTTCTGTAAAGCTGATTTGAAACTGTATTGTGAAAAGTGCGGTATAAAGTTGATATCTATAACCAAACACGTTCGGTTAAATTAAGAAACATGGCTAACGTCACGTCTAACTCAGAGGACCACCATAATGAGTGTTCAAAGTCCCTTTCAAATGAATCGTTTAACACTAAAGGTTCAGCGATTACATTTACGAAGAACTCATTTACACTCACACCCTGTTGATGCTGGACATCATTATCATCTTGTGCCTTGAGCTCATCCGAGGAACCCCTGAGGCCTTCCTCAAGATTAATGGTGCGAATTGACTATAGGCCGCTGGTGTGTGACTCAGCCGTCAGACACACATGGCTTTGGATGAAGCCAGCAAAGCTGTCACCCTTCTGCAGCTATTCCGGGAATTTGCAAAGTAGATTCAGATTTCTCATCTTGTGTTCCTAAGAGCGAAGGGCTTGTGCGTGATCCATTTGATGTGGCCAGCAACGGACTCTGGAACTGTGGGATTCTTCGGCTCATTAGCTGCTAGATTTAGCCAATAACAAGGATGTACTTGTAGCTAACTGAGGGAATGACGAGTGCTGCTGTGTTTTGCATTGCTAAGTGACTGTGGGAAAAGAAACGACTGCCATGTCACATACTTACTTGATACCAGCCTCAAAAATGGTTAAAAGAGGGTCTGAAGAGTTTGTTAAAATTTGCACATTATAATCAAAGAACATTTGTGATTGGTTTATGGGGCTGGGTATTGATTTGGATTTGTTCTATGGCTGTGAAACGATTAATCGCGATTAATCGCATCCAAAATTAAAGTTTGTGTTTATGTAATATATCTGTGTGTATAATTATTTTGTATATATAAATACACACACATGCATGTATATATTTAAGAAATGTATAAATGCATGTATATATTTATACATAATTAATATTATGTATAAATATTTGATATATTAAGAACACATTTTTATTGAATATATATACATACATGTGTGTGTATTTATGTATACAAAATAATTATACACACTACACACACATATATTATGTAAACACAAACTTTTATTTTGGATGCGATTAATCGTTGCCCAACCCTAATTTGTTCTTGATTCAATTCTGATCTAGATTCGATTAATTTGGATATATATTCTTATGGGAAAAAAATCTCAACCAATGCTGTAAACTGTGCTGGACAGGCTGGGAACCATATATTGGTACAGTTAATATAATTTTAAAGGTTTAGAATTACAACAAACTATAACATTCAATTGCTATTTATTTTTTTATATATAATGATGGAAATCTGAGTTATATGCAAACGTTTATTTGCACAAGGCAGCTTTTGTATTTATTGATTTTATTGTTACTTTCTACAATGTGTTGTTGAAATATAAACCTTTAAATGGTTGCTGTCATAACTTCTCATGAAATAATTATTCAAACATTCATTAAATAAGATGTAATATAGTGCATATATTCAGTAAAATGCTCTAATATATTCTTTCCTCAGTTGAAACACTGATTAAGTGATAACATAAGACATGATACATTTCAATAAGTTGTATCTTTCATCATGCCTTCTGACGTTCATAGCCATTTATTTAACGCTACAACCAATAGTAAAGAGGATGAGATCATCTCTGGGCTGTGTTTAACTCCACTTTTAGACATCAACTCATGAACTTCCTAAAGTACTTCCTCTCTGTGGAATCCCCAACACCATTTTGATGTGCGTTTAACTTCAAGTGGGCGAGGGAAGTTTTTGGACAGACCCTCCACCCCTCGATTTGGACAGATTGAGCGAGTCTACTCTACATGTACACATCAGGCAGATCTATAGACTACAATGCACCATGTTTGTGACGTCACAATCACAACAGATGGCGCTTCATTTACTTTCTTTTGTTTTATTAATATTAACAACATTATTAGGCTGCTGTCCCTTTAAGACCTGACCAGGGTCCGAAATTAACTTTTTGACTCACCTGCCACAGGGATTGGTAGATGAAAAAATCCACCTGCCAAGCATGTTTTTTACCAGCCAAAATAATAAACAGCCTTTTTGTGTCGCATATACATTAATTTATATATAGGGCTATATTTAAAAAAATTTGTCATTATATTTCTGGTCTATTATTTTCCATTCTTACTTTTATTTCCACACACATTACACAATTTACACCATTAAAATAATATTTTATGAAAATAGTTCTGTACTTGAAATGTATTAATTTTATATTAAATAAATAAAATGTAAAAAAAAATGTATGCAATAATAATATATTATAATATAAAAAAATAGTATTACTCTCCCTATTTTTTTTACTCCATTTACCCTGACTAATCCGATCAGTCACTGAAGGATTGGAAATATCCATAGACGGTAAAAGGAAATATCAGTTGTTTTTAACCATTTCAACACGCGATAACACCCTGAGCTCAACGATTTGCAAATCGGCCTTAAAATCATGTATTGTGAACTAGGCTTAAGTGTTCATTCTCGGAATTTAAGAATTATTATGGAGATCATTAAACAGTGTATAATTGATGTAATCAACCCAGCCCTATTGAATAACATAAAGACATTTCCTCAGTAATAGCCTACATCCTGCTATTTTGCGTTTGTCATATGCTTTAGCTAAAATGTGCTGGTAACATTATAATGACGCAATTTGCCAACTTGGTTGCGTTCAAGAAATTAATTTTATCAAAATGAGTTTTCCCCAGGAATTGAGGAATTGATCCCATGACCTTTTGTGTAGAAAGCATCCCGGTCTAAAAATGAGTCAAGCCTGATGTTTGGTGTTATTGCGCAGTCAACCTATTTATCAGCATGTCGTGGACCTAACAGGAGTTGAAACGGCATGTCCTCAGACCATGCTGGCAACCAGACAAACACATGCACACATGCTGTGTCATTATGCTGGTCTCAAGAGTGTCAAGCTGTCATGTCACCGGCGAAGCCTCTGTCCACTGACTCCTGGAGTGCTTCCTCTCGGTTCTGTCATTATGCTGTGACTCATACATAACGCATGCGTCACTGAAATACTGCTCATATTGTGTATTCTGGAATTCAGGAAAGAATTTCTTGTTTTTTTTAAGTTGAATCCTTGAAGTAGGCAGAATTGCTTTCTTAGTGTATTTTGTATTTTGTCCGGAAATACTCTCATTTGGTCGAATGTGTTTAAACATCCACAAAAGACCTTCTACTCTCCTCTTATTGACCTAATGTGGTAAGCCACTCAAGTTTGGTTTGAAGACGACAAACCTACAAAGCACAATGTTCGCTCACCATTCCTGAATTCTAACACACACTCATAGCGTTCGGCTGGTCTTGCGGCTGTCAGAGCAGAAATCAAAGCTCATGCTCTCTATGTTTTTCATTGTCCCCTGCTCGTTCATATGCAAATTGCTTATTTTGTCCATTAGATTGAAAGATCTGGAAAAAAAGCCCTACATTTACCAGCCCGTAGACCCTCCACTCGAAGAAATTCAGGACAGAAGTGGTTGAAAGTGGACAAAAGAGAAGAATTAAAATACTACGTGTGTCTCGTCTACTTGTGATCTGATTGACCAAAACGCATTTTAATTAACAGGGCCTAAAGTGCAGAATGCTATTAAAGGGATACTCCACTTTTTTTGGAAATAGGCTCATTTTACCACTCCCCCAGAGTTAAATAGTTGAGTTTTACCGTTTTCAAATCCATTCAGCCGATTTCCAATTCCAACATTGACTGCCATGGTAGGGGGAAAAAAATACTATGGAAGTCAATGAGACCAGAAACTGTCTGGTTACTGATATCCTTCTAAATATCAAAAAATCGGCTGAATGGATTTGAAAACTGTAAAACTTTAACTCTTTAACTCTGGGGGAGTGGTAAAATGAGCCTATTTCCAAAAAAAAAGTGGAGTATCCCTTTAACATCAATGTCTTGGGTTCATTTTCCTATAGAGAACACAAATTGATAAATATGCATTTAATGCACTGAGAATAATTTACTTGTAAAAATGCATAATTTGAACTCTTACTTTGAGTATTGAATAGTTGAACTTCCTGTTATATTTAATTAGTCACTCAGAAATAAATGCTTGTGTTTTTTCCTTTTCTGTTTCACTTTCTTGTTTGTCGGTTGTGCTTCAACATCCTCTCGCTTTTTCCCTTCATGACTTTTGGATTGCTTAAGGCACAGTGTGGCTTTGCTGTAACATGAACTAGTATGCCCAGTCACAAGATCAAATCCGATCCGTCCCACCATCCCCACCACACAGCATGTTGAAGTCTTTGCATTGTTGGCTGCTAATGTTTTTACTTTTCCTCCTAGGCTATATCCCATTGAAGTTGTTTAAGAAGATGAATAAATTAGGGAGCAGAACCATTTGCGATAAGTGACCTATCCATCTTGTCAAAGTCGGAATGAAATCAAAATTCTTTTGATATATTTAGCAAGTGCAGGTTGTAGATCTTACTGTGAACAATTTAGTCCACTTAGGCCGTGTTCATCTGAATCGACTTGTCCAAATCCAATCAACATTGTTTCTTTTTTGATAATCCTCATAAAAGATCCATCTCTAATTCCATTTCATTGCAACCTGAATGTGTGTTGTTGCTCCACATATATTCCTGCTGCTCTGTCTTGTGCAGATGTTTGATCTGTTGGGTTTTATGGAACAGTTCTAAAAGAATGGCCACAAAAATGTGATTGTCTAAACGGAGGGCTGAGTGACGGCTGGGTTCTGCCGTCACCATGGTTACCACGGTTGGTTGCGTCTTTGTTCCGTTGGAGTGGCAAGGCTTTGGTTGGCATTTTGTTTGCATCATTAGTGGGTGTCACCGTGGCAGTGTGTGAATCACTTGTGGATTGGAACAAGTTGCTAAACCCTAGTATTAAACTTAAAGCAACCAACCACAACGCTCTGGCGTAACGTAAATCTCTTGAGAGTTAGTTTTTGTCACTCTTTATACCTAAGATATGTTATACTGTACTTAACCAACGCATTTCTCTTCTTTTTCAGACGATGCGAAGACATCGTAATGAAGTGACGGTAGAACTGAGAAAGGTAAGTTCATGATTAATGTTCTGTCATTGTTTCAGGATTATTTACATTTGCAAGTTTCCTCTGGATGGAAGTATTGAAGCTACATGTGTAGCTAAACATTGCATTCTGATGCAATACATGTGACTCATCAGAAGAATGTTGGTTGAAATAAACCAGACTTACGAAATTGATTCTCACCCCTCTTTATTTTTCTCATTCCTAAATAACTACGTGCACTCTTACCAACAATATTAAAGGGAGCTCCACTTTTTTGGGAAATAGGCTCATTTTACAACTCCCTCAGGGGTAAACGTTTGAGTTTTACTGTTTTCGAATCCATTCAGACGATTTTCTGATATTTAGAAGAATATCAGTAACCAGACAGTTTCTGGCCCCATTGAAACTCAAACGCTTAACTCTGGGGGAGTTGTAAAATGAGCCTATTTCCAAAAAAAGTGGAGTATCCCTTTAAGCTGTTGATTGTGGTGATTCAGTGGGCTCTTGAGGTTTGGATTTAGCGCTAGTTTAGGGCTGGGTTATGAAGCTAAAAACAAATGTCTTCACTGGAATTTATTTATTATTTTAGTGGCTGACTTTTTAATTGATTCACTGAAATGGAGTTTGAGCAATAAAACAATATTTTGCTCCTGATAAATGAGAGATGGCATTAAAACCTCTGTTTCAAATGCTGTGGGTCAAAATATTGACTCGAGGGCGGGCTTTTACTTAACCGCACATCTTCTCCATCCCTCGCTCATAGCAGACGGACGGTTGATTCTGATTAAAGATTACCATTGTTTTCTGTGTGTTAACTTGTGTGGATTCATTGCTCACCACAAGACTAGTAATGTGCACTAACTAGAGCCAGACCGATAAATCGGCAGGCTGATATTATCCGCCAATATTAGGCATTTTCTAAAATATCGGTATCGGCAGCTATAATGGCCGATAAATGAATATTTCAAAAATAAAATAAAAACGGACGAATCACGCTTCAACCATGTCATTAGCGTTGGAGTTGTATAGTTTGTCCACCAGAGGGCACTCTACACCGTCCCTGTTGGCAACGCTCGTGTATAACGTGCCACACATCCTGCAACCTGCTGATCCAGCCAGAGTCGGGCAGAGAGAACCAGTTATGCATTATCATATTATTTTAGTTAAAACTCATAATTAACTACAAATAACTAATGTTAGGGAAATCTGTTAATATTTTGTTGCGCGTTTTTGAAATAAGAAAATAATAATAATATCGGCCGATATATCGGATTTTAAAACCAACAAATATTTGTATCGATATCGGCCTTCAAAATCTATTATCGGTCGGGCTCCAGCGCTAACAAAGGTAAATGGCTACCTTTAAAAGCTGGTAGACCCTTGAATCGTCACCACCTTTTGCCCCTCTTGTGACAGCCATGCTTCCACCATTACTTATAGGAACTATGAAAACGTCCCTCTGCTACCAAAGCCCCTAAAGTGTAGCTGCAGCTTTGTGTGAGATGATGTGATTGTGCTGGTGCATCGTTGCAGGAAATAGAGGGGCATCTGAGCTTACATGTGGAGTCTCTTCATGCATTACAGTAAACTTAAGGTGGTGATTGCATGTGATTGCACAGATGCTTTGCTCTTGCTTCAGGATTTAGGATTTTTCTGTTCTGTCTTTTCTGTAAGACATGAGCACTGAAAGCAAGGCATCTCACTCTAAATTTAGTGTCTAGTGACAAATCTGATAGCATAACCAAATGTTGTTTACCATAATGAATCAGATACCAGAGACTCTGCTGCTGTGTCAAACACATGATCTGATCAAAACCATAAGTGAGGGAGTGAGTGAGCAGATAAGTCTTATACCCGATACATGTTGTACGTTTTTGGGCTGTCCCAGATGAAAGCTGACCAATCGTGGCGATTTTTGTGGTCGTGGCTCCTGAACGGTGGTCCTATGTCATACAGATGGCTGTTGTAACGGTCTTGCAACCAAAGATAGGCTGCAATAATTTTCTGTCAGTGTCAGAAATGTAGCATGATCATCTCACAGTGTGTAGACCTACATTTACTTGACTAGCCAATAAAACTGCAACATGAAATGGTGTATTGATCAATGCGACATGGCGTTAAAATGTAAAACTATAGATCTCAAGCACAATGGCATGCCAAGTTGGCCTCTTTTCCCTAGTCCAGATTCTCCTCTTTCACTTACTCTTTTTCAATGCACATAAAATCAAAATTGCCAAAGTGCATCTTGCTCTATTTGTTTACCACTAGCGCATGCTTAATTCAATGTGTCATCACACAGTCTACATACATGTCATACCCAAGTTTGTTCGATCCATGTTGTACTGTGTGATTTCGTAATGATCTTAAAGGATTGCCGAAATCAGTCCGACAGACATTAGAGCCACGATTTCACATGCTGGAGATATTTACTTTTGTTACCAGTCATGTGTCATAAGCAGAAAAACATAACTAATGTTATTAGTCCTTGTTTAAAAAAAGCAACCGCAAAAAAATGTCTTGTTATTGAAGCCTTCTCTTAGCTGGTGAGCGGTTTCATTTGGAAATCTGGTTTGCGCTTGCAGTATTTGGGTCATGCCACCCATGTTCACGGGGCCTCTGGTTGGCTGCACCCCAAGAAGGAGGTTGTCATGAGGGGCTTCCCTAGTCACACACTTCTCCCCTGCCCTCCTCCGTTTCTTTTGGCACGGAACACCGAACCTCGCTGTAACTACTTGTGTGTTTTTAGGGGTTTTACATATTAATAAATAAATGATAAACTGTAACAGGTCCCTACTTGATAAGTTGACGAGCTGCCTTCAGCCTCTGACAAAGTCCATTGTGACAAATGGCTAGGCTTAGGTATCGAGAATCGAGTATCGATTGGAACCGGGACTAACTTTTCGTTTTTCCCGGAATCGTTCAAAAGTTAAAATTTCGATTCCTAGTTTCGATATTCACAGTCCGCCCAGCGGAAGATAAAACCGCTGAACAACACCAACGAAGAAGCGTCTACCAGAAGTGTTGGCATAACCGCGCGAGTCGAACATGAGTAGCTTACGTCTGCGGTCCAAAGTGTGGCTTCACTTTTCTAAAAATAACGAAATCTCGGCAAAATGCAAAATTTGTGACAAAAGGAGTATTTGTGACAGAAGGAGTATTTCCTTCAGAAAGAGAGTTGGTTAGCAAGGTTAGCTAAACTTTTTTGACCCTGCCTCTTAAAAGAATCGGAATCGAGAATCGTTAGGAACCGGAATCGAAACAAGGAATCGGAATCGGAATCAGAATCGTTCAAATTCAAACTATACACAACCCTACAAATGGCTACCGTGCTTTGTGTAGCAGTCTGAGTGCATAGAAATCCCCTGTTGTTGATCTGCTTCACATCAACTCTGGCCTACCAGAAGTTCAGTCTCACAGGCTTGATCGTGATGGATTTGGTGCTGGATTGGGTGACGCAGCATGTCCTGTCCATATTAGGCGGTTGTACTGTCAGCCCAGAGGAATCAGACAGAATGCTGCTGTGCTCTGTGTGCGAGACATTCCTCTTTGCATTCCAGTTTGCTCTAACATTAGCGTCAGACTGCTCACCCTCGCATTATTTTCTCACACGGCCTACCAGAAGGGACTTTGTGTGCCTTTTTTTTTTTCAGTAAATATTTTTCTGAGAAAAGCTTTTGACATTTAAGGCGTCATCATATTATAAGAATATGCTGTAAGTTTCAGAACTAGTCCAATAAAAGCTTTTATCGACACCAGACTCTGCAAACGACTCGTTTTTCAAAGTGGGGAACTATGACTATTTAGTTTGGTAGCACACTGAACCCCTGTATTTAAGCAGAGGATTGTTGTAAAGACACAGCAGAATAAACAGCCATTTGATTTTAAAGGAAAATGTTTGATAAAACCTCTTTGCAATGTTAGTATGTTAAAAAATAAAAACACTATTAATTATACATGACATTAATTGACACTTAAGAGTGTATTCTATGATTCCCTCAAATGTATTAAGTCTGTAAAATCACAGATTCATTTGTGTTTGGTCTGTGTGAAGTGCAAGTATTCACAGAGGACCTGATATTTACTTAATTTCTCCATCCGTACAGAACAAAAGAGACGAGCATCTCCTGAAGAAACGAAATGTTCCACAGGAAGAGAGTCTGGAAGATTCCGATGTGGACTCTGACTTCAAAGGGGTAAGAGGCTTTCTACTACTTTCATCTCCCTCCAGATCTTCCGTTTTCCTTTACGTAGTAGGTCTTAATTGTTCTCTTCCTCTTCTCCTCAGCAAAATGTAACGCTAGATGCCATCTTACAGGTAAGGTAAATGGTAAATGTCTGATAAATAAATGATTCGGAGGGTCAGCGCACACGGCAGCACAGTGTGAGCGACCCATTCTTCCTCTCATTCTCCATTTCTCCTTTTTATTTTTTTCCTACAGAATGCCACCAGTGACAATGCAGTTGTACAGCTCAGTGCAGTGCAAGCAGCCAGGTAACATGTTTTGATATATGACAAGATATGAATGTCTTCTAAAAACATTTCTCATAACCTCATGCCTCTAATAACCTAGGGCTGAAACGATTAGTCAACAAATATCTTTGTTGTCGAGTAGTCGTTTGATCTCACGTGAGCTAATGTAAGGGCGTGCAATATCATGATTTGACCACTATGGCGCTGTGGCGCTAGAATGTAATGCAGCCCTTTACAAATGCTATTGCGGTAAAAGAAAAAAACAGCGCAAATTATGACGGAGTGTAAACGAATCCGAACTAGCAAGGTTTGGGAAAGTTTCACAAAACCTCAAACCAACAATCGCGTGCAATACATGCAAGGCGGAACTTGCTTTTCACGGGAGCACAACATGCATGTTGGAGCACTTAGAGGAAACATCCCAACAAAAGACGAGCCGGTGAGAACTGAGTGTTCTCCAGCTGGAGCTAACTAACTAGCGGTGTGTGATTTGAATTCGACCGAAATCTGAAAATTTAAAGAGAATGACCTGCTTAGTTCGCTCAAAATTCATTAAAACAACTATTTCAAAAGCTGAACTGATTTTCTTTTTATATTATAGTAAGAATATGTATAACTCAGTGTTTTAACTAATTGAAAAATCTGAATAATCCTTCCAAATCTACTGATTAGTCTGTGAAATAATCGACGAGTAGTCGATTAATCGCTCTAATAATCGTTAGATTATCGATTATCAAAATAATCGTTTGTTCCAGCCCTAGTTATTCCGGTGTAATACGGGTAAGGTTAGGGACAGGTGTGGTGGTGTGTGTCGGTTTAAGGGTGAAGTGATTTTCTTTTTTATATTATAGTAAGAATATGTGTAACTCAGTGTTTTAACTAATTGAAAAATCTGAAGGTGGAATAATCGACGAGTAGTCGATTAATCGCTCTAAATAATCGTTAGATTAATCGATTATCAAATTAATCGTTTGTTGCAGCCCTAATAGTTATAATAGACTCTTTGCTTTAAAACATGCATGCCTTGCCTTTATCCACATGCTTTATCACTGCGTGCGAGTCTAAGAAAAAGTCCTCAATTAATTTATATTGCTTGTTGAATATAATTAAAAAAATGCATCGCATTTTATTGATGTTACCATTTAGTCTGATTAAAGTTAATTCAGCTGAATGTGAAAAGCATAACTCAATACAACAATGATGTACTCTGTCAATTATGCTGCTAATTAAATGTTTTGCTGGATTTGTCTCTTTGAAAATGGATTGCATTAACTCTGCTGACATGTATTTGGCGTGCCGGATAATGGATGAAAGAGTGCCTATTTTTCTCTTTTCCGTCCTCGCAGAAAATTGCTCTCAAGTGACAGAAATCCTCCCATAGACGACTTGATAAAATGTGGAATCCTTCCAATCTTAGTCAAATGCCTGGAGAGGGATGACAAGTGAGTGTGACTTTACATTGCACTAAATGAAATGATTCAAAACTTAATGAAACCTTTTTAATTGTACCAACATGCATCCGAGTTAATGAAGTTTTCAATGTCAATCTTGAATGATGGTAGAGAAAGTGAATGAGATAAAGAATAAGGGATGAGGCAGAAGGTGGAGATCCTCAAGTGAGAACACTGCCGTTCAAAAATTTGGGGTCAGTAAGATTCAAGATGCATGAAATTGACAAAGTTAATGTAAAGACATTTGTGATGTTACAAAATATTTCTATTTCAGATAAAAGTTTCTTTTCATCAAAGAATCCTGAAAAAAAAAATGTGTTACGGTTGGTTTCTACAAAATTATTAAGCAGCGCAACTGTTTTCAACATTGTTAATAATAATAAATGTTTCTTGAGCAGCAAGTCATCATATTAGAATGATTTCTGAAGCATCATGTGACACTGAAGACTGGAGTAATGATGCTGAAACACAGACAGTAATGCTTTAATGATTTTAGGTGCGTTATAAGTGTTATTCATAAAGACTTGCTAAATTAGACACAACTTGCCCGGATTTCTACAGCCTTATTCAGCAAAACGATTACGAATTTCATTCAACTAGTGAGGTTGCACAGAAATTAGTGTCCTTATGCGGGTGTCACACCTTTCTCCATGACTGGCCCATGCTTTTATTAGGCAATGAGAAATGATTTCTTCATGTGAGTTATTTAACATGCAGACTTGTTTGGAGGCCATATGGTTAAAGTTAGCAAAAGGAAGTGGAAGTTATGTAATCCTTATATCTATAAGGAGAAATAAGGATTGCTACCTGATACATAAATGGCAATCAATTAGTTTTTATCATGCATGACTGGAAAAGTCATGAAAATGCATCTGACAATAGTTCTGTGTGTCACAGTTTTCTGACTCAAGCTGAAATCATTGCTTTTGTCTTCATGTCTGACCCTAAATGAGCCAAAAACTTTTTTCTTAAGTTTTTATAAAGGCCAGTTCTGGCTACAAACACAGAATCCTGGGGGAAAGTCCTGCTGAGCCCTTTTCAGAGTATCGCAGAAGGTCATTTTGTATTCAGACTGGTCCGAGGTGAAGTTGTTTGCATTTTTTCATTTCTCTCTCTTTTTCTTCATCAGTCCTTCATTGCAGTTTGAGGCTGCCTGGGCTTTGACCAACATTGCATCAGGGACGTCTGCACAGACACAGGCTGTGGTCAAATCCAGTAAGTTATTTGGACAGACCTTCGTCTACTGGATCAATCCGTTTTGACTATGTCAGCTCTCTCTGCACTCCTCTCATTCTCTTTCCCTGTCTGTGTAGATGCTGTCCCATTGTTTTTGAGACTTCTCCACTCTCCTCATCAGAATGTGTGTGAGCAGGCCGTGTGGGCGCTGGGAAACATCATTGGTGAGTAACTGAAATGTCCTCGCACTGTGAATTGTGTAACTGAAAAGAACAAAAACAAGAATTTATGTCAACTAAGGAGAGAATTAGTTGTTTTTTCATTGTCCTGGCAACAAATACTAACCAACCAATGAGATGTGAACTTTTGGATGTCATGTCCAGAACAGCTGCTGCATACATATTGGTGGCGTTAACGCATTGAAAGCTGTTGGTTCAACCAAAAATAAATGCCAAAGACACAATTTTATATTCAATTATAGTTGACATGCCTCTCACAAACCTTTAAAGCTTTTCTTCCGTTGCGCCACCTACAGTACTGGAGTATATTTAAAATAAATATATATCATTGGTTTATTTTTTCATATAATTACTGTATTGTAGACAATTTAAAAAAATTCGGGATCCATATAATTTGAGACTTGTGACAGCTGTGATACTCATCAGTTAGGGTTATTTACACTTTTTAACACACGCTTGTGATCTATGGTCCTTTGCAGGTGATGGACCTCAGTGTCGAGATTACGTCATCTCGCTCGGTGTGGTCAAACCTCTCCTGTCGTTTATTAATCCTTCCATCCCCATAACCTTCTTGAGAAACGTTACCTGGGTCATTGTCAATCTGTGCCGAAACAAAGACCCACCCCCACCCATGGAAACTGTGCAAGAGGTGAGGAGTGTATGTGATCTTTAATTTAATATTGGTTAGTAAACAAACTGTGTTTTTCAATCATCTAAAATAACATTTGATCAATGTTATCATAGATTACTGTGTTTTTACCACATCACACTATTTATCCGCTCTCATTAAGTCGGTTCAAGCCTGACTGCTGAAGTGCATAGAAATACAGCGATTTGATTGGATAAATTGATTCCCTTAGCTGGCTGTTTGACTGATTGAAATGCTGAAAGCACTTTATAAACTGGCGTTTAATCCAGTGAAGCACCGCTGTGCCACAGTTTTTACATTTTAAAGAGTGTGCAAGATATGTATTTTCATTCTTGCGTTTCAGACTAAACCTTTCTTAATAATCAGAAATCCGTCTCTTTTTCTGTTTAGCTGCTATCCAGTCATGGGTTGCAGTTATTATGCTGTATAATCTACTTGCCAATATTTGATTTATTCTCTCCTGTCTGTAATCTGGAGATGTATCTTTGAGCTGAAGGGAACATATTGTACCTCCTGCTGCTAGGATATCATTAGACTGGTGTTTTCACTGTGTGTATGTGTGTGTGTAATATAACAACTGTTTCTTTGACAGCAGATCTAATGAATATTCTGTTGTCCTACAGCTGATTTCATGTTTACATGCTGTGTGCTTACTCTCAAAATCTGCTGAAATATCAGCTTCTAAAATGTCAGTTTTTCTTTCACAGATTCTTCCTGCCCTCTGTGTACTCATATATCATACAGATATAAATGTAAGTACAGGATGTAAAAAATACAAAATTCTAAAGCAGAAGTGTTGCTCTTAAAGGGGTCATTGGATGCCCATTTTCCACAAGTTGGTATGATTATTAAACAGGGTCTTCATATAAACATACTTTGTTTAAAATCCCTTAATTCCAATTTTGGAAAATTCCAAAATTCCTCTTTTTACCTCCTCAAAAACAGCCCTGTTCACATCGACCCGTTTAGGTGCATGTCTCTTTAAAGGGTGACTAAACCCCTGGTCAGAGCCTGACTCCACCCACTAGCAATATTTGAAAAGTGGGCAGACCCCAGCGGAGATGGAGGGGACGAAATAGATGCTAAATTACTCTATCCTGATCGTTTTCAATACTCGCAATTTCAACTCCTCAACCGCTACAGTGGTTTTGACGAAACGAGCTGGCTTTTATATCTCGTGCCAAGAGCGTGGTGAGCTGAAACCTGCGTACGTCACGAAGAACCGCTAACATCCAATAGGAAAATTCAACTGCAGTACCCACCGTTTAACCTGAAGAGGGCAGCACTTAGACGTTTTTACACCATATATTGTAGAAATAAAACACTTTATACACAAATGTCAAAAAAGTTTCTTGAATCAATGACTGGTATTAATAAAGATCCATTCTTACATATCATTAACTAAAAAAAGTTGGTTTAGGGTTTAGTTACTCTTTAAATAATGAGCAACTGCTCACCCCCCATCTCTTCCATGGGACGAGTAGACACAAGACGCTTAAAGTGGCTGAGGGTGGAAATATACTAATATGCTAATACCGGACTGTCCGTCAGTGGTTGTGGGCGGATCTTGAGCAATATGACGTCATATTGCTCAGAAAATCCTAACGGCTTGATTATTAAGACTGTTTAGGCTTTTTGAGGATTAAAAAAATGATTTTTTCATTGTATGGTTATTCACACACTGTAAAGACACATTTATATACAAACACCATATAAAAGTGAATTTTGCATCCGATGACCCCTTTAATTGAATGAGTGTAGTAAATCTGTTTTTTTCTGACTCTTTACTAAGTGATAACGTACAACCAGCTGGTTTTAATTGCACACAGAGTTTATTTGAACCTCGATGTGACTTGAAGGGTTATTGTATTGTCAACAATTGGATGACTACATTATCCCAGTTATTGTTTGGCTACTTATCAAATAAATATAAATTTATAATAAAATCAATGTTTTGTTGATGTATCTTAGTCCATTTGACATCTCAGTACACCAACTGACCAATCTGAGAGCTGTGTAGTAAATTGATATAAACCGAGTCTTGACTAATTTAGAATACTAAACGCTTTTTCTCTCTCTAGATTCTGGTAGACACAGTGTGGGCCCTGTCATATCTGACAGATGGAGGTAATGAGCAGATTCAGATGGTAATAGAGTCAGGTGTCGTCCCCTTCCTTGTCCCCCTACTCAGCCACCAAGAGGTCAAAGTTCAGGTAAAAAAATAATGCAGATCTTTGTGGTTGTTTCCGCTGAAAGCCAAATCTGGTTTCTGATAGTATTTGTGTATCCTCGTCAGACCGCAGCACTGAGAGCGGTGGGGAACATTGTAACCGGGACGGATGAGCAGACTCAGGTGGTGCTCAACTGTGACGTCCTCTCTCACTTTCCCAACCTGCTCACACACCCCAAAGAGAAGATCAACAAGGTGAGACATACACACACGTCCGATCGGATCCCATAGGTTTGAAACGTAAACAAGATGATGAAACCCATTTAACTTGCCTAATTTCTTAAATGACTTCTCCAGAAATCTCCCCTAACACATTGTAAGCACTGTGGCGCATTTTTAGAGTACATCTGTGATGTGTCTGTTCTTCCCTGCAGGAGGCAGTGTGGTTCCTGTCCAATATCACAGCGGGTAACCAGCAGCAGGTGCAGGCTGTAATAGATGCTGGTCTCATACCCATGATCATTCACCAGCTCGCCAAGGTAAGACTTTATCTGCGTAGCCTGCTATACATCCACTCTTGTATAGTTTATTTTTAGGATTAACACCACCTTGTTTAAGATTTGCTAGGGTTTATACTGTGAAGTCTGAGACCACATGGAAAAATCCTTCTAGTTTGTGTTTTCCTATTTTATTTTTATTACAACTTATATACAAATTAAATATCTTTGGCCCCATTCACACGAAGGGAAAACACAGATATTTCCCAGCCATTTGGCCTCTCGTTTACACGAAAACCCTGTTTTTATCACAGAAAACGATTATTTCTAAAAACTCCTGCCAAAGTGGAGAGTTCTGAAAACGCTGGTTATGTGTTGTCGTGTGAACTGGGAGAAACGGGGTTTTAGATTCTCTCTTGTCGATTCTGATTGGCTTGCATGGCTTATCCTTCTCCCTACACTGCCGCCCATAGGTTTGGCAAAGTTATGATATCATTTTCTGCCTTTTATCAGCCAAAAACGACCCAAATTAGAAATGTATGATACTATTCTACTACATATATAACCCACTTTCAATACATATTCATGTCTCCACCGGTGGAATTACCCTTTAACACTGCAGAGTATTTCTTATTATCTTTATGTGTCATAGTGCTGTTTCTTTAAATTTCCTAAAACTTTATTTTTCAAGTTAAAATGATCTTTTAAACCCAAGCAATATCTAGGGAGTAGAATATCCTAAAGACTTGGGGTTGGGTCTTATTTGACTTGGACCAATAAGTAATCACTCTCAACACCTTAGAATTAACATGAACCACTCTCACTTTCTTCAGAAAATTTAAAAACCTAGTAATACTGTGATTATTTTACTTTTAATAATCTGTTGTATGGCACGTGAAGTAAATTCTAAAGCATGAGTCTTGACTCTTGGAAGAGCTCAGTTTAGACACTCGCCTAACTAAACAGTGATTTACCTTGAATTTGAAGTCTAATACATGTATCTTGGTTTTTCAAAACAGGGTGATTTTGGAACACAGAAGGAAGCTGCATGGGCCATCAGCAACCTGACAATAAGTGGAAGAAAAGATCAGGTTTGAACCATTTGCAATGAATCTTGGATTCACTTGGAGCCACTTTCCCTTCAGTTCATTGGTTATTTTGCTGTAATCGGCAGGTGGAGTACTTAGTGCAACAAAACGTGATCCCGCCCTTCTGCAACCTGCTGTCAGTGAAAGACTCTCAGGTGGTCCAGGTGGTTCTTGATGGACTGAAAAACATCCTCATCATGGCTGGGGAGGAAGCCAGCACAATTGCTGAGATCATTGAAGAGTGTGGAGGTAATGCATGCAGCGTGGAAATGGATTGTCATGGTTACTTCAGATTTCGACTGGTTGTATTCTAAAAGATGACCAGTAGTCTGAAGTTATCACACCTGTACATTCACTGATGATTTTGTAGGGAAAAAAATAGATGTTCAGTAATAGTCTTGCTTGTGACTTTCAGGATTGGAAAAAATCGAGAACCTACAGCAGCATGAAAATGAGGACATCTATAAACTTGCATTTGAAATCATCGATCAGTACTTTTCAGGAGACGATGTGAGTCTTGTTTCTTGGCACGCCTCTGTATAGTGCTTGACAATAACTTTCAGTTTATATTCCAAGCACGGACTGCAATTTTGTCGTCTGCCACTTTAAATGCTTGAGCCCATTAATATCAAGAGGATTTTGATTCATCAGCTGGGGAAAAATCTTTTTCTGCGGTTATCTTTCCTCTGGTTATCGGTAGGGCTGTCAATGTTCCTCTATAATACTATTCGAATTCCATTCCATATTTTATGTAATATTCAAATAATGTTTGAATATTAAATGCTCAAATTCATCCTATTATTAATATTTACAACATTACACATTCTTATGGATCACCAATGCCACTATAGCCTGTGGTTATTATTACACGTTCTGTCCACTGGAGGGACATCTGACATTACTACAATAAACATTTAGATCGCTTTCTTATTAACAATAAAAGATTTTAAGGGAGATTTTAACTAATTTGCGGGCATCAGGATGACGCTATCGATATGCGGGGGACTCCCAGAACTTCCGTGAGATTTGGGATGGGAAACCCTGACGATAGCCTACAGCTTGGATAACGTGCACAATTGTTACGATTCAAAAACTTTATTGTTCATTAGACAAAACAAAAGCATTTCATTTTCACGTGAGCGTAGGCCGCGAGAAAGACAAGATTGCCTATATATATATATATATATATATATATATATATATATATATATATTAGGGCTGTCAAATGATTAATCGCATCCAAAATAAAAGTTTTTGTTTACATAATATATGTGGGTGCACTGTGTATAATTATTTTGTGTATATATAAATACACACACATGCATGTATATTTAAGAAAAAAATATTAATTATATATAAAATATTTGTATTTATATATAATATAAATTATTTATAAATCTATATATAGTGTACACATGAACATATTTCTTAAATATATACAAGCATGCGTGTGTATTTATATATATAAAATAATTATTCACAGAGCACCCACATATATTATGTAAACAAAAACTTTTATTTTGGATGCGATTAATCGCGATTAATCTTTTGACAGCCCTAATATATATATATATATATATATATATATATATATGGAATATTCGAATAGTAACCAGCATTCAGATAGTATTGATTTTTTTTTTTTTTTAAATATTCAAATTATATTCGAATTTCGGAATTCGTTCCTACAGCCCTGGTTATCGGTATACTTGTGGTTTGGACTTCCCTATTTTCATAGAATTAGAGTGACTATTGCAACTTTACAGTTGTATCTATTATAATTATTGTCCTTGGTGTAAACTGGCCTTAATTCTTATTGGCTCTGCTCGTAGATTGATGAGGACCCCAGCCTGATTCCTGAGGCCACCCAGGGAGGCACGTTTAATTTCGATCCAGCCTCCAACCTACAAACCAAGGAGTTCAAGTTCTAGACAACCAGAGCTTCGAACTCAGGAACAGTGGGTTTCCCAGCTGCTCCTCTCAACCCCTGCCACCTACTGACCCATCATCTACCAACCACTCACTAACCAGAAAAACAAACCAATCACCACGCTCAAACGACACTCGCTCACACAGAAGAAATTAGCACTGAAGGTTCTGAGTACCTGTCTCAACGCCACTCAAAACATGGATGGATCTTAACAACCTCAAGACATGGACGAGAAAAAGAACAAGATTATACTGCAGTTGCCAAAAGAAAAGAAAAAAAAGAAATATATTTTGCTCTTCTTTCACTCACTCACACACACACATAGGTGAGCATGAACAATAATAGGAACTTCTGTTGTTGTACCAGCCATCATATCAGCCAAGGAAGATGAAAGAAAGAGATGTTCCTGAAATAGAAAAGCAGGGATTTTTCTTTTGTTTCCGAGAAATTCCTTCCCTCAAAACATTGCGTTTCTGGTGACGATCTTCGAGTCTCAGACAGACGTCCAGCCTCTACTGTGTTAAGCCATTCGGACCCCCTCCCTCATTCATCTGAATCTGTGACCTAGCCTATAATGGGTTAATCCATGGAATATAATTCAAATGGGGGAAGGGAGTGTCTCTAAATATGTGGTGTGCAAAACAGAACTTAAATTATCGCCACAAATTCTTGCTTTTTCTTCATCTTGAAATTATGGATATTTAAAAAAACATGAAAAAAACACTGAAGATAATGAAGAAGGAAAAAAAATTGTCAGCAGATCACACAAACTTAAATGGAGAGATGGTCAAGCACCCTCATTTTGAGTTATCAAGTTCTGCAGCGATAGTGTAGTGGACATTCATTGTGCCGATCTTTTTGGTTTGCGATTGGACTGTCGGATGTGTCAAAGGAGGATCCTATTTGAGATGATCACCAGTCCCGACCTTTGGAAGTTCATCGAGATCACCTTAACAGGTCTTTCTGCTTAACAGGAGTGCTCTGGCAGCGCTCTTTATTTCCTGGATTCAGCTTCCTCTACTTCCTGTCTGTAACCATAGTAATAAGCCCAATTGTAACCGGTTGGGAGGATATTTTCACTAAATCAGTCAAATTCAGCACTCGGTAGTCAAAACCACAAGGAACTTTGCAACAGTGATTGGATTGTGAAATCTTTTTTTGTTTTGATCAGTGGAGCTTCCGCTTTTGCAGTTTTTTCCAGTCTTACGCGCACACTTTTTGGGTTGTTCCCGTTTTATTGCTTAATGTAAGTGGAGAGCGATGTTCGCTTAATTTTGACTATACAAGCAATGGGAAAAGGAGATCCATGACTTTGTGGGTCCTTTTTTTTTTAAGTTGGTTTTTAATCTTATTTCACTTGCTACAAAACCTAATCGTACCAACTAAAAATATAATTTTATTTCTTGTTTAGGTATATAATGAGAAGCTACCACACTTAGGTCCACTAGACGTTGTTGGGACGCTACAGAACAATAATAACATTGTGATTATTGATTTACAGCCATTAGGAGTATCTCTTTTGTTTGTTCTTTTTGTTTTGTAATGGCAAATTGCCATTATTTGGAAAAATGGGCTTTCTTACTGTTGTGACTGGACTTTATTTTTTTCTTTTTTTGTTTTTTTTTTTCCCTGTGCATTAACTTGTAAAGGGATGTACGGGGAAAAATTGCCGTTGGACTAAAGTAGTTGTGTTTGGGCCGCAAACTGCTGAAAAGACAGTAAGGAAGCTAAAGGCAGCCCTGATGATTTTTGAATTAGCCATTTATTATTGTTGAACAAAAAGAAAAAAAAACTGGTTTGAAATTCATGGACTTATCTAGACGACTAGAAAACGAGCCACTTTAAAGACGTTTTGTCTTGTATCGGAAATGGATACAAGCTTATTGCTTGTTGCAAGATTTTTACTTGCTGAAGAAAAAAAATTAATCTAAAAAAGCGACAGATCGCATTTTGGCCTCTGATTGTTTGTATGTTTTTATAAATTTTAGAACTGAATTTCTCTTTAAGGTGGCTCATCAGTATTTTTTTTTTCAACTCTTGTGCATATTAAAGATAAAGAATGAGTTGAAATTCATTGTGCCTTTTGTTTTTCATTTCAAAGCAACTAAAAAAAGGTTCATAATGCCTACCACGTTGCATTGGAGCTGCTTATAATATTGGGGTCTTCTGGGTGTTATATCTGCCTATCTCTGGACTTTACGATGAGATGTTCTCTGGAGTAGAGTATAACTCTAATTAAATTATCCTCTAGTCTGCTGGCTGACTTGTAATTGATCCCCTAAACTTGCATTCTGCTCCCTGTTCATTCTTTTCATATGGATCACGATTCTAACCCCCCCACTCCCACCTTTCTATGGCAACACATCTTTCACTCATCACTCCCTCAGGACGTGCTTATGTATCAATGAACCTAACCAAAATAAACTTGCTGTTAGCCATCCTTTTTATTGCTCTCTTATGATTGACCTTTTGATGCTTTTGTGTCTTTTCTATTTTACCCGTTAGCAACCTTTCCTCCGTGTCCCTGTTCTGTGCATTTAATTTGTCTTTTTATTCATGATTCGCTTTCTCTTTCTAATGTGCGGTAGCCCAGTGTTATTTGTCATGAGAGTTTTAAGGGAGAGTTTGCGGAAATCCATTATAAATGATTACATTGGTGATGTGAAATATGTAAGTATTAACATATTGCTACTTAAAGTAGTAGTTTTGCTGACTCAGATGTCCATGTCTTTCTTCAGTCGAGCAAGGTGAGCATTTGAGCTTATAAAACAAACTTTTTTTTAAATGAGCTAGGCTATCGTTTTGCTTGATAAGATCCTCAATCATCGCCTAGAATCGTTAAAAGCCCTTTGAACAGTTTGCACTAAAAGTGTCTTTTTGACCTTCAACCGTTTGGTTCCCACTAAGAGTCTGTTATATGGAGAAAAATGCTGGAATGTTTTCATCAAAAACCTTAATTTCTTTTCGACTGAAGAAAGAATGAATGACATGGATATCTTGGATGACATGGGGGTGAGTAAATTATCAGCAAAAGTGAACTACTCCTTTAAGAACTACAATTACCACAAGTATAATATTTTATACCCATGATGGATCAGACAAGCATTGTAGTCATCATGGAGCAAGTTGCTCCCAACCTACTTTTTTAAAAAGTTAGTTTAAAAATGTACATTTAAAATGTAGAGCAAAGTGTGTAATCTTAATCACAAGTTGAAAATGTGTCCATGTGATATTCCAAATGGCATTCATGGCTAGTTAAATGTCTGCGTTGGACTACAAACTGACGCCATGAAACTTTATAAACATGTTCATGCTGTTGTAAGTGCGATATTTTACAAGTATATGTACGTTATATAACTAATGGCGAAAAGATTACTCAGTGAAATAAAACATGATAAATTGGCGCCAAAACATGTCCTGTTTGGGTGACGTGGACGGAATGAAGTGGAGAGAGTTCTGCGCGAGCCAATCTCCACCGGGATGGGCGGAGCCGAGATGTCATTCAACTTATCCAAACGTGCACTGATTGAGTCTGTCTCGACCCTTACTGTACAGTCAAGTTAAGTTTATATAATGGCAGAAGCCGTTGAAGAACCCGTACTTTTCACTAAAGTAACGGTTTATTCTCTACTCGCGTGTGTGGCCCAATTTGCTGTCGGGTTTGCTTTCGCCCAAAAATGGGGGAATAAATGTTCAGCTGTTGATCGGTGGGTCCTCGTGTGGTTATTTTACGACGCAATAGTTCATTTTACACTGGTAAGTAACTTATAAAGGTGCATTGCATACAAGAACGCTTTCGTTATCCCTGCCTGTAACTCCCCGCTCGCCTCTTGTCTGTTTCACCGTGCAGGAGGGACCCTTCGTCTACATGTCACTTGTTGGAAATGTAGCAACTTCTGACAATCTGTTGGCAGAACTATGTGAGTATGCTGTGTTGCAACACTCATCACCTAAAGGAAAATAACAGGTGATTCGCGCTGATTAAACTGTTTGCTCAGGTGTAGAGCCGTTAACTTGGGTTTAGTCAGGTGAAAGAAGAAGAATGTGATTTTTGACGAATAGAGTAGTACGACATCTAGTGGTGTTTGTATTATGTTTTGCATAATTAGTGCAATGTTCAAAGTCCATTAGTTCACTGATTGAACATAAGGGATTCTATAAAATAAATCAATTCAGATATTGTACTATTTTGACTTTAGTTTAACAGAGGTTGGATTATTGAGAAAGTGTCTGGCCCAATTAATTTTAAGAGTATTATTAAATTCCCCTTTGGCAAGTAATATTCTTCCCCTCAGAGATAAGTCTCTCTGCAGCCATATATTAAATTTTCTTCGCGTTTTCTCCAAAATAGGGGAAAAATTACATGCACATCTATCAATTAGATTTTTACAGAGATACCTAGATAAGATATCTTCTTTAATTGGAATATTATCGGTACCCAAGAGGCGTCTCTTTAAAAAAAAGAGCAGTGTGATCTTCTAATTGGCTGATCTTTATTTCCCTTTCTGCAATGGGAATCTCTTTCAAGGCACTTTTATTAATATAGTGAGAGAAACACTGATGCAATTACCAAGCAGTGTATGGAGGAGTGAGACAGCTCTTAGATTTCATCAAAAATATCTTAATTTTGGTCTTATGGGGTTGGAACAACATGAGGGCGAGTAATTACTGACAGAAATTTCATTTTTGGGTGAACTAACCCTTTAAAATACTTAACAGGGAAAGAATATGGCAAGGCAGATGAGCGCTGGTTATACTCAGACCCGACAATAGTATCTCTAGAACTTCTGACAGTGGTTTTAGATGGTTCTTTGGCCCTGCTTCTGGTCTATGCCATCATTAAAGACAAACACTACAGGTAAGTACAGTCATTTGTTTTAATATAAATCCAATCCATGTGAGATCCATTAAGTCTAAATGAGAATTTACTTAATTGTGATAGAGCAAGGTTTTGTCTTAAATCAATTTATTTAATTTGAACCAGGCACTTTGTTCAGATCACGCTGTGTGTTTGTGAATTGTACGGGGGCTGGATGACCTTCTGTCCAGATTGGATAATCGGAAGCCCTAACCTGAACACCAGCAACTGGCTGTACCTCTGGGTCTACCTGGTGTTCTTCAATGGGATCTGGGTGCTGGTGCCCGGACTCCTCCTCTGGCAGTCATGGAGGGATTTAAGAAGAATGCATCAGTATCCAAAGAAGAAGAACAGATAAAATCAGAGCAAGCCTAAAAAATTAGTAATTAACCATATAATTATTAGGGGCCAAGCACTGAAGGTGCGTAGCTAGGCACCTATTGTAATCTTTAATGTTCTTATTCTTCTACCTTCTCCTCTGGAAGTCTATGGCAGCCCATAGAAACCCTTTTGGGAAAGTTGTGAAATTTGGCACACAGATAGAGGACAGTCTGAACTGTCACCATAGCATTGGGGATCTCAAGGTGGTTCGATTGTACCCTATGACATCATTTTCCATCACAAAAAAAATTTCCGTCATTTTGAATTTTACGAAAAGCCTACTTTTCCGCCCTCCTAGGCCGGGGGTAGGCAACTTCGAGAGCACACATTGATTATTCAGATCATCTTTAGACAATGCCAACAAAAAGTTATCGAATTCAAGTTGATTTGTCAAACCATTCTTGAATAGCACATGAACAAATTCGGCAAAGTGCCCGTAAAAATGAACATGACTCTAGCTTATTCTGACCAAATTTGGTGTGTTATTACAACCATGACCTGAGGCAACCTGCACAGTTTCAGTGAAGCGCCACCTAGTAGTCAGGAAATAAGAAAAATAGCATTTTTTTGGTGATAACATCTGAACAGTGTTTCACAAAAATTCACAAAAGTTCTCTTTAGATTCGGAGCAGCGTGTCGGGTCATATGATACCCAATTTCCCATATCGGCCATCTTGAATTTTTCTCGTAAAATTCTGTATTTTACGAACGCATTGGCATATCGTTACGAAACTTGGAATGTGTCTTCAGTACCATGCAATACCATACCATTGACAGTACTCTGGCCAGCAGCACCTTGTGGTCAAAAGATTCAATGAAATTTCCAAATAGGATAATAACTTTTGAATAAGTTAGATAATTGGTGTGAAACTGGTCTTAATGGATCCCTTGGGTCGTGCTGAGAACATCTTGCCATTGTCAGCCTTCTCTTCCTGTTATTTGTTTTGATTTTCTTTAAAAACTTTCTTTAAAAACGTACTTTTTCGAACTCATCCTAGACCATTTGTCCCAATTTTCTCCAAATTCGATTCAGTTTATCTTCAGACTTTGAAAAAGTTATGAATATCGCGTCGAAAGACGAAACAGTTTTCTTTGGCATGACTTGTGTTCTTAGTGCTTGGCCCCGATAATTGCTACTTGCTGCTATATTTATTATTGCAGTTATGATCAGCATCTTAAACTCATTAGAATGAGATGTATGAACTGGGTGTTATGCAGTTTGTGTATTATACACGTTTATTGGGTACACAAAGGAACGCTCGTTATCTTTGCATAATTGCAGTGGTAAAGACACAAAGGAAGCTCACACAAACTACTGACTCATAGCAACATACTTTTTGTTGTGCTATCTGCATTCCTGTTTATGACAAACTAAAACTGACTCCCTTATGTCGCAGTAGCTCTTTTACACCTTTCTAGGGCCATGTTTCCCTGCTAGTCCTCCTTACCAAACTGCCTTATCCAGTATGATAGAAACCACAAATTGATTCCAAATGACGATAAAAATTTATGCCAGTTTGTTTCATCACACTTGTTTGCTTCTCCTTAAAGGAGAACTCCGGCGAACAATAAACCTTTGTTCTAATAAAACATCGGAACCTCGTCAATCGTTCCCTGAGGATTGTTTTCATGATAATCGAGTGTTAAGAGTTTTATCTCTAAAAACTGTTTAGCGTATAATGCTAGTACTGGGGGCACTGACCAACTGAAACGAAATCGCTAGTTTATACCACTAACAAGGCTTAAAATAGCCCCGCATTAACGCAGGAACATAACAAGGCTCCATACATGCAAAACGAAGCATTGACAACTTTGTAAGTGTACAGACCGTTTAATAAGAACATAAGTTATGAAGACCGTTTACTTCGTGTATACATTCAGAAGCCATCTTAGGAAATAGTCTCGATAAGTCGATCCCCGAACGTCGTCCTGAGTGAGCTGAACTGTATGAAGTTCAACGAACTTCTGAACTGTATGAACGACGTTCGGGGATCGACTTATCGAGACTATTTCCTAAGATGGCTTCTGAATGTATACACGAAGTAAACGGTCTTTATAACTTATGTTCTTAATAAACGGTCTGTACACTTACAAAGTTGTCAATGCTTCGTTTTGCATGTATGGAGCCTTGTTATGTTCCTGCGTTAATGCGGGGCTATTTTAAGCCTTGTTAGTGGTATAAACTAGCGATTTCATTTTAGTTGGTCAATGCCCCCAGTACTAGCATTACACGCTAAACAGTTTTTAGAGATAAAACTCTTTACATTCGATTATCATGAAAACAATCCTCAGAGAACGATTAACGAGGTACCGATGTTTTATTAGACCAAAGGTTCATTGTTCGCCGGAGTTCTCCTTTAATTTAAGGATGAATTATGTTTCTTTTTACACAGACTGTGGTATTGAGCTGTTTTTTCTTGCCAAGTTATGGCAACATAATTATTTTCCTACTGTATTTTGGTCATAGTGAGTTATATGCAGGTCTGACCAAGAAATAAGTTTAAGGAATTACTTTATCATTGTAATTTCAGATACTAACTTCATACAATTTAGGCATTGAAATTTCACTACTGCTTCATGTGTAAATAATAATGCAATTTAATTATTTTATAGATCAGTTTTATAGATCATTATTTTTTACATCAGTTAACATGTCCGAACATGCCTAACATGTTTTAATGTTAATTAATCATTTACTAATACGTTAATAAAATCAAATGTACCTGTTAATATTTAATTTGGTTGGCATGAACTAACAATGTTTTATTTGTATTATCTAGTGTAAACAAAAGTAAAAAAAAATATTATAACAAATGAAATACAGTGCTTATATGTTAGTTAATGCATTAATGTTAACTAATTGGATATTTTTGTAAACCGTTCCCCCTTTTTAGAATGAAATTGCATTTAAAAAGCACCTTGTTTCTATGAATTGCGCTCATTTTAATTATTATTTGAAAATTATGTACAGTATCACAGGATTCTCATCAAAATTTGTGACAATCTGCACTACAGGAGACACATGAACAGGGCATTAAATTATGTACACACACACACACACACATATATATATATATATATAGATGAAGTGCAGAACATGAAGACAAGTAAAAAAAAAACATAATATTTACAGTATATACAAAAACCGTGAACAAGTACATTCATTGAATCAGTCAGTCATCTTTCCTATCCAGTCTTGGTTTGGTTTTAGTATGGATAGTACCATCAAACCTCTTTACTTTGCGTTCTGAGGTTCCACTTTTTTTTAAAAAAAAGGAGATTTTCCTTAGTGAGATAGTACCTTCCTTACACTTTATGTAGTAGTTTAGCTATAGAGAGAAAGGCTTGTTGAAGACCCAGTCCCATCATGGCGCTGCAAGCTTGGATCTCCCAAACCCGATCAGTGTAACTATCCAGTTCCAGCGATGTCGACACGTCTCTAATAGTCATAGAGTTTGGCAGATCTTTTTTGTTGGCCAGCACCATCAGAGGAACACCTTTCAAATGCTCATCACTCAGAATCTTCTTCAGGGCTTTCTTAGCCTCTCCCATCCTGGCATGATCACTGCTGTCCACCACAAACACCAGTACTTTACATCCCTCCAGGTAGTATCTCCAATTGGGCCTCATAGTCCCCTGTCCCCCAACGTCCCACACGGTCAGTGAGGTCTTCTTGTTAAGCTCTACAGTTGCAACATTAAAGCCCACGGTTGGAGAGGTGTCCATCAGCACTCCCCTCTGCTGTCTGTACAACAAAGTGGATTTTCCAGCTGAATCCAGACCCATGAGGACAACCTGAGGAGTCTTTTTAAACTGTTTAGACTTGATGATTCCCATCCTGGTTTTAAAGACACGTTCCTGTTTAAGTTCCTGTTTAAACTTGCTTATCTCTGTACCTTAAAATGGCTTCTGGCACCAGGATCCTCGATTTCTCTCTTCTACTTCTGTTTTCCTGTGATATCGTATGCAAAGTAGAAGCGACACTGAACTACAGCAGCTGAAATTATAGCTCGGGAATGAGCGTGTGATCCTGCCAGACGAGTTGGTCAAGATTTTTAAGCAGGTTTGTCAACTTTTCATGCTGGCCAACCTTCTTGGGGAATCCAAGAAACTAAACTGTACTGTAAATAATATGAATGATACTGTCGTTATGCTTGAATGTACAGTCAATGAATGAATGAACAGGGAAAAGTCTACTCTTAAACTAAAAAGTGTACTGTACACACACACATAATAAGTATAAGTGTATTATAAGTTTATGTATAAGTGTATGTAACCCCATAAGTCCTACTTACTCTGCTCTGTGCGGGCCTTGAATCCCGGTCTCCGGTGTGGGAGTCGGACACTCTAATAAGGAGGCTTAATATTGCAGTCTCTAGAGCACCTCTTAAGATCAGGGGAGTGAGGTTTATGTACAGACTTCTGTAACACTCACCCCCTTAAACATCACTCCCATCTGGGTCATTGCTCCAATGTAAGCCCTAAGGTCCTTCTCCCCCCACTCTGTGTGCCCTCAAACCTTGGTATCCTGTGTGGGAGGGAGGCGCTCTAACAAGGAGGCTAAAGACTCCCAGTTAGCTTACATACATACTGTACTTACATTGAATATGTACTGAAATTAATGTTATGATTTCACTTTCCTAACTTTAAAGGGATAGTTCACCCAAAAATGAAAATTAAGTAATTAATTACTCACCCCCATGCTGTAGGCTACCAACCCTGTAAGACCTTCGTTCGTCTTCGGAACGCAAATGAAGATATTTTTGATTAAATTTGAGAGCTGGATCACTGCTACATAGGCTCCTAAAGGATCGAAACTTGACGGCCCAGAAAGTCAATGAAGAAAATGTATTTTTCACGTGACTACAGTGGCTCAACTATAAGTTTATCAAGCGACAAGAATACTTTTTGTGCGAAAAAGCAAACAATAATAACCACTTTATTCGACTACTCCATTTCTTCCTTTGGGCCTGAGACGAGAGTTCACGAGATTTCCACGACACTTGCGCCATAATTGCGATCTTCAACTACTGCTGTTCAGTTCTCGCACATGACTAAATTTTCATTTTTTGGGTGAACTAACCCTTTAAACATCAGTCTTATTAACTTTTCATTACCCTCTTATTTTAGGGAAAAGTTAGGGGTAGGGATTGGGACAGGACTATTGTTGCAGGATCAACAAAATATATGAATCCAGGAGAAGTCGTACAAATTTTACGAGGTAGCTAATTTGTAACAATTCGTACGGCCTCACTCGTACGAATTAGTATGTTTTTGCTAAATCGTACATACTTTACGAATTGGCCAATTCGTATGAATTCGTACGAATGACCTACCCCTGACCCCGCCCCTAAACCTACCCATCACGTGGGTTTGGACAAATCGTACGAATTCGTACGAGTTAAGTCGTATGAATTAGTATGAATTAGCCACTTTTTAATCGCTCGTATGAATTCGTACGAATTGGTCATGAGATCGCGTAGTCCAGGACCATGTCTTACTTGGCAAAATCACGGTGACCATCTGATCTGGGGGGGTATTTTAAGGTAAAACCTCACATACACACTCTGGGGACTTTCAACCTCATTTTACATCTTGTAAAAAGGACATTACACCACCCCTTTAATCCTTATTCCACTCTATCTCCAACCTACTCTTACTAGCCAATCAGTGGAGTAGGAGTGATTTACAAGAAGTCTGTGATTGGCCAGTTGAGCCGTCGTTCACGCATCCGTAGCAACCGTGATCAGGAAACAAGTACGTTTGTTTCCTCGTTGACGTGAACGCGCTTCCGTGGGCATATCCTGCTGGCGCTACAGCCTGAGAGCATTTGTAGAGCTACTGGAGTGGACCGGACAACTCGCTAATTACATGGTCTCGACGTCCTGTAGAAATTAGGTAGGTTTTGCTGCGTTGACTTGATGATAACTGTTTTTCTGTAGGCTGAATCCACCTCATGTTCTGATGGAGAGTTGCCGTAGCTGTCAGGCTAACCGAGCTTTAGTAACACGAGCCTGGAAGAAGATACGTTTGAACCGATTCCTTTCACATGGACATTAAACAGACAGATAGTGCTGTTTGTTTTGTTTTAATGCAGTTTGCTACAAGGTAGTGACTGATCCCTCATCAGCTGTAAGACAATGAAAGCTGTAAGTTATGTTAGCTAGTGAGTTTTGCTGCAGTTTCAGTGACAAAGCAACTGGCAAATAGGCTTTATGAATCATCAGTTCTGTACTGTATCGCACACCAAAGCTTTTTTGTACTTGCTTAAATTGTGTAAGTGTGTGACAGCTCCTGTGTTACAATGGTAAAAGACCTATATTAGTAACTAACTAGTGCTGTGGGAAGCTGTCATCCTTGTTAAGGCAATTGACTTAACTTCTGGTTGATCCAGTGAGGATGACTTGCAAAACCTGTATGGAGAAATTATTACATTGCAATTGAACAACAAAACAGAATTCTGGCGTGTAACATATCTTAAACTTCTCTAAACTATACTTGTATTTTTAAAATTATTATAAGTATTTTGATATTACTGTTAAATCCATACATGACTGAACTATTTAAGTGCAATTAAAAACTAAAATGGGATTAAGTTGTGGATTTTAATAAACACTTCTCTAAGTCAACCCACCTTTATTATGTAGCACCTTATACAATAAAACAGATTGTTTCAAAGCAGCTATACAGTAATAAACAGGAAAATATCAGAATCAATGATGAAGAACTTTGCTGACATTATTCAGTTCATTTTTGATTCAGTTAAGTTCATCGAGTATGAAATTGGTTTAATTCAGCTATAACCAGCTTTACAGAAGACAATAGTACCATTATTCAGCTTGATTCAGTTCACTTTTGATTCACTAACATTGTTGTTGCAAAATTCAGCAAATTATAAACAAAGTTGATTGAGGTAAAAATCATCCAGCTCAAATTTAGTTCTGATGCAGTTATATCCCTATGAATCCTTGACATTTAACATGTGTGTCCAGTTTCAAAGGCACACACAGCTGCCGGGTATCTTCAGGTGTCTTCTCGTCTCCAAAGCCTGTCCCCTGCACTTGGCCATGGTGGATGTGAGCAAGTGGCCTCTCTTCACCCTCTTGAGTGCACAGGAGCTCGCCTCCATTCGACAGGCATGCATCTTTGGGGCAGCTGCTAATGAGGCCATCTACATCACCCACAATGACGAAGTAAGCCGATGAAGAAACCGATAGTATCTGTGTGGGTCTCGGAGGTGTAAGCTTACGTGACCCGTTTCAGTATGGTTCGCAAAAGGCTTGTGTACCTTTATATGAAAGCTAATCTGAATGTCCTGGTACAGGTGTATGTGTTAGGTGTGAACTGCAGTAACTGTCTGGGCACTGGAGACAGTCAGAGCACCATTGTTCCTAAAAAGTTGGACAGTCTGAGTGGAAAGAAGCTGGTCAGTTTGAGCTATGGCAGTGGTCCTCATGTTCTGCTGGCCACAGACGGTGAGTACAAGTGTCAATTCTTCTGTTCAATATCTAAATCTAGTTCTAGTGAAATGACTTGCTTGTCTCTAAATAAAGTTTTCAAGTAATATGGCATATGCTTTTGTCTTATTCAAAGTCATTTTGTCTCCTTACAGAGGGGGAGTTGTATGCATGGGGGCATAATGGATACAGTCAGTTGGGCAATGGGACGACCAATCAAGGTGTGTCTCCCGTTCTGGTGTCTGCTAACCTGCAGAACAAGAGGGTGACTGAGGTGGCCTGTGGTTCCCATCACTCTTTGGCTCTGACCCATGAGGGTGAGGTGAGGCTTGGGAACTCTTTTGGTGAAATGGCTTGGGAACTGCATGAGTATGGAAGCCCATTTCTGCCACATAAGGAAAAAAATGTGCTTTGTTAAATCATAATGACATCAAAAGTGGAAATCGAGACAAGTGATTAAAGTTTTACCAAGGTATAATTTGACATCATTTTAAATTATGAGATACTAAGTCATAATTCTGAGAGAACAGTAAAAAATTGAATCTAACAGTTATTAGATAGTGTCGAAATTATAAGATCTGCAGTGAAAATAACAATAAGTCTGACATTACAGGTTGAAATTAAGCTTCTAAGTCAATTATGAGAAAGTCAAAATTATTACATTCATTTTTTGTTATAATTGACTTTTTTATCTCATACTTTTTTCTTATTTCTTTTTTTTCTTATTTTTCTTTCTTATTTAAATTACTTATCTCATAATTTCAACATGTCATAATTATGACTTTACATCTCATACTAGTTGTCTTAATTACATTTATTATATAATTTTTATTTTTAGAACTTATCTCATATTTTCAACATGCCATAATTATGACTTTTTTATCTCATACTTTTTTGTCTTAATTAAATTTATTTTATAATTTTGACTTTTTTATTTTAATGACTTATCTCATAATTTCAACATGCCATAATTATGACTTTTTATCTCATACTTTTTGTCTTAATTAAATTTATCTTATAATTTTGACTTTTTTATTTCAGTGACTTATCTCATAATTTCAACATGACTTTTTATACCATAATTATAAGAGACTGCAGATTTAACCTAATATCAGTTAGTTAGTGTGACCCATCCATGGCACATCTACCATGCTTTCTGGAAAATAACTGTAAGTTGCACCAACTCATTTAGAAAAATGAGAAACACCAGTAAATAAAATGTAATGTTTTCAGATATAATAAACATTATACACAATGAAACGCCCAGATTTATTGCCCAACTTATTGAAGCACAGCCATGTCTCAAACTAGTGGCATGCTGGGAATCAAATAGCGTTGACTAAAATAGTTTCAGAAAATAGGAATATCTTAACTTTGCTCTGTGTCACATGCTAATCCTATAATCCAAGCAAAATCCTTCCGGTTTATTTTGCGTATAACAATTTCCCTTTTATCAGTCTCATTAGAAAGCACTGGGTTAAAAATGTAGGTTACATATTAAAGGCTATTAGATGGATTTGGGTTTGACAAACCCCCCATGTTTTGCAAGTAGAGTTAGCCGCTTAGCCTCGTCGTGCTCGCTGTAATGAGGAGCATGTGACCTTTTTCACTAAGCTGAGAGGGCTTTTGTTCTCAGTGGAACTACTAAGATCAGCTTGGATGTAACAGTGTGTGTTTGTCTGTAGTAATAATTAATATTCAGCTTCATTAAATCTTCTAGGTGTACAGGGAAATAGTATTTTCTATACCAATGTATTTAAAAACATTGCCAGCCATGCTCATAGACCGGCAGGCTGGAGTTTTCTATGAATGAATGTTTGTTATTTAATGTCCCTGCTAATTGTAAGTTGTCCTAGGTGTTTGCATGGGGCTACAACAACTGTGGTCAGGTGGGTTCAGGGTCCACTGCCAACCAGCCCACACCTCGTAAGGTGTCCAACTGCCTGCAGAACAAAGTGATGGTTAGTATAGCCTGTGGACAGACTTCATCCATGGCTGTGGCGGATAATGGTGAGGTAAGGGATGAAATTAACCGTTCATACTGCTTTGTTTTTGTAAGGACCCGACCTGATGCTTAAAACATTTAGCTACGTCGCTTGCTTTTAAGTTGTGATGTGAAATGTGTGTTGGTGTTTCAGGTTTACGGCTGGGGTTACAATGGTAATGGCCAGCTGGGGTTGGGGAACAATGGGAACCAGCTGACTCCGTGTCGTCTCATTGCACTACAAGGCCTCTGTGTGCTACAGGTACGCACCATTAAACAGATTGTCAGGTGTATATGTAATACACACTACTGTTATAAGCACTCTTACTAAAGCCAAACCACTAAACGTTTGGGTTTAGTAAGAGTTTTTTTTTTAATTAAATAATTACTTTTATTGAACAATGCTGCATACATTTGATCCAAAGCTTCAGTGAAGTCCAGCCTGGGTTTCCATTGAGACATGGTCTGATGTTAGCCAGGCTAAGTGAAGATATTTATAATATTACAAAAGATTTATCTTTCAAAAAAAAAGAAAAATCCTGTTCTTAATATTTTCTATTCATTAAAAAAAATCCAGCTAAACATTTTTTTAAGCTGCACAAGTGCTTTCAACATTGATCATAAGCAATGTATCTTGAGGACTGTAACAGCGTATTAGACTGACTTTTGGAGTAATGATGCTGAAAATTCATATTAAAATAGAAAACGGCTTTTTTAATTTGTAATATTATTTCAGAATATTGCTTGATTTTTTGTTTTACTGTATTTTTCATCAAATAAATGCAGCATTGGTGAGCATAAGAGACTTCTTTCAAAAACATAAAAAAGTTGATTTGATTTTTCTAAGAATCGGCAACAATAAAGCAAGCATTTTGTTATTCTGCACAACCCATGCGATTATGCCGATTTTTAAAAATGTATGTGGGTGTAAAATATGTTCCTGTGTCACTTTGACAGATTGCCTCAGGTTACGCTCATTCTCTAGCACTGACTGATGAGGGCCTGCTGTATGCATGGGGTGCAAACACTTACGGCCAGCTGGGCACCGGCAACAAGAGCAACCAACTCAGCCCTGTTCAGGTCATGACTGAGAAAGAAAGGTAATGGAGTTTGGGAATAAATCTTTTTTTTTATTACCTACCTACACTCTTAGAAGAAAAGGTTCTATATAGAACCTTAAAAGGTTCTAAAGCACTACGTATTTGGAACCCCTAAAATGCAATGCCTGAATAATCACAAAATTCAAGATATGGGGGTTAAAAATGTAATTAATCAATATCACATGAAGAGTGCCGTTTCAGTTTTTTATCCTCCAAAAATCAGCAGGATTAAAATGGGATATTAAGTTACTACAACAATTAACAAACAATAATTTAATTACAACTGCAAAATGTTGCAGGATAATGTAATATATCAATGAATAATAGCCTATAAAGAACCTTTGTGCCAAAAGGGTTCTTTCTTGTCATTATCATCATTTTTTTTTTTTTTTTGCAGTTGAGTAAAGAACCCTATGCTACATATATAGAACCCTTTTTTCTAAGAGTGGTCAGTGGTCACTCACCGACTCCCAAAGTAGTATCACTTTTTTAAAGGGATAGTCCACCCAAAAATGTACTTGTATGAATTTCTTTCTCCTGTTCAACACGAAAGAAGATATTTTGAAGAGTGTTGGTAACCAGACAATTGATAGACTTACATAGTATGGAAAAAACTAAGACAAAAGCACAAAATAAAATGAATACAACTAAAATAAAAACTAATTTAAATTATTATTAAATAATATAAAAGTATATTTAATATAGTAAAATAGCCCTTCTTAAATCCAATGAACTGCCTGAATCCTAACCTATATGGATCCTGTGACTGATTTTGGAACAGCAACTCCCTCCTTTTCTCCTCCACATCACACACACAGTATGTAGCTAAGCAAGCGATCAGAGTTATTAAATAATATCCTTTCAAGCTTTATAATGGGAGTGAATGGCTCTCCTGATTTTGAAATCCTAAAAAGTGCATCCATCCATCATAAAAGTAATCCATACAACTCCATATTTAATAAGCTAAAATAACTAGCTTCTGGCAGATGACTCTCTCAAGTTAACTTGGGCTCACAGTAAAGAGCTCATGTTGGTGAAAGCTGCATGATGTTGACATTTGCATTCAGTCAGCACCATTGTTGGTCCCAATTGTTGCATCCCAGGGAGATTTCCTGTTGGTCTGGTGGGAACTTCCTGAAAGTCATCCTGTTTTGAGTGTAGTATGAGGATCAGCTTACTCGTACCCTCGCTGTGAGGTCACTGCAGTTGTCTCTGCTAATTTTGCTTTGCAGAATATGCATAATAATGGCACTAACAACCCAGTCATCTCTAATGTTGGGAGAATAAGACTCTCGTATAAGAATCTCCCTGCCCTTCTCTTGGTTCTTTCCCCTTTGTGCCCTCTCTTCCTGCATGTATCCTTCCTCGTGTCCCTGCTCTCCTCCACGTTGGCCTTCTCCATTGCTTCCTGCTTTTTGACTCCACCTCTTCCCTGCACCAGGATTGTGGAGATCGCCGCCTGTCACTCCACACACACCTCCGCAGCGAAGACCCAGAGCGGTCAGGTGTACATGTGGGGGCAGTGCCGCGGACAGCCCATCGTACTGCCACACCTCACACACTTCACCAGCACAGACGACGTCTTCGCCTGCTTCGCCACGCCCTCTGTCATGTGGCGGCTGCTTGCCATGGCTGAGTTTGTGTCGGCATCCATCATCACTTTGGCTGCTGTATTGTTTGAATCTTAAAGGGATACTCCACTTTTTTTTTTAAATAGGCTCATTTTACAACTCCCTCAGAGTGAAAAGTGGGGTTTTACCCATTTTGATTTTCTGATATTTAGAAGAATATACGTAACCAGACAGTATCTGGTCCCATTGACTTCCATAGCTGGAAAAAATATATACTATGGAAGTCAATGGGACTGGGACCAGAGCCAGTCTGGTTACTGATATTCTTCTAAATATCAGAAAATCGTCTGAATGGATTCGAAAACGTTAAAACCCAACTTTTTAACTCTGAGGGAGTTGTAAAATGAGCCTATTTCCAAAAAAAAAGTGGAGTATCCCTTTAATGCATTCATACGTATGTGCATTCAAACTGACTCTACAGTCTCTGCTGTTACATAACTGTGTTGTATTTGTTATCAGAGCATGATGATTTCCTGACTGTGGCCCAGTCTCTTAAAAAAGAGTTTGACAATCCAGAGACCTCTGACCTCAAATTCAGCATCGACGGAAAGTACATCCATGTCCATAAAGCTGTTCTCAAAATCAGGTGATTACCTCACTTCAGTGTCATTACTAATAATTGGTATGTTCAAGAGCCAAATGATCACTTGCTCCCCTTTAATCCTTTAATCTCCGACTCATTTCAGGTGTGAGCACTTCAGATCAATGTTTCAGTCACACTGGAATGAGGATATGAAGGAGGTGATCGAGATCGACCAGTTCTCGTACCCGGTGTACCGCTCTTTCCTGGAGTTCCTCTACACCGACAGTGTGGATCTTCCTCCTGAGGATGCCATCGGTGGGTTCTGCTCCATTTTCACACTGGTTTACAGAAAAATACTCATAGATGAGTAAAAGAAACCAATAACCACTCTTTTTGGGGATTTTTTTTTTGAACACCCCTTTAAATGGACCAAAACTAAACCAGGTGGAAAATACAATGCCTTACCGTGGACTCATCTCACTTGGTCCATTTTTGCTGCCAAGTTGCACAACTTTCCGTTCACACTATTGTTTTTTGGAATATAAATCACTAGCTTTTATATAGCAGTACATTAATGATGACTTATGATTCTTGTAGTAGTAGAGATAATAATACTTAATAATTACTATTATTAGTAGTAGTAATAGAAGCAGCAATAGTAGAATTTTTTTTAATTATAATAATGTAATTATTATTTACAACAACAATAATAATAACAACTGCTAATTATGCACTATTGTTATTAATGTGTTGTGTTGTAAATGATTATAATATTGTACATAATCATATTAACTAATGAGGTGTTATTTAAAATGATTAACACTATTACATAAATTATGATTCTTAATTTAACAGTGCTTTTGTAAATAGTTATTATATTATTGTAAATAATAAATGATAATAATTATAACTGGTTATGTCCTTTATTATTAAAAACAATAAAATGTTTAAGTCACCATTAAATCAAAATTGACCATTACAATTTTTTTTACAGAATGTTGCAGTGTTTATTCTAAAAGATTTATCAATGAAAATTATTTCTTTGAAATCCAGACGGCTAACTGGGATTCATTTAGAAATTGGATTTCTACGATCCAATTAATTCCTGAAGGATGAATCCAGTCCCGCCCTACATTTGTGTCTTTCCTAAAGCCATTTCACTTGGCTATATATCGCAATAGTGAGGAAAAGACTATCGCCGTTTCATGCCAACTTTAAGTATTAGTAATCTAGTACTGTATGCTTCTGTATATTTTGTATGCACTGTAACTTGTAGCAATGAAAAATATTTGAATGTAAAGAGCCGTACACTCCGGGGCGAATATCGGCGCACGTTATTCGCCAGCGTTTTTCAACGCGGTTTTCACTGACGATGAGCCGAGTGAACATGCAAATTCATTCCCTGACATTAGATGGTGCCCATTTGCTCTGCAATACCACTCCATAACAGTTTTCTTTTATCAAGATATTTGTAGTCGCGCTCGCATTTTGTCATATAGTTTTTTTATGTTCCGACACCAACGAGACCAGCAGCTCTACATTCATCTTGCCTTGCATCTTCCTCGTCTTATTTCTTCCTGGCAGTGTAGACGGCGACACTACTCGGCGTATATTTTCTTCGCCGTTACGTATAAGACTGTTTTGTTTTTGAGTGCCCCCAGGTTGTGTTTTACTGTAACTGCAGAAGCTCCAAACACGTGAGCAAAAGCGCCAATCTCATTGGTCGGATAGTATTTGACGCGACGCATCAAACTAAAAAAACGAACCTGAGGCGTTTTTACAAAAATGACGCTTTTACGCGTGGGGTTTTCCGCGTCGATGTGCGCACTCACATTGGCGCCCTTTGTTTAGTCACGATGCGTTAAACGTCGGCGAATATCGCGCATGAAATTTGTCTCGCTTATTCAACCTTAAGGGCCGTACACACCGGGACGAATATCGGTGCACGTTATTCGCCAGTGTTTTTCAATGCGTTTTTTGTGTTCACACCCAAGTGATTTTCACTGACGATGAGCCGAGTGAACATGCAAATTCATTCCTTGACATTAGATGGTGCCCATTTGCTCTGCAATACCACTCCTTAATTCTCTTTTATCAAGATGTTTGTAGTCGCTGTCACGTTTGTCATATAGTTCTTTATGTTCACGTTTGTCATATAGTTCTCTATCTACTTGGCGTAGATCTTCGCCGTTACGCATGTGTGCTCGGCAAGACCGTTTTGTGTTTAAGCGCCCCCAAGTTGTGTTTCACTGTAACTGCAGATGCTCCAAACATGTGAGCAAAAGCGCCAATCTCATTGGTCGGATAGTTTTTGACGCGGCGCATCAAACTAAAAAAAAAAACGAACCTGAGGCGTTTTTACAAAAATGACGCTTTTGCGCGTGGCGTTTTCCGCGTAGGTGTGCACACTCACATTGGCGCCCTTGTTTAGTCACGAGGCGTTAAACATCGTGAATATCACAGGCAAAATTTGTCTCTGTGCGAACAGGCCGCCTTAAACCTTAAGGGCCGTACACACCGGGCGAATATCGGCGAACGTTATTTGACAGCTTTTGTTCAATGTGTTATTTGTGTTCCCAAGCGATTTTCGCTGACGATGAACCGAGTGAACATGCACATTCATTCCCTGACATTAGATGGCGCCCATTTGCTCTGCAATACCACTCCATACAGTTCTCTTTTATCAAGATATTTGCAGTCGCTGTCGCGTTTGTCATATAGTTCTTTATGTTCCGACACCAACGAGACCAGCAGCTCTACATTCATCTTTCCTTACATCTTCCTTGTCTTATTTTTATCTGGCAGTGTAGATGGTGAGACTACTCGGCGTATATTTTCTATATTTTCTTCGCCGTTACATATGTGTGCTCGGCAAAACCGTTTTGTGTTTGAGCGCCCCCAAGGTGTGTTTTACTGTAACTTCGGAAGCTCCAAACACGTGAGCAAAAGCACCATCAAACTAAAAAAAAACGGACCCGAGGCGTTTTTACAAAAATGATGCTTTTACGCTTGGCATTTTTCGCGTCGGTGTGCACACTCACATTGGCGCCCTTTGTTTAGTCACGAGGCGTTAATTCGTCCCGGTGTGAACAGGCCTTAATTCAACCTTAGATTCACTGTGGGAGTTATAAAACAATGCAGAATTCAGAAAGGTCAAAGCAATTGTTGTAGCCATTAAAAAAAATGAATGGATTTGGCTGTCTGTCACAGGGTTACTGGATCTGGCAACCTCATACTGTGAAAACAGGCTGAAGAAGTTGTGCCAGCATATCATAAAGAGAGGCATCACGGTGGAGAACGCCTTCTCTCTGCTGTCTGCTGCCATCAGATATGATGCTGAGGTAAAACAAAACCATCCTGGAAGCCTGGCGTACTAGTGCAGCCGGTTTACCAGACCATTAGCTCTTCTCGGTCTCATTTGATTTGCTAGTTTAGCAAGTACAATTTTTTTCTAAGGTAATACAGAACATCAATACTGTGAGCTAATGATAATCATAGATGGTGATATTGATTGTTCTTGCTTAATTAAACATTCGTGCTTTCTTTCATATGAAGGATCTAGAGGAGTTCTGTTTTAAATTCTGTGTGAACCACTTGACTGAGGTCACGCAGACAGCTGCGTTCTGGCAGATCGACGGCAACATGCTGAAGGAGTTTATCTGCAGAGCCAGCCACTGTGGAGCCTTCAAAAACTGACTCTGATGTCCACACACACACACACACCATACACACACACACAACCTGTCTGTTACTGCAGTTAGTCCTTTTCGCAGCTAGGGGGTGCTGTTACAGAAGACGGTCACTGACACAGCGCCCTCTGTTGAGCACGAGAGGAACTCTTATGATGGTCAATGTCTGTTTCTCAACCATTTCACATTTAGGTTTTGCACAACTTTTTGGGAATGACGTGTTGCCTGCTACTAGTAACAAATCCTAGTGCCTCTCATGAGAATAGCGTTTGCATAATAAAGTCAGGGTGAGTTTGGGCCAAAAAAAGGCATAATTCCACTTAAACATGCACCACTTAAAAACAGACATTATACTTTTTCACAGAAAATATTCACTGATTAGTTTTTGGTTTCTTGCTGTGATGCAGTGCATTACAGTTTGCTCATTTTGTATTATTGTTATTATTGTATTGGATTGTGTTGTACTGGCTGGGATCTATAAATGTGCATTATATTGTCCTACAGTCAGCAGACCTTATTGATATTGCACACTCACTCATGTTTGTGTAAATAATATTTGACCAAAATAATTTCTGCTTATTTTTGCTTAATTTGAGTTTTAACCCGGGCAGGTTTGCTATGGCTTAGTTTAGAAACTGTTGGTGCTGTGAATTACAGAAGCAGCATTTTACAACAACGACTGTTGCACTTAACCAGTCTGATGTTTAAGATTTGCTAAAAATATAAAAAGTATTATATTTAGTTGCACTAGTAGTTTCCCATACAGGAGCTGCTCATATACAATCACTAGAGGGTTTGTATCAACTTTTGTTATAGGTGTGAAACACTTACATAATACTAATGCCTGTGGTAATGTGGTTTGTTACATATTAACCAACTGTATTTTTTGTTTTTCACATGTACATACTGTACAGTTTTTGCATTAGTTTTGTAAATTAATCTGTGCGCATGTGTGCCACAGCCTCTCTTGTAAGTTATAAAACCTGAACCTTTAAAGTAAATAAAGCTTTTCTTATAAGTTGCATTTGTTTTTTTGTTTTTAAATTGTGTTTTTAAAGCTATGGCAGAATATTTATTTATTGGAGATTTATCTGGTAGCCCTCAAACCGTATTCAATTTATAGCCCTTAATCCTGTAATTGTGGACAAATGTGGGCACAGAGGACGCAGGTGTGATCCTAATTTTAATTTATTATAAATGTTTTATCACTGTTTTTATTTTTAGGATAAATTATATTTATTTTCATTTTATTATTTTAATAATATGATATAAATGATACTAATTATTGTTCTGAAAGGCATCCTGTAGTTTCATTTGTCATTAAATGAAATGTTAATATTCAGAATAGTTAAATCCTTGATTGGGTAATAAAGTCTGTTAAAAGAAAGCAATGACTGATACTCTTTCTATGAAATTATTAAATGTTCAGAAATTATGTAGATGCACAAACCCTATTAACAGATTGACTAATTTGCAGTTGTGTGAAATCAACATACAGTCATGCATTCTTATATTTTTAATAGAAAGATTGAGTGACTCGGTGCCATTGTTATGGGATCAGTGGAAGAGAGTGAGTCTGATGTGGAAGAATCTGACCGGTTTGTCCAGACTGAAGACTTTTGGAGAAACAAAGCTCCAACATCACTGATGCTCTTGTGACTGAATTGGAGGAAATCTCTGCATCCATAATGTTCAAGCTGTTAGATAAGCTAAGATCAACGTCATATTAATGTCAAAGTTTGTGAAATATGTACTTCGGGGTACATTAGGTGTGTTGTCTTTGAGTCTCCAGAGTCCAGACACACCGCTGGTCACGGTTTCTGTGAAATAGAAACAGATGAGTCTTTAAGACAAGAAGCCCCGCCCACCAGTGACGTCAGTGCAAATAGGAGGATGACACAAATTTGAATGTGGACTGGCTGTTATCGTTATCGTTTAGGACCATAGACAGTAAAAGAAATGGACACAGCGACCCCGTTGATTTCAACGGAGAGAGCTGAAGCTCAACATGGGCACTCACTTCCTGATACTATAAGAGCGTTCTGCGCAGGCTCCAACTGAGCTTGACGACGTAGTTGTCACGTGAACAAACTGACCGACTTTTAGTAGCTGTGCCAAGAGAAATTTTAATCGTGCACAGAGACGGCGAAGCGCGACTTGGAACAACTTTTGGTAAGTATTCTGATTAGTTATTTTGTCATTTTGCTTCTATTTATGCCATGGGCTGACTTTAGACAGTAAAAGATTGCCTGCGAGGCGGTGCGAGCTTCTCTTCCTGTCTATACGGTAATTTTTTACTGTGCGACTGATAGTCGAGTGGTTATGACGCAATTTTTAGCCTATTTTTACAAGAACGGCTTCTACGTGGCCATAAGGTAACATACAACGTAATGGAGCCTTTTATGCATTGTCGTGTTTCTTTAGAAATAAATAATGGATAAATGGAGTCTTTGGACGCCTCAGATGTAAAGTTATTCGCTGTCAAAGTGACGCCAAAATGAATGGGAGTCAATGGGATGCTAACAGCAGGTGATAGTGGGCTACAATGACAGCCCCCAGAGGCACCTTCAGCTTCCGGCTGATGGATTACCCCCTTGTTTAGGACAGTTTAATCAAAGACAGGTCGCGATTGAATGGCAGCATCCGAAAGTCGGTGGTCTTGTCGGGATGGCGAAGGGGACAGATCTATTCCAAGTGTGAGGGAGACCGGAGTACAGACGGATGCTAAAGTACAAGGTGAGATTAACGTGTCAATGTCTTCCTGTGCTAATCAGATCCCAGTGGATATTTAACTTTAAACTGCAGCGTGTTGCCAATGTTTTTTTTTTTTCATTTCTTCTTTCAATTGGCTATGTTCTTTCATTTTTGCCATTGAGACATTTACATTTTGTCCTTTGCCCCGACTGATAGGCTCTTATCTATTTTTTTATTTCCTCGTTTAATGTCCATGTCAGCAACTTCAAATTAAGAGCAGTCCGATAACATAAAATCTGTTCGAATTCGAATTCTGAATCAGATTCTATACTTAGCAGAACCGAAAACTTTCTTGTTCTCTTTTTGACACAACTAAAGAAAAAGAAAAAAAACAGCCTACAATAAAATAGTGCTTATTAGAGATAAAATGATATATAATGGCATTACTACTACTACTTCTTCTAGCCTACTTATAATGATAATAATATTATTAAAATATTCATATTTTGCTCGTCTAATGATTTTGTACTTATTTTGTCAAATAGTACAAATAAAACAAGTGGTTCCACATTTTGGTTACCCGACACGTGTCACTTAGACATAAAAATAATAAATATTGATTGTATGAAACAATATTATTTTTATGTCTGAGTTAAAGAAGTAGTTCAGTTTTCAAAAAAACTTTTGCTGATAATTTACCCCCATGTCAGGGCTTGACATTAACTTTTTGAGGCAAATGTCCTGCGGACAAGTAAATTTATGTTTCACTTGTCCATGCACAAAGGTCACTTGTCCAGGTAAAGATTTATAATTTTATTTAGGGCTGCACGATTTGGGGAAAATGTCATATTGCGATTATTGAGGTCAATTATGCGGTTGTGATATGCGATTGTGATATAATAAACAAATGGTTTCATGAGTCAACTTGTTTGGTTCTAAACCAAATGCACACACAGATTAGTGATAATTCTGAAATTATCAATAACAACTAAATGATTGATAACACCTATAATGATCAATAAGCCTGTCTAACACGTTATCAAGGCGAGGCCTGTGCATGCGCAATATACTGGCGCGCGTCTTTCTGTGAGTCACATTCAGGACGTTTAAAGGCAGCTCGAAAAATGTGTTCGTTTCAAATCGGTAACTTGTGGCACATAACGTGAAGTAACATGACATTTTATTTTGTCTGAAATTTAACTTGTCCCGTCGGACAACTAATTTTCTTTTCTACTTGTCCTACAATATGGTTCATTCAACAAACGAAACGAACGAATTGAATGGATTGACTGTTGTGACAGGAGAGTCACAAATGTGCGTCACAGAACAGAGCAAGGGGAGCATTTGAACTTATAAAACTTAAACTTTTTTTAAATGACCGATTGTTTCTCTAGATAAGATTATTCATCGTCTGGTGTCGTTTAAAACCCACTGAAACTCTCATTTGGACCTTGAACTGTTTGGTTTCCATTGAAGTCCATTATATGGAGAAAATCCTGGAATGTTTATATCAAAAACCTTAATTTCTTTTCGACTGAAGAAAGAAAGACATGGACATCTTGGATGACATGGGCATGAGTAAATTATCAGCAAAAGTTTTTTGAAAAGTGAACTACTCCTTTAAATTAAAAATGCACACTGTGTTCTAACCGATTATCAATCTATCTATCTCTATTTACACATCAAGCTATCTCTCTTTACACATCCCTCTCATAGCACTGAACTGGTTATTTTAGTAGTTAAGCAAATGTTTTTAGTTTTGTCACTAGTCTTTTTCACATGACTCCTTTTCTCTGTTTCAGGTCAGGAACCTCGATTGTCCAAAGCCAACCTCTTCACATTATTGAGTCTATGGATGGAACTTTTCCCCAAGAAAGAAGCACGTCAGCGAGAAAATGATTCTGTAGGCATATTTTAATTCCCTCTAAAGTGATGCAGTGTGTTTCAAAGACAGACAGCTTGCATTTAAAGACATTTGAAATGCATTGAGGAAAGAGAATTTATCTATCCACCAGTGTAAAATTTCTGATTTGTATTTATTTCTAGGAAAAAGCCTTCTATACAGTACTGAGAATTATTATTGGAAAGCTGATTCCCACAGGACCGAGTCTCTGCTGTGGATATTATGACTTGTGCGCTCTGAAGGAGATGCCTCAGTATCTGCTTGTTTTATTTATTTGTTTCTTTCATTAAAAAGCACGGTGTTGTATTTGCATCCAGGCTGGAGACAGTGGTCTCGTGGTGGTCCATGAGTGCAGGGTCCTGGGTCTGCATTGCTCCAGTGTGCAGTTGCATGCAGGACAGGTAGCTGTGGTCAAACATGGACCCCGACTGAAGGGATGTGATCTCTACTTCTCCAGAAAACCCTGTTCAACCTGCCTCAAGATGCTCATCAATGGCAAGATTAGAACTGCTCTCTCTCTCTCTAATATATGTACACATTGTCGCACATTGATTCATTTAGTTTTTTTGCTCACAGTCTGTATTTAAAAGCTGTAATAATGTTTATAATAATGTAATAATGCTTTTATCAAAAAGAAGTGATTATTTTTGAAAAAATAGCGATTCTTTTTTTAAAAAGTAGCGATTCCTTTTTAAAAAGTAGCAATTCTTTTTTTTAAAGTAGCAATTCTTTTTGAAAAAGTAGCGATTCCTTTATAAAAAGTAGCAATTCTTTTTGAAAATAGTGTAAAAAATGTAATTATACATGTTACAGTCTTATAAGTTTATTACAATGTAAGTACACATTTATTAAAATGTAATTACATATTTTATTACAGTGTTTTTGTACATTTGTTAAATTATTTTTGAAAAAGTAGCGATTGTTTTTGAAAAAAGTAGTGTAAAAAATGTAATTATACATTTGTTACGTCTTATACATTACAATGTAGTTATACATTTATTATATTGTTATACATTTATTAAAATGTAATCACACATCAGTGTTATATGTTTCTTACAATGTAATTTTACATTTATTAGTGATATTTTACATTTGTTACATTATTATTATTATTACTATACATTTGTAACATTATTATTTTGTTACATTGTTCTTTGTGAAAAAAATTAGAGATTTTTTTTTGAAAATAGCGATTCTTTTTTGGAAAAAGTAGCGATTATTTTGGAAAAAAGTAGTGTAAAAATGTAAATATACGTTTATTACAATGTAATTATACATTGTTTTCAGTTTTATTATAAATTTATTACAATTTAATTATACATCGTTTATTACAATGTTAGTGTTATTTTACATTTGTTACATTATTATTATTATACATTGTAACATTCTTATTTTGTTACATTATTCTTTTTGAAAAAAAGTAGCAATTCTTTTTGAAAAAGTAACGATTTTTTTTTAAAGTAGCGATTCTTTTGGAAAAAAGTACAGTTTTTTAACATTAATAATTGCAGTAAATTTTTTAGCAGCGAATCATCATATCTGATGCTGAAAATTCAGCTTTCCATCACAGGAATAAAATCTTAAAAATGTATCCAAATGATTATATAGCATTGTTATTGTAATGGCATTTCATAATATTACTTTTAACATTTATTTAATTATTATCATTTAATATTTACTTTTTAACTATATTTGTCATCAAATATATTCAACCTTTCTGAGCATAAGAGACTTCTTTCAAAAACATAAAAAACGTAATTATTCCAAACTTTTGACCACCACCAGCGTATCATACTTTATTTATTAACTTTATATAGTTTTATATTTGTTTGCCTATCTCAACCCTCATTGTCTTGCCTTTCATATCCTTTGTTCAGCTGGTGTGAACAGGATATCTTACTGGCCCGGTGATGCTGAGATGGGCTTGCTGTCAGGTAGACGTGATCCCGCAGACTCCAGTCACCAGGAAGCCATCCTCGACGCCACAGCGGCAGAGCGACTCAAGTCCAACAGCAGGCCGCACATCTGTGTGCTCCTGCAACCTCTGGACAGCACCATGCTGCAGTTCGTGGACCACACCTCCCAAAACTGCGACTTCCTTGGGAAGATTGCGGCGGACAATCCAGCGCTGGATGTTGCGGATGTTTTTAGAAAGGAATGGTGGAAGAACTCAGACGATTTCTTGGAAAGGTTCTTTATAAATGACGAAGAACATCATATGTATGTGCTGAACAAGATGGGACTGGAGAACTTTTGTGTGGAACCAAATTTTAGCAACTTAAGGCAGCATATGAGGAATCTCATTCGGATTCTCGCGTCTGTGGCCGCTAGTGTTCCGGTTCTACAAGACGAATATGGTTTCTTCACGAGAGAGCCTTTAGGGACGGGTTCTCCAGCTTTACCTCAGGATGTGATACGGCACTGTGTCATACAAGCCCGGTTATTGGCGTGTAGAACAGGTGAATTCAGTTTGATTACATCCAAGATGTCCATGTCTTACTTTCTTCAGTCAAAAAGAAATTAAGTTTTTTGAAGAAAACATTACAGGATTTTCTCCACATAATGGACTACAATGGGAACCAAACGGTTCAAGGTCCAAAAGACACTTTCAGTGCAGCTTCAAATCGCTTTAAACGATTCCAGACGATGAATAAGGGTTTTGTCTAGTAAAACGATCGCTCATTTAAAAAATAAATAACAAATTTTAAGTTTTATAAGCTCACCTTGCTCTGTTCTGTGATGTGCGTTTGTGACTCCTGTTCGAACTCGTTTATCAAAATGAACGAATCTTTTCCTGAGTCAACTCGTTCATTTTGTTCGTTGAATGAACCAAATGACACGAATTTTTTTTTTTTTAAATGAGCGATTGTTTTGCTTGAAAAGACCCTTATTCATCATCTGAATCATTTAAAGCCCTTTGAACAGTTTGCAGTTTGCACTGAAAGTGTCTTTTGGACCTTGAACCGTTTAGTTCCCATTAAAGTCCATTATATGGAGAAAATCCTGGAATGTTTTCATCAAAAACCTTAATTTCTTTTCGACTGAAGAAAGAAAAACATGGATATCCTGGATGACATGGGGCTGAGTAAATTATCAGCAGAAGTTGTTTTAAGTCACCAGAGAAGATCTTGGAAGATGCTGTTAATATATATATTAGTCCATTGCTAACACTGTTGATTTCCTGCCAAAATGATGCCACTTCCTGCAGGAGGATGTCAGGATGGAGGACATGGTTAAACAGTTTCACCTTTATTTATTTTTGTGTAGAGGATCCTAAAGTGGGAGTTGGTGCAGTTATCTGGGCAGAGGGAAAACAGGTGGGCTAAAAAAACAGAATGAAAACTTGACTTTATGATTGTATGTATTATAATAAACATCTCTCCGCTTGCAGTCACAATGCGATGGCACGGGTCGGCTTTACCTAGTGGGCTGTGGATACAACGCATATCCAGTGGGCTCACAGTATGCCGAGTACCCTCAGATGGATCACAAGCAGAAAGAGAGACAGAACAGGAAGTACCGGTACATCCTCCATGCGGAGCAGAACGCGCTCACATTCAGGTGAGGCTCATTGGAAGAAGCGGTCAGAAATGTTGGCAACAAGAAAAAGAGGTGCAGTCACTTTTACCAAATCCAGTCACTCCAATAGGGTTTGCAGATTTCGCTCATTTTCAAGTTTCAACCGAAAGCTGCTTGATTTAATCGACTTCTGTGCTTCTACACTATTGACAGAGGGCAATAGACCTTTTTTGCACTAATCTGAATGCATCTCTCATGGTTGAGATGTACTTTTACTATTTTCAAGCCATTCAAACGTTCAAACTCGTTCATGATTTGTTCATTTCTTCCCACCTTCCACTTATATTTCCCTCCGATCTGCAGGAGCGCAGAGATAAAGGAAGAGGAGAACACAATGATGTTTGTGACCAAATGCCCGTGTGACGAGTGTGTTCCTCTGATTGGCTGTGCTGGAATAAAGCAGATCTACACTACAGACCTGGACAGCAACAAAGTCAAACACGACATCTCCTACCTCAGGTTCGACAAACTCGATGGCGTCCAGAAGTTCATTGTGAGTGCTGATGAGAAATTCTTTTTATTGCACAAAAAAATTGGCTCTGTTTTTTAACAATTAATATATTTTTTCAGTGGCAACAGAAATCTGCTAGACATACTTCAGAACAAGCTGCTCTGCCTACAACAAGTAAGTGTTTTGGGGCGTTTACACGACTCCGTTTTCAACTAAAAACAGAAAGCGTATGCGTTTTGGATGTTCATTTACACGACAACTGTCTTGGTTGCCTGAAAACACAAACTTGTGAAACTATAGAGGGAATGCATTGACGTCACTTTCCCGCCTGAACAACCCCCCTCAGCCTGACTGAGTGGCAAAAGAGCTGCTGCGTGACTGGATTTAATAAACTGCGAAAATGTGACTAAAACGAACAATTTTACCAATTTAAACTAAATGTTGGACTCTAGGGCTGGGTAAAAATATAGATCCATCAATCCTATGAATCGATTCAGCCATCCAGGCCAGTGGCGGCGGTGTGGGCTACACTCTAGTGGGAGCGTTCAGCGTAGTACAAGTCGTGCTTTAGCAAAACGGCAGTCACTTATTTCACGGAGTTTCCGTACAGCGTAAAAAGCGTGACGTTGTAGAGTAGGCGTTCTCCTAATTCCAAATTTGCATAGGTCACCGGACATGCGCGCTAAGTGTTTTTTTTTTTGCGCGCTAAGTGTATTGAGGATACACCAACGATTTTCGTTTATGCCGCTAAGAAACAATCCGGTTAAAATTGATTATATATGTCATTTCAAAGTTAATTATTTCAAAGTCACACACTAATATATTACACAATCACGCCATTAAAACAACCAGAAATATTGGAATACACCATGATCTCTGGCACACATTTAACAAAAATAGAAAAAGAAAGGAAAATAAAATAAACGGTGTTGTGTATAGCTATCTTGAAGTTAAAAGTGGATGACCTTAACCTTTCTCTTTTGACCAGAATTATTTGTCAACCCAGAATGTAATACAATATGAATAAAAGTCCCACATTTGTTTTCATTAATTGCATGATTCCTAAAAAGATCAGTTAAAAGTCAGTTATAAAAATGGCATATTACATGTGCATCAGATACCTGTGTGTGTGTGTTTACAGGGGTTTCACGTCAGATACCTCTCCTAACTGTACATGTGCATCAGATATCTGTGTGTGTGTTTACAGGGGTTGTGTTAGTTAGAATGTTTTTATGCAAAATGCGTCACTTAAATTAGCTCACAGACTTTACAAGTTCAAAGATAATTTTAAATAAACTCTATATTTATATTTTAATACACATAGAAATAGCGTATTTGTATGTATATTAGAATATAAATATAGATTTTATGTGAAATTATCTTAGAACTTGTGTAAAGTCTGAGTTAAACCTTAAAACCTAGGTTTTTACTAACTTACTGTAGTACAACACATAGACAACTTTGGTCATACTCAACTTTATTAAAAAAGAGAATATCAAATTGACAGCAAGCATAACAAGGCAGGACTTCAGCATTTTGATGTCTCAGGACACAATCCTTACAGGATCTGCTGATGTACTATCTCACACACCATCACCTTTCGTATGATGGGAATGTCACACTATATAGAAAGAGAGAACAATCATGTACAGACTTACTTTGATGTATTTTGACAAAAAAAAATTAAAGCTTTTGAAGATTTATCAGTGATACAGTTGCTAAGGTGTTCCATGTTAGTTCTAAGTTTAGAGTGAGGTAGGTACTAGTGTGTTAGTGGATAGATATGGTTATTGATAAAGTCAAATAAGTGTTAAAGGAGAACTCCGGCGAACAATGAACCTTTGGTCTAATAAAACATCGGTACCTAGTCAATCGTTCTCTGAGGTTTGTTTTCATGATAATCGAATGTAAAGCGTTTTATCTCTAAAAACTGTTTAGCGTATAATGCTAGTACTGGGGGCATTGACTAAGTAAAAAGAAATCGCTACTTTATACCACTAACAAGGCTCAAAATAGCCCCACACTAACACAGTAACATAACAAGGGTCCATACATGCAAAACGAAGCATTGAGAACTTTGTAAGTGTACAGACCGTTTAATAAGAAGATAAGTTATAAAGACAGTTCACTTCGTGTATACAGACAGGAGCCATCTTAGGAAATAGTTTTTCTGGATTCTGATAGAGGGCCATGACACTTAGACCTGAGTGCAAAAATGGAGGCTCTAGACCCTTCCAGAGCTGAGATATCGAAACTCAAAATTTTGTCCAGAAAAAAAAAAACGACAGTGTTACCCCTTATGTTTTTTTTTATTTTTTTGGCGAAAAATTAAGTTTCCCCAATCTTCTCAAAACTCTGGATTCTGATAGAGGGCCATGACATTTAGACCTGAGTGCAAAAATGGAGGCTCTAGACCCTTCCAGAGCTGAGATATCGAAACTCAAAATTTTGTCCAGAAAAAAAAAACGACAGTGTTACCCCTTATGTTTTTTTTTTTTGGCCGAAAAATTAAGTTTCCCCAATCTTCTCAAAACTCTGGATTCTGATAGAGGGCCATGACACTTAGACCTGAGTGCAAAAATGGAGGCTCTAGACCCTTCCAGAGCTGAGATATCGAAACTCAAAATTTTGTCCAGAAAAAAAAAAACGACAGTGTTACCCCTTATGTTTTTTTTTATTTTTTTGGCGAAAAATTAAGTTTCCCCAATCTTCTCAAAACTCTGGATTCTGATAGAGAGCCATGACATATAGACCTGAGTGCAAAAATGGAGGCTCTAGACCCTTCCAGAGCTGAGATATCGAAACTCAAAATTTGTCCAGAAAAAAAAAACGACAGTGTTACCCCTGTAATGGTTAATTTTTACATTTATATATGTTTCTTTTCTTTTATGTAGGTTCTTTTATTTTCTTTTGTATGTTTTCTTTTATTTTACTAGAAGTGTGTAACTTTTACTAACGTTGGAAAAGATGTATCCACAAGCATTTAAAGGGAAATTATTAATATTATCTAACATATACTCATAAGCATTTAAAGGAAGATGTTCATATAATTTAAAGGGCATTATTAAAGATATAACAAGCTGGTAGAAATGCATAAGTTAGAGTAAGCTTAAGATATAACCAAAACTGTTTGAGTAGAGATGCATAAGTTAATGTAAGCTTAGTTTGAGAACGTACTGTTCTGTGTTTAACAAAAGAGTGAGCAGCATGGAAGCATTTTAATAGCTCATTGTATTTTCAAGTGTGAATTGTGTGTGTGCAGGGTTTTGATCAAACAAGAGATAAGGCAGAAAGGTGTGAAGTCAAGCTGTACTTGGAACACAGGAAGTTAACACAAACGTCAGTGTGCTGTCCGAATTGAAATATATGGTTAACAAGAATAGTTAAATGCAGCACTAACAGGTTTCCTTTCTAGACAGCATAGGGGGACAATCTGCTGCAAACCAGAAATAGCTGCATAGGACTGGTTTCCTGGGGTTTTCAGGTATATAAGGATGATGAGGAGGACTAGCCTTCGCCTTCACATGTAGACACTGTCTGTATGTTGAATGCCAATATTTTCTTGCAAGAAAATAAACTTTTGATATTTTGACTTTGAGAGATTTCCACTTGTCTTCTTCCTCCTATCTTTTCGAACAACAGAGAATTATTTCCACGACAAATGGCGACGAGGAGGATGGGATGCTGAACCAAGGATCGGCGTGAGGAGCGAACAATTGGCTGATCACCCCCAGAACGATATACTCTGCGGCTCGAATCCTCAAGCTTAAGGAGAGAGAATTGTTTCACTCATCACGACGACCGAGGTGACGCACTCCCAGAAGTGAACTCACAAGGTCATCAAGAGACGGTGAGAAAAATTATTTACGTGGTAAATAAGACAATTATTTGCGTATTGAATACTTTTCCTAAAAGGGTCAGAGGTTTTGAATAAACCTGAAAGTAAATTTCCAAAGAGTTTGAGAATAAGCCTGATAGTAATTTTCTCAAATAGCAAGTATTGGTTGTTTTCCCAAAAGGGCCAGAGTTTGAGAATAAGACTGGAAGTGATTTCTCAAACACCAGATGAGTGTCTGTTTAAAATAAGCCTGACAGTAATTTTTGAACAGCACAAAGACACTCATTTGGGAAAGACCTTCATCGACGGGTGGAGGCAATTTGAAAGTCCTTTATTGACGAATAAAGGCAGGCGTGGTGGCCACGCTGGGGAAAAGAATTAATACAGTAGATAAGAGAACGTGGTGACCACGTGAGGAAAAGATTTAAATACGCAAATATAAATATTGTGGAGCAAGTTAAATAAGATAAATGGGTAATCAAAATTCGAAAAGAGAGGAGGAACGGGTTGATCTTTCTAAACGAATTGATTTTTCTAAGAGCTCATATGTAGCCATGGATAAAATAATGGGAACCTGGCATCATGAGTATGTGCCGTTTTTAAAGGACAAGTTCGGTATTTTACAATGAAAGCCCTGTTTTAAGTTCATCCCTGATGAAATAGAATAGTTAAGATTGTTTTTGAGACAAATGCTCCTGTCACGAGGATTTTTGGATTCTGTGTTAGCACCCCCCCACACCTTTATAATGAAAGCATAGGTGCACTCGAACAATCATTCATAAAAACGTATAAAACTTTAGTTTACAAAGACGTGAAACTCACCGAGTGGTCTAGGGTGTTCACTGATATGCTCACACAAAAATCGCTGCAAAATATGCTTTCCAACAGGTTTTATCGTAGTTTTTGTCCAAGTCCATTTTTCTTCCTGTTTTCGGTTGAAGTCCACAGTAGTCAATTGTCGAGTTTGCGTGTGCGATCCTTAGTTATCTAGTTACCAATGATGTGATTTGTGGAACTAACAATGTCGGCAGGGGTCAGGCAATGAAACAGGCGGGGCATCCCATTCCGCAAAGACCATTCTCACACGTAATGCTTGATTATATTGAATTGACACAATCTGACAAAAAGAAATACTGCATAGTTGCGGTGGACATGTTTTCCAAATGGGTAGAGGCTATGCCAACAACAAAGGCGGATGCTAAAGGGGTGGCAAAGCTACTCCTACAGGAGATAGTCCCACGATGGGGTATTCCTGAAAAATTATCAAGTGATAATGGTTCACACTTTGTCAACAGCGCAATCTCTGCAGTTGAAGCGTTCCTAGGAACTTCTTGGAAGAGACACTGTTCCTACGCTCCTACGTCGGGCGGGGCCTGCGAACGTGAGCATGGAACTATTAAGAATAAACTGGCAAAAATTTGTGAGGAAACAGGGCTTCCTTGGCCCAAGGCCTTGCCCATTGCACTGACTTACATGAGAATGAGGAAGAGGGGACGTGCACAACTCTCTCCATTTGAGATTGTGTTTGGTCGTCCACCTCACATGGGATGGGAACCCCACAACCCTAGACCACTGCCTGACACCACTCTTTGTGAGCATGATATGTTGAACTATTGTGTTGAGCTGGATAAGATGTTCTCTGATATTTCCAAACAGGTCAAAGCAGCAGCTCCAGCTCCAGCTGAGACGGCCCTGCACTGCATCAGACCAGGAGATTTCGTGCTGATAAAGGACCTGAGGCGGAAGCGCTGGAAAGCGAAGAGGTGGCAGGGGCCATTTCAGGTGTTGCTGACAACTCACACTGCGGTGAAAGTCGGAGAGAGGGCTCCGTGGATCCATGGGACGCACTGTCGGAAAGTGCCAGCTCATGCGGTAGCTGCAACATCAGCTCATGCGGTAGCTGCAACAGGGGACGACTCCAACTCCAGGCTATCAGCTCATGCGGAAGCTGCAACGGACGGGCAATCCCACTCACAGCGTACGAGATCCGATCAGACTAACTGACTTCGCTTTTCAACCTGTAGGTTTCTCACTTGCAAACCATCGTCATTGGAGAGAGGACGAATCTATCGTACAAGACGATTCTGTGATTTTAAGGGTAATACGAACTGTGTCAAGAACTCTGTGGTGTTTTGATGGAGAGGGCATTGCAGTAACTTGTTTAGTAATATCTACTAGATATTACCTGCCCTAAGACCAGCCATAAATAGGCAAACAGGACTTATATCATTTACACAAGAACATTATCTCGCCTGGCGAGGTTGCTGTGTGTGGCAATATGTTACTAAATCTTATCCTCTTAACTAGCCTGGCCATAGGCCTAGCACAGGATGGTAGCATTGAAGTGAACATGACAAGAGGAAAGGGGAGTGAATTGTTATAATATGTGACCCTATTTCAGCAGCAGGACCTGGATACAATCCAGAGCGTTTGTACAAATGGGGTAAAGCTATGTATTTTTGCAAGGATCCCTGCGGATGGGAAGATGTATACGGAGGTAATGAAGAGGCTGTTAGAGAGGGTCTCTTAACCAGAGCAGGGTATACTTCCTATAGTGGTTACAACAAACGGATGAAATCAGGTCTTATAAAAATAGAAGACGTCACTGAAAATCGTGAAGTCAAACTGAAAGTTACTCTGTCCACCGGAAATGATGGCACGACCCAATGGGGTGGCAAGTATTTTTGTGCCTGGTGGACTGCAGGTACTGACACTTACGTTCCAATTGAAATTAAAATGGTAGACCCGATTCCAAAAACTCATGGTCTGTCAGAGTTGATAACCCGTACTAGCATACCTGAAGAAGAGGAGAGAGAATTAGAAAGACAGTTTAATTTGCATCATGAAGACGGAACTATTAATAAAGCTAGAATTCATTGTGGGGCTAACAAAGCATGTATGTTAAGTTTACTCCAAAGGCAAGCGTTGGCCATAAATCAATCATGTTGGTGGTGTCTGCAGATGGATAGAACCTGGAGGGTCCATCCATTACGATCTACAAATTTAGGAGAATTAAGGGGGAAATACCGTGTGCTATGTGGAATCTATTGAATGCGATGAATTCTGAAACCACCAAGCCAATGTCTCTTCAGAAGAGCGAGTGTAACAACCGATCCGAACACAGTACTAAAGGTTTTGACAATGTATGGGTAATAAAACCACAATTAGGCGATGTGTGTCTGTGTAAATTCGAGTTCCAACGTGGGTCAATTATGATTGGTACATCGCATTGCAAAACAACGGTAATCATGAACGATGGCAAATGTATAACGTCTGAGGGTACATTTATCTCGTGTCCAGGGGACAACGATGATCTCGGAGAGACAACTGTGGGAACAGTATGGGTCTGTGTTCAAACCGGTTTCCATTCCCTTCCCAAGAAATGGACAGGGTGCTGTTACCCAGGACTCCTAGACGTAGGGACTGAAGTTTATGTCAGTAAGCCAAATGATAACTATAAGCAACCTTCTAATCGACTGAAAAGAAGTTTAGCTGATGAAAATATACCTCTTATGTTTCAAGGTACCAAACTTTGGGATCCTTGGACTAGTAGAATAGCTATGACTGGGTGGTCTTTCCTCGTGGGGGGAGGCACTGTTGCTAGCTTACTAAAAATAAATGGCTTAGCTTGGCAGGTATTACGCTTAGCAAACGAGACTGAAGATGCGCTAACTCAACTGAACGTTGAACTTAAAGGAATTAGGGAAGCAGTAATTCAACATAGGCTTGTTTTGGACATGATCACCGCGGAGCGTGGGGGTGTGTGCAAAATGTTAGGAACCTCTTGTTGTTTTAAACTGCCTGACGTCTATGACAATGTAACCAACATAATAGAGCACATGAAAGTGGCCGTAGCTACCCCTAGAGACATGTCATCTTCACTGGATGGGTGGTTTTTGGGTCTGCAGGGGTGGACGAAATGGCTGATAAGTACGATCTTGCCAATAGGATGTTTAGTTTTGATCTTGCTTCTGATGATCCCATGTTTGATGAATTGTGTTTCTACCATCACTGCAAAGGCAGTGACTACCACTATGCTTAAAATGAACGACGGGGAATATGTAACTATGATCCGTATGACACCAAGGGATAATACTGAGGTTACAGTGCCTGAAGATGAGATGTATGAGGATAAAAGCACACATTAGTTTGACTAAGAAATGAAGTAAACATGGGAAAAATTTACTTGATGTAAATTACTATGATTATGGAGAAGTAAATGTCAAAAAATTGTGTGTAAGTTCTTTGAATGAACTTGGGGTGGAATGTAATGGTTAATTTTTACATTTATACATGTTTCTTTTCTTTTATGTAGGTTCTTTTATTTTCTTTTGTATGTTTTCTTTTATTTTTCTAGAAGTGTGTAACTTTTACTAACTTTGGAAAAGATGTATCCACAAGTATTTAAAGGGAAATTATTAATATTATCTAACATATACTCATAAGCATTTAAAGGAAGATGTTCATATAATCTAAAGGGCATTATTAAAGATATAACAAGCTGGTAGAAATGCATAAGTTAGAGTAAGCTTAAGATATAACCAAAACTGTTTGAGTAGAGATGCATAAGTTAATGTAAGCTTAGTTTGAGAACGTACTGTACTGTGTTTAACAAAAGAGTGAGCAGCATGGAAGCATTTTAATAGCTCATTGTATTTTCAAGTGTGAATTGTGTGTGAGCAGGGTTTTGATCAAACAAGAGATAAGGCAGAAAGGTGTGAAGTCAAGCTGTACTTGGAACACAGGAAGTTAACACAAACGTCATTGTGCTGTCCGAATTGAAATATATGGTTAACAAGAATAGTTAAATGCAGCACTAACAGGTTTCCTTTCTAGACAGCATAGGGGGACAATCTGCTGCAAACCAGAAATAGCTGCATAGGACTGGTTTCCTGGGGTTTTCAGGTATATAAGGATGACGAGGAGGACTAGCCTTCGCCTTCACATGTAGACACTGTCTGTATGTTGAATGCCAATATTTTCTTGCAAGAAAATAAACTTTTGATATTTTGACTTTGAGAGATTTCCAGTTGTCTTCTTCCTCCTATCTTTTCGAACAACAGAGAATTATTTCCACGACACCCCTTATGTTTTTTTTATTTTTTTGGCGAAATATTAAGTTTCCCCAATCTTCTCAAAACTCTGGATACAGATTGAGGGCCATGAACTTAGACCTGAGTGCAAAAATGGAGGCTCTAGACCCTTCCAGAGCTGAGATATCGAAACTCACAATTTTGACCAGAAAAAAAAAACGACAGTGTTACCCCTTATGTTTTTTTTTCGGGGGGTGAAAAATTAAGTTTCTCCAATCTTCTCAAAACTCTGGATTCTGATAGAGGACCACGAGACATGGACCTGGGTGCAAAAATTGAGGCTGTTGCGACCCTTCCAGAGCTGAGATATTGAAACTCAAAATATTGACCACAAAAAAATGACAGTGTTACCCCTTACGTTTTTTTTCGGGGGGTGAAAAATTAAGTTTCTCCAATCTTCTCAAAACTCTGGATTCTAATAGAGGGCCACGAGACATGGACCTGGGTGCAAAAATTGAGGCTGTAGACCCTTTCAGAGCTGAGATATTGAAACTCAAAATTTTGACCACAAAAAAAAAAGACAGTGTTACCCCTTACGTTTTTTTTTCGGGGGGTGAAAAATTAAGTTTCTCCAATCTTCTCAAAACTCTGGATTCTGATAGAGGGCCACGAGACATGGACCTGGGTGCAAAAATTGAGGCTGTAGACCCTTCCAGAGCTGAGATATTGAAACTCAAAATTTTGACCAGAAAAAAAAATGACAGTGTTACCCCTTATGTTTTTTTTCGGGGGGTGAAAAATTAAGTTTTTCCAATCTTCTCAAAACTCTGGATTCTGATAGAGGGCCACGAGACATGGACCTGGGTGCAAAAATTGAGGCTGTAGACCCTTCCGGAGCTTAGATATTGAAACTCAAAATTTTGACCAGAAAAAAAAATGACAGTGTTACCCCTTATGTTTTTTTTCGGGGGGTGAAAAATTAAGTTTTTCCAATCTTCTCAAAACTCTGGATTCTGATAGAGGGCCACGAGACATGGACCTGGGTGCAAAAATTGAGGCTGTAGACCCTTCCGGAGCTTAGATATTGAAACTCAAAATTTTGACCAGAAAAAAAATGACAGTGTTACCCCTTATGTTTTTTTTTCGGGGGGGTGAAAAATTAAGTTTCTCCAATCTTCTCAAAACTCTGGATTCTGATAGAGGGCCACGAGACATGGACCTGGGTGCAAAAATTGAGGCTGTAGACCCTTCCAGAGCTGAGATATTGAAACTCAAAATTTTGACCAGAAAAAAAAATGACAGTGTTACCCCTTATGTTTTTTTTTCGGGGGGTGAAAAATCAAGTTTCTCCAATCTTCTCAAAACTCTGTATTCTGATAGAGGGCCACGAGACATGGACCTGGGGGCAAAAATTGAGGCTGTAGACCCTTCCGGAGCTTAGATATTGAAACTCAAAATTTTGATCAGAAAAAAAAAATGACAGTGTTACCCCTTACATTTTTTGGGGGGGGGGGGGTGAAAAATTAAGTTTCTCCAATCTTCTCAAAACTCTGGATTCTGATAGAGGGCCACGAGACATGGGCCTGGGTGCAAAAATTGAGGCTGTAGACCCTTCCAGAGCTGAGATATTGAAACTCAAAATTTTGACCAGAAAAAAAAATGACAGTGTTACCCCTTATGTTTTTTTTCGGGGGGTGAAAAATTAAGTTTCTCCAATCTTCTCAAAACTCTGGATTCTGATAGAGGGCCACGAGACATGGACCTGGGTGCAAAAATTGAGGCTGTAGACCCTTCTGGAGCTTAGATATTGAAACTCAAAATTTTGACCAGAAAAAAAATGACAGTGTTACCCCTTATGTTTTTTTTCGGGGGGTGAAAAATTAAGTTTCTCCAATCTTCTCAAAACTCTGGATTCTGATAGAGGGCCACGAGACATGGACCTGGGTGCAAAAATTAAGGCTGTAGACCCTTCCAGAGCTGAGATATTGAATTTCAAAATTTTGACCAGAAAAAAAAATGACAGTGTTACCCCTTATGTTTTTTTTTTCGGGGTGTGAAAAATTAAGTTTCTCCAATCTTCTCAAAACTCTGGATTCTGATAGAAGGCCACGAGACATGGACCTGGGTGCAAAAATTGAGGCTGTAGACCCTTCCGGAGCTTAGATATTGAAACTCAAAATTTTGACCAGAAAAAAAAATGACAGTGTTACCCCTTATGTTTTTTTTTTTGGGTGGTGAAAAATTAAGTTTCTCCAATCTTCTCAAAACTCTGGATTCTGATAGAGGGCCACGAGACATGGACCTGGGTGCAAAAATTGAGGCTGTAGACCCTTCCGGAGCTTAGATATTGAAACTCAAAATTTTGACCAGAATAAAAATGACAGTGTTACCCCTTATGTTTTTTTCGGGGGGTGAAAAATTAGGTGTCTCCAATCTTCTCAAAACTCTGGATTCTGATAGAGGGCCACTAGACATGGACCTGGGTGCAAAAATTGAGGCTGTAGACCCTCCCGGAGCTTAGATATTGAAACTCAAAATTTTGACCAGAAAAAAAAAATGACAGTGTTATGCCTTATGGTTTTTTTTCGGGGGGTGAAAAATTAAGTTTCTCCAATCTTCTCAAAACTCTGGATTCTGATAGAGGGCCACGAGACATGGACCTGGGTGCAAAAATTGAGGCTGTAGACCCTTCCGGAGCTTAGATATTGAAACTCAAAATTTTGACCGGAAAAAAAATGACAGTGTTACCCCTTATGTTTTTTTTATTTTTTTGGCAAAAAATTAAGTTTCCCCAATCTTCTCAAAAATCTGGATTCTGATAGAGGGCCACGAGACATGGACCTGAGTGCAAAAATGGAGGCTCTAGACCCTTCCAGAGCTGAGATATTGAAACTCAATATTTGACCAGAAAAAAAAAATGACAGTGTTACGCCTTATGTTTTTTTTTTCGGGGGGGTGAAAAATTAAGTTTCTCCAATCTTCTCAAAACTCTGGATTCTGATAGAGGGCCACGAGACATGGACCTGGGTGCAAAAATTGAGGCTGTTTCGACCCTTCCAGAGCTGAGATATTGAAACTCAAAATATTGACCACAAAAAAAAAATGACAGTGTTACCACTTACGTTTTTTTTCGGGGGGTGAAAATTTAAGTTTCTCCAATCTTCTCAAAACTCTGGATTCTAATAGAGGGCTACGAGACATGGACCTGGGTGCAAAAATTGAGGCTGTAGACCCTTTCAGAGCTGAGATATTGAAACTCAAAATTTTGACCAGAAAAAAAAATGACAGTGTTACCCCTTATATTTTTTTTTTCGGGGGGTGAAAAATTAAGTTTCTCCAATCTTCTCAAAACTCTGGATTCTGATAGAGGGCCACGAGAAATGGACCTGGGTGCAAAAATTGAGGCTGTAGACCCTTCCGGAGCTTAGATATTGAAACTCAAAATTTTGACCAGAAAAAAAAATGACAGTGTTACCCCTTACATTTTTTTTCGGGGGGTGAAAAATTAAGTTTCTCCAATCTTCTCAAAACTCTGGATTCTGATAGAGTGCCACGAGACATGGACCTGGGTGCAAAAATTGAGTCTGTAGGAGCTTAGATATTGAAACAAAAAAATTTTGACCAGAAAAAAAAAATGACAGTGTTACCCCTTACATTTTTTTTTCGGGGGGTGAAAAATTAAGTTTCTCCAATCTTCTCAAAACTCTGGATTCTGATAGAGGGCCACGAGACGTGGACCTGGGTGCAAAAATTGAGGCTGTAGACCCTTCCAGAGCTGAGATATTGAAACTCAAAATTTTGACCAGAAAAAAATGACAGTGTTACCCCTTATGTTTTTTTTCGGGGGGTGAAAAATTAAGTTTCTCCAATCTTCTCAAAACTCTGGATTCTGATAGAGGGCCACGAGACGTGGACCTGGGTGCAAAAATTGAGGCTGTAGACCCTTCCAGAGCTTAGATATTGAAACGCAAATTTTTGACCAGAAAAAAAATGACAGGGTTACCCCTTATGTTTTTTTTTTGGGGGGGGGATGAAAAATTAACTTTCTTCAATCTTCTCAAAACTCTGGATTCTGATAGAGGGCCACGAGACATGGACCTGGGTGCAAAAATTGAGGCTGTAGACCCTTCTGGAGCTGAGATATTGAAACTAAAAATTTTGACCAGAAAAAAAAAATGACAGTGTTACCCCTTATGTTTTTTTTCGAGGGGTGAAAAATTAAGTTTCTCCAATCTTCTCAAAATTCTGGATTCTGATAGAGGGCCACGAGACATGGACCTGGGTGCAAAAATTGAGGCTGTAGACCCTTCCAGAGCTTAGATATTGAAACTCAAAATTTTGACCAGAAAAAAAATGACAGTGTTACCCCTTATGTTTTTTTTTCGGGGGGTGAAAAATTACATTTTTCCAATCTTCTCAAAACTCTGGATTCTGATAGAGGGCCACGAGACATGGACCTGGGTGCAAAAATTGAGGCTGTAGACCCTTCCGGAGCTGAGATATTGAAACTAAAAATTTTGACCAGAAAAAAAAAAAATGACAGTGTTACCCCTTATGTTTTTTTTCGGGGGGTGAAAAATTAAGTTTCTCCAATCTTCTCAAAACTCTGGATTCTGATAGAGGGCCACAAGACATGGACCTGGGTGCAAAAATTGAGGCTGTAGACCCTTCCTGAGCTTAGATATTGAAACTCAAAATTTTGACCAGAAAAAAAAATGACAGTGTTACCCCTTATGTTTTTTTCGGGGGGTGAAAAATTAAGTTTCTCCAATCTTCTCAAAACTCTGGATTCTGATAGAGGGCCACGAGACATGGACCTGGGTGCAAAAATTGAGGCTGAAGACCCTTCCGGAGCTTAGATATTGAAACTCAAAATTTTGACCAGAAAAAAAAATGACAGTGTTACCCCTTATGTTTTTTTTCGGGGGGATGAAAAATTAAGTTTCTCCAATCTTCTCAAAACTCTGGATTCTGATAGAGGGCCACGAGACATGGACCTGGGTGCAAAAATTGAGGCTTTAGACCCTTCCGGAGCTTAGATATTGAAACTCAAAATTTTGACCAGAAAAAAAAATGACAGTGTTACCCCTTATGTTTTTTTTCGGGGGGTGAAAAATTAAGTTTATCCAATCTTCTCAAAACTCTGGATTCTGATAGAGGGCCACGAGACATGGACCTGGGTGCAAAAATTGAGGCTGTAGACCCTTCCGGAGCTTAGATATTGAAACTAAAAATTTTAACCAGAAAAAAAAATGACAGTGTTACCCCTTATGTTTTTTTTCGGGGGGTGAAAAATTAAGTTTCTCCAATCTTCTCAAAACTCTGGATTCTGATAGAGGGCCACGAGACATGGACCTGGGTGCAAAAATTGAGGCTGTAGACCCTTCCGGAGCTTAGATATTGAAACTCAAAATTTCGACCAGAAAAAAAAATGACAGTGTTACCCCTTATGTTTTTTTCGGGGGGTGAAAAATTAAGTTTCTCCAATCTTCTCAAAACTCTGGATTCTGATAGAGGGCCACGAGACATGGACCTGGGTGCAAAAATTGAGGCTGTAGACCCTTCCGGAGCTTAGATATTGAAACTCAAAATTTTGACCAGAAAAAAAATGACAGTGTTATCCCTAATGTTTTTTTCGGGGGGTGAAAAATTAAGTTTCTCCAATCTTCTCAAAACTCTGGATTCTGATAGAGGGCCACGAGACATGGACCTGGGTGCAAAAATTGAGGCTGTAGACCCTTCCGGAGCTTAGATATTGAAACTCAAAATTTTGACCAGAAAAAAAATGACAGTGTTACCCCTTATGTTTTTTTTCGGGGGGTGAAAAATTAAGTTTCTCCAATGTTCTCAAAACTCTGGATTCTGATAGAGGGCCACGAGATATGGACCTGGGTGCAAAAATTGAGGCTGTAGACCCATCCAGAGCTGAGATATTGAAACTCAAAATTTTGACCAGAAAAAAAAATGACAGTGTTACCCCTTATGTTTTTTTTCGGGGGGTGAAAAATTAAGTTTCTCCAATCTTCTTAAAACTCTGGATTCTGATAGAGGGCCACGAGACATGGACCTGGGTGCAAAAATTGAGGCTGTAGACCCTTCCAGAGCTTAGATATTGAAACTCAAAATTTTGACCAGAAAAAAAATGACAGTGTTACCCCTTATGTTTTTTTTTCGGGGGGTGAAAAATTAAGTTTCTCCAATCTTCTCAAAACTCTGGATTCTGATAGAGGGCCACGAGACATGGGCCTGGGTGCAAAAATTGAGGCTGTAGACCCTTCCGGAGCTTGGATAATGAAACTCAAAATTTTGACCAGAAAAAAAAAAATGACAGTGTTACCCCTTACATTTTTTTTCGGGGGGTGAAAAATTAAGTTTCTCCAATCTTCTCAAAACTCTGGATTCTCATAGAGGGCCACAAGACATGGACCTGGGTACAAAAATTGAGGCTGTAGACCCTTCCAGAGCTGAGATATTGAAACTCAAAATTTTGACCAGAAAAGAAATGACATTCTTATGTTTTTTTTTCAGGTCCAAATTTTGACCTTCGATATCTTGGCTCTGGAAGGGTCTAGAGCCTCCATTTTTGCGCGCTGGTCGAAGTCTCGTGGCCCTCTGTCAGAGTCCAGAGTTTCAAGAAGATCGGAGGGGGTCAAAATTTCGGCCAAAAAAAAAAATGACAGTGTTACCCTTTATGTTTTTTTTTCAGGTCCAAATTTTGACCTTCGATATCTCGGCTCTGGAAGGGTCTAGAGCCTTCGTTTTTGCACGCTGGTCGAAGTCTCATGGCCCCCTGTCAGAGTTCAGAGTTTCAAGAAGATCGGAGGGGGTCAAAATTTCGGCCAAAAAAAAATGACAGTGTTACCCCTTATGTTTTTTTTCAGGTCCAAATTTTGACCTTCGATATCTCGGCTCTGGAAGGGTCTAGAGCCTCCATTTTTGCGCGCTGGTCGAAGTCTCGTGGCCCTCTGTCAGAATCCAGAGTTTCAAGAGGATCGGAGGGGGTCAAAATTTCGGCCAAAAAAAAAATGACAGTGTTACCCCTTATGTTTTTTTTTTCAGGTCCAAATTTTGACCTTCGATATCTCGGCTCTGGAAGGATCTAGAGCCTCCATTTTTGCGCGCTGGTCGAAGTGTTGTAGCCCTCTGTCAGAATCCAGAGTTTCAAGAAGATCGGAGGGGGTCAAAATTTCGGCCAAAAAAAAAAATGTCAGTGTTAGTCCTTATGTTTTTTTTTCAGGTCCAAATTTTGACCTTCGATATCTCGGCTCTGGAAGGGTCTAGAGCCTCAATTTTTGCGCGTTGGTCGAAGTCTCGTGGCCCTCTGTCAGAATCCAGAGTTTCAAGAAGATCGGAGGGGGTCAAAATTTCGGCCAAAAAAAAAATGTCAGTGTTACCCCTTATGTTTTTTTTTCAGGTCCAAATTTTGACCTTCGATATCTCGGCTCTGGAAGGGTCTAGAGCCTTCGTTTTTGCACGCTGGTCGAAGTCTCGTGGCCCTCTGTCAGAATCCAGAGTTTCAAGAGGATCGGAGGGGCTCAAAATTTCGGCCAAAAAAAAAATGACAGTGTTACCCCTTATGTTTTTTCATTCAGGTCCAAATTTTGACCTTCGATATCTCGGCTCTGGAAGGGTCTAGAGCCTCCATTTTTGCGCGCTGGTCGAAGTCTCGTGGCCCTCTGTCAGAATCCAGAGTTTCAAGAAGATCGGAGGGGGTCAAAATTTCGGCCAAAAAAAAAATGACAGTGTTACCCTTTATGTTTTTTTTTCAGGTCCAAATTTTGACCTTCGATATCTCGGCTCTGGAAGGGTCTAGAGCCTTCGTTTTTGCACGCTGGTCGAAGTCTCATGGCCCCCTGTCAGAGTTCAGAGTTTCAAGAAGATCGGAGGGGGTCAAAATTTCGGCCAAAAAAAAATGACAGTGTTACCCCTTATGTTTTTTTTCAGGTCCAAATTTTGACCTTCGATATCTCGGCTCTGGAAGGGTCTAGAGCCTCCATTTTTGCGCGCTGGTCGAAGTCTCGTGGCCCTCTGTCAGAATCCAGAGTTTCAAGAGGATCGGAGGGGGTCAAAATTTCGGCCAAAAAAAAAATGACAGTGTTACCCCTTATGTTTTTTTTTTCAGGTCCAAATTTTGACCTTCGATATCTCGGCTCTGGAAGGATCTAGAGCCTCCATTTTTGCGCGCTGGTCGAAGTGTTGTAGCCCTCTGTCAGAATCCAGAGTTTCAAGAAGATCGGAGGGGGTCAAAATTTCGGCCAAAAAAAAAATGTCAGTGTTAGTCCTTATGTTTTTTTTTCAGGTCCAAATTTTGACCTTCGATATCTTGGCTCTGGAAGGGTCTAGAGCCTCAATTTTTGCGCGTTGGTCGAAGTCTCGTGGCCCTCTGTCAGAATCCAGAGTTTCAAGAAGATCGGAGGGGGTCAAAATTTCGGCCAAAAAAAAAATGTCAGTGTTACCCCTTATGTTTTTTTTTCAGGTCCAAATTTTGACCTTCGATATCTCGGCTCTGGAAGGGTCTAGAGCCTTCGTTTTTGCACGCTGGTCGAAGTCTCGTGGCCCTCTGTCAGAATCCAGAGTTTCAAGAGGATCGGAGGGGGTCAAAATTTCGGCCAAAAAAAAAAATGACAGTGTTACCCCTTATGTTTTTTCATTCAGGTCCAAATTTTGACCTTCGATATCTCGGCTCTGGAAGGGTCTAGAGCCTCCATTTTTGCGCGCTGGTCGAAGTCTCGTGGCCCTCTGTCAGAATCCAGAGTTTCAAGAAGATCGGAGGGGGTCAAAATTTCGGCCAAAAAAAAATGACAGTGTTACCCCTTATGTTTTTTTTTCAGGTCCAAATTTTGACCTTCGATATCTCGGCTCTGGAAGGGTCTAGAGCCTCCATTTTTGCGCGCTGGTCGAAGTCTCGTGGCCCTCTGTCAGAGTCCAGAGTTTCAAGAAGATCGGAGGGGGTCAAAATTTCGGCCAAAAAAAAAAATGACAGTGTTACCCCTTATGTTTTTTTTTTCAGGTCCAAATTTTGACCTTCGATATCTCGGCTCTGGAAGGGTCTAGAGCCTCCATTTTTGCACGCTGGTCGAAGTCTCGTGGCCCTCTGTCAGAATCCAGAGTTTCAAGAAGATCGGAGGGGGTCAAAATTTCGGCCAAAAAAAAAAAATGACAGTGTTACCCCTTATGTTTTGTTTTCAGGTCCAAATTTTGACCTTCGATATCTCGGCTCTGGAAGGGTCTAGAGCCTCAATTTTTGCGCGTTGGTCGAAGTCTCGTGGCCCTCTGTCAGAATCCAGAGTTTCAAGAAGATCGGAGGGGGTCAAAATTTCGGCCAAAAAAAAATGACAGTGTTACCCCTTATGTTTTTTTTTCAGGTCCAAATTTTGACCTTCGATATCTTGGCTCTGGAAGGGTCTAGAGCCTCAATTTTTGCGCGTTGGTCGAAGTCTCGTGGCCCTCTGTCAGAATCCAGAGATTCAAGAAGATCGGAGGGGGTCAAAATTTCGGCCAAAAACGACAGTGTTACCCCTTATGTTTTTTTTTTCAGGTCAAAACTTTGACATCCGATATCTCGGCTCTGGAAGGGTCTAGAGCCTCCATTTTTGCGTGCTGGTCGAAGTCTCGTGGCCCTCTGTCAGAATCCAGAGTTTCAAGAAGATCGGAGGGGGTCAAAATTTCGGCCAAAAATGACAGTGTTACCCCTTATGTTTTTTTTTGGGTCAAAACTTTGACATCCGATATCTCGGCTCTGGAAGGGTCTAGAGCCTCCATTTTTGCGCGCTGGTCGAAGTCTCGTGGCCCTCTGTCAGAATCCAGAGTTTCAAGAAGATCGGAGGGGGTCAAAATTTCGGCCAAAAACGACAGTGTTACCCCTTATGTTTTTTTTCAGGTCAAAACTTTGACATCCGATATCTCGGCTCTGGAAGGGTCTAGAGCCTCCATTTTTGCGCGCTGGTCGAAGTCTCGTGGCCCTCTGTCAGAATCCAGAGTTTCAAGAAGATCGGAGGGGGTCAAAATTTCGGCCAAAAACGACAGTGTTACCCCTTATGTTTTTTTTTCGGGTCAAAACTTTGACATCCGATATCTCGGCTCTGGAAGGGTCTAGAGCCTCCATTTTTGCGCGCTGGTCGAAGTCTCGTGGCCCTCTGTCAGAATCCAGAGTTTCAAGAAGATCGGAGGGGGTCAAAATTTCGGCCAAAAACAACAGTGTTACCCCTTATGGTTTTTTTTCGGGTCAAAACTTTGACGTCCGATATCTCGGCTCTGGAAGGGTCTAGAGCCTCCATTTTTGCGCGCTGGTTGAAGTCTCGTGGCCCTCTGTCAGAATCCAGAGTTTCAAGAAGATCGGAGGGGGTCAAAATTTCGGCCAAAAACGACAGTGTTACCCCTTATGTTTTTTTTTCAGGTCAAAACTTTGACATCCGATATCTCGGCTCTGGAAGGGTCTAGAGGCTCCATTTTTGCGCGCTGGTCGAAGTCTTGTGGCCCTCTGTCAGAATCCAGAGTTTCAAGAAGATCGGAGGGGGTCAAAATTTCGGCCAAAAACGACAGTGTTACCCCTTATGTTTTTTTTTACGGGTCAAAACTTTGACATCCGATATCTCGGCTCTGGAAGGGTCTAGAGCCTCCATTTTTGCGCGCTGGTCGAAGTCTCGTGGCCCTCTGTCACAATCCAGAGTTTCAAGAAGATCGGAGGGGGTCAAAATTTCGGCCAAAAACGACAGTGTTACCCCTTATGTTTTTTTTTTCAGGTCAAAACTTTGACATCCGATATCTCGGCTCTGGAAGGGTCTAGAGCCTCCATTTTTGCGCGCTGGTCGAAGTCTCGTGGCCCTCTGTCAGAATCCAGAGTTTCAAGAAGATCGGAGGGGGTCAAAATTTCGGCCAAAAACAACAGTGTTACCCCTTATGTTTTTTTTTACGGGTCAAAACTTTGACATCCGATATCTCGGCTCTGGAAGGGTCTAGAGCCTCCATTTTTGCGCGCTGGTCGAAGTCTTGTGGCCCTCTGTCAGAATCCAGAGTTTCAAGAAGATCGGAGGGGGTCAAAATTTCGGCCAAAAACGACAGTGTTACCCCTTATGTTTTTTTTTTCAGGTCAAAACTTTGACATCCGATATCTCGGCTCTGGAAGGGTCTAGAGCCTCCATTTTTGCGCGCTGGTCGAAGTCTCGTGGCCCTCTGTCAGAATCCAGAGTTTCAAGAAGATCGGAGGGGGTCAAAATTTCGGCCAAAAACGACAGTGTTACCCCTTATGTTTTTTTTTTCAGGTCAAAACTTTGACATCCGATATCTCGGCTCTGGAAGGGTCTAGAGCCTCCATTTTTGCGCGCTGGTCGAAGTCTCGTGGCCCTCTGTCAGAATCCAGAGTTTCAAGAAGATCGGAGGGGGTCAAAATTTCGGCCAAAAACGACAGTGTTACCCCTTATGTTTTTTTTTACGGGTCAAAACTTTGACATCCGATATCTCGGCTCTGGAAGGGTCTAGAGCCTCCATTTTTGCGCGCTGGTCGAAGTCTCGTGGCCCTCTGTCAGAATCCAGAGTTTCAAGAAGATCGGAGGGGGTCAAAATTTCGGCCAAAAACGACAGTGTTACCCCTTATGTTTTTTTTTTTTGTGTCAAAACTTTGACATCCGATATCTCGGCTCTGGAAGGGTCTAGAGCCTCCATTTTTGCGCGCTGGTCGAAGTCTCGTGGCCCTCTGTCAGAATCCAGAGTTTCAAGAAGATCGGAGGGGGTCAAAATTTCGGCCAAAAACGACAGTGTTACCCCTTATGTTTTTTTTTTTCAGGTCAAAACTTTGACATCCGATATCTCGGCTCTGGAAGGGTCTAGAGCCTCCATTTTTGCGCGCTGGTCGAAGTCTTGTGGCCCTCTGTCAGAATCCAGAGTTTCAAGAAGATCGGAGGGGGTCAAAATTTCGGCCAAAAACGACAGTGTTACCCCTTATGTTTTTTTTTCAGGTCAAAACTTTGACATCCGATATCTCGGCTCTGGAAGGGTCTAGAGCCTCCATTTTTGCGCGCTGGTCGAAGTCTCGTGGCCCTCTGTCAGAATCCAGAGTTTCAAGAAGATCGGAGGGGGTCAAAATTTCGGCCAAAAACGACAGTGTTACCCCTTATGTTTTTTTTTCAGGTCAAAACTTTGACATCCGATATCTCGGCTCTGGAAGGGTCTAGAGCCTCCATTTTTGCGCGCTGGTCGAAGTCTCGTGGCCCTCTGTCAGAATCCAGAGTTTCAAGAAGATCGGAGGGGGTCAAAATTTCGGCCAAAAACGACAGTGTTACCCCTTATGTTTTTTTTTACGGGTCAAAACTTTGACATCCGATATCTCGGCTCTGGAAGGGTCTAGAGCCTCCTTTTTTGCGCGCTGGTCGAAGTCTTGTGGCCCTCTGTCAGAATCCAGAGTTTCAAGAAGATCGGAGGGGGTCAAAATTTCGGCCAAAAACGACAGTGTTACCCCTTATGTTTTTTTTCAGGTCAAAACTTTGACATCCGATATCTCGGCTCTGGAAGGGTCTAGAGCCTCCATTTTTGCGCGCTGGTCGAAGTCTCGTGGCCCTCTGTCAGAATCCAGAGTTTCAAGAAGATCGGAGGGGGTCAAAATTTCGGCCAAAAACGACAGTGTTACCCCTTATTTTTTTTTTTCAGGTCAAAACTTTGACATCCGATATCTCGGCTCTGGAAGGGTCTAGAGCCTCCATTTTTGCGCGCTGGTCGAAGTCTCGTGGCCCTCTGTCAGAATCCAGAGTTTCAAGAAGATCGGAGGGGGTCAAAATTTCGGCCAAAAACGACAGTGTTACCCCTTATGTTTTTTTTTCAGGTCAAAACTTTGACATCCGATATCTCGGCTCTGGAAGGGTCTAGAGCCTCCATTTTTGCGCGCTGGTCGAAGTCTCGTGGCCCTCTGTCAGAATCCAGAGTTTCAAGAAGATCGGAGGGGGTCAAAATTTCGGCCAAAAACGACAGTGTTACCCCTTATGTTTTTTTTTCAGGTCAAAACTTTGACATCCGATATCTCGGCTCTGGAAGGGTCTAGAGCCTCCATTTTTGCGCGCTGGTCGAAGTCTCGTGGCCCTCTGTCAGAATCCAGAGTTTCAAGAAGATCGGAGGGGGTCAAAATTTCGGCCAAAAACGACAGTGTTACCCCTTATGTTTTTTTTTACGGGTCAAAACTTTGACATCCGATATCTCGGCTCTGGAAGGGTCTAGAGCCTCCATTTTTGCGCGCTGGTCGAAGTCTCGTGGCCCTCTGTCAGAATCCAGAGTTTCAAGAAGATCGGAGGGGGTCAAAATTTCGGCCAAAAACGACAGTGTTACCCCTTATGTTTTTTTTTTTTGTGTCAAAACTTTGACATCCGATATCTCGGCTCTGGAAGGGTCTAGAGCCTCCATTTTTGCGCGCTGGTCGAAGTCTCGTGGCCCTCTGTCAGAATCCAGAGTTTCAAGAAGATCGGAGGGGGTCAAAATTTCGGCCAAAAACGACAGTGTTACCCCTTATGTTTTTTTTTTTCAGGTCAAAACTTTGACATCCGATATCTCGGCTCTGGAAGGGTCTAGAGCCTCCATTTTTGCGCGCTGGTCGAAGTCTTGTGGCCCTCTGTCAGAATCCAGAGTTTCAAGAAGATCGGAGGGGGTCAAAATTTCGGCCAAAAACGACAGTGTTACCCCTTATGTTTTTTTTTCAGGTCAAAACTTTGACATCCGATATCTCGGCTCTGGAAGGGTCTAGAGCCTCCATTTTTGCGCGCTGGTCGAAGTCTCGTGGCCCTCTGTCAGAATCCAGAGTTTCAAGAAGATCGGAGGGGGTCAAAATTTCGTCCAAAAACGACAGTGTTACCCCTTATGTTTTTTTTTCAGGTCAAAACTTTGACATCCGATATCTCGGCTCTGGAAGGGTCTAGAGCCTCCATTTTTGCGCGCTGGTCGAAGTCTCGTGGCCCTCTGTCAGAATCCAGAGTTTCAAGAAGATCGGAGGGGGTCAAAATTTCGGCCAAAAACGACAGTGTTACCCCTTATGTTTTTTTTTCAGGTCAAAACTTTGACATCCGATATCTCGGCTCTGGAAGGGTCTAGAGCCTCCATTTTTGCGCGCTGGTCGAAGTCTCGTGGCCCTCTGTCAGAATCCAGAGTTTCAAGAAGATCGGAGGGGGTCAAAATTTCGGCCAAAAACGACAGTGTTACCCCTTATGTTTTTTTTTACGGGTCAAAACTTTGACATCCGATATCTCGGCTCTGGAAGGGTCTAGAGCCTCCATTTTTGCGCACTGGTCGAAGTCTCGTGGCCCTCTGTCAGAATCCAGAGTTTCAAGAAGATCGGAGGGGGTCAAAATTTCGGCCAAAAACGACAGTGTTACCCCTTATGTTTTTTTTTTGTGTGTCAAAACTTTGACATCCGATATCTCGGCTCTGGAAGGGTCTAGAGCCTCCATTTTTGCGCGCTGGTCGAAGTCTCGTGGCCCTCTGTCAGAATCCAGAGTTTCAAGAAGATCGGAGGGGGTCAAAATTTCGGCCAAAAACGACAGTGTTACCCCTTATGTTTTTTTTTTCAGGTCAAAACTTTGACATCCGATATCTCGGCTCTGGAAGGGTCTAGAGCCTCCATTTTTGCGCGCTGGTCGAAGTCTTGTGGCCCTCTGTCAGAATCCAGAGTTTCAAGAAGATCGGAGGGGGTCAAAATTTCGGCCAAAAACGACAGTGTTACCCCTTATGTTTTTTTTTCAGGTCAAAACTTTGACATCCGATATCTCGGCTCTGGAAGGGTCTAGAGCCTCCATTTTTGCGCGCTGGTCGAAGTCTCGTGGCCCTCTGTCAGAATCCAGAGTTTCAAGAAGATCGGAGGGGGTCAAAATTTCGGCCAAAAACGACAGTGTTACCCCTTATGTTTTTTTTTCAGGTCAAAACTTTGACATCCGATATCTCGGCTCTGGAAGGGTCTAGAGCCTCCATTTTTGCGCGCTGGTCGAAGTCTCGTGGCCCTCTGTCAGAATCCAGAGTTTCAAGAAGATCGGAGGGGGTCAAAATTTCGGCCAAAAACGACAGTGTTACCCCTTATGTTTTTTTTTCAGGTCAAAACTTTGACATCCGATATCTCGGCTCTGGAAGGGTCTAGAGCCTCCATTTTTGCGCGCTGGTCGAAGTCTCGTGGCTCTCTGTCAGAATCCAGAGTTTCAAGAAGATCGGAGGGGGTCAAAATTTCGGCCAAAAACGACAGTGTTACCCCTTATGTTTTTTTTTCAGGTCAAAACTTTGACATCCGATATCTCGGCTCTGGAAGGGTCTAGAGCCTCCATTTTTGCGCGCTGGTCGAAGTCTCGTGGCCCTCTGTCAGAATCCAGAGTTTCAAGAAGATCGGAGGGGGTCAAAATTTCGGCCAAAAACGACAGTGTTACCCCTTATGTTTTTTTTTACGGGTCAAAACTTTGACATCCGATATCTCGGCTCTGGAAGGGTCTAGAGCCTCCATTTTTGCGCGCTGGTCGAAGTCTTGTGGCCCTCTGTCAGAATCCAGAGTTTCAAGAAGATCGGAGGGGGTCAAAATTTCGGCCAAAAACGACAGTGTTACCCCTTATGTTTTTTTTCAGGTCAAAACTTTGACATCCGATATCTCGGCTCTGGAAGGGTCTAGAGCCTCCATTTTTGCGCGCTGGTCGAAGTCTCGTGGCCCTCTGTCAGAATCCAGAGTTTCAAGAAGATCGGAGGGGGTCAAAATTTCGGCCAAAAACGACAGTGTTACCCCTTATGTTTTTTTTTCAGGTCAAAACTTTGACATCCGATATCTCGGCTCTGGAAGGGTCTAGAGCCTCCATTTTTGCGCGCTGGTCGAAGTCTCGTGGCCCTCTGTCAGAATCCAGAGTTTCAAGAAGATCGGAGGGGGTCAAAATTTCGGCCAAAAACGACAGTGTTACCCCTTATGTTTTTTTTCAGGTCAAAACTTTGACATCCGATATCTCGGCTCTGGAAGGGTCTAGAGCCTCCATTTTTGCGCGCTGGTCGAAGTCTCGTGGCCCTCTGTCAGAATCCAGAGTTTCAAGAAGATCGGAGGGGGTCAAAATTTCGGCCAAAAACGACAGTGTTACCCCTTATGTTTTTTTTCAGGTCAAAACTTTGACATCCGATATCTCGGCTCTGGAAGGGTCTAGAGCCTCCATTTTTGCGCGCTGGTCGAAGTCTTGTGGCCCTCTGTCAGAATCCAGAGTTTCAAGAAGATCGGAGGGGGTCAAAATTTCGGCCAAAAACGACAGTGTTACCCCTTATGTTTTTTTTTCAGGTCAAAACTTTGACATCCGATATCTCGGCTCTGGAAGGGTCTAGAGCCTCCATTTTTGCGCGCTGGTCGAAGTCTCGTGGCCCTCTGTCAGAATCCAGAGTTTCAAGAAGATCGGAGGGGGTCAAAATTTCGGCCAAAAACGACAGTGTTACCCCTTATGTTTTTTTTTCAGGTCAAAACTTTGACATCCGATATCTCGGCTCTGGAAGGGTCTAGAGCCTCCATTTTTGCGCGCTGGTCGAAGTCTCGTGGCCCTCTGTCAGAATCCAGAGTTTCAAGAAGATCGGAGGGGGTCAAAATTTCGGCCAAAAACGACAGTGTTACCCCTTATGTTTTTTTTTCAGGTCAAAACTTTGACATCCGATATCTCGGCTCTGGAAGGGTCTAGAGCCTCCATTTTTGCGCGCTGGTCGAAGTCTCGTGGCCCTCTGTCAGAATCCAGAGTTTCAAGAAGATCGGAGGGGGTCAAAATTTCGGCCAAAAACGACAGTGTTACCCCTTATGTTTTTTTTTCAGGTCAAAACTTTGACATCCGATATCTCGGCTCTGGAAGGGTCTAGAGCCTCCATTTTTGCGCGCTGGTCGAAGTCTCGTGGCCCTCTGTCAGAATCCAGAGTTTCAAGAAGATCGGAGGGGGTCAAAATTTCGGCCAAAAACGACAGTGTTACCCCTTATGTTTTTTTTTCAGGTCAAAACTTTGACATCCGATATCTCGGCTCTGGAAGGGTCTAGAGCCTCCATTTTTGCGCGCTGGTCGAAGTCTCGTGGCCCTCTGTCAGAATCCAGAGTTTCAAGAAGATCGGAGGGGGTCAAAATTTCGGCCAAAAACGACAGTGTTACCCCTTATGTTTTTTTTTTCGGGTCAAAACTTTGACATCCGATATCTCGGCTCTGGAAGGGTCTAGAGCCTCCATTTTTGCGCGCTGGTCGAAGTCTCGTGGCCCTCTGTCAGAATCCAGAGTTTCAAGAAGATCGGAGGGGGTCAAAATTTCGGCCAAAAACGACAGTGTTACCCCTTATGTTTTTTTTTTCTGTGTCAAAACTTTGACATCCGATATCTCGGCTCTGGAAGGGTCTAGAGCCTCCATTTTTGCGCGCTGGTCGAAGTCTCATGGCCCTCTGTCAGAATCCAGAGTTTCAAGAAGATCGGAGGGGGTCAAAATTTCGGCCAAAAACGACAGTGTTACCCCTTATGTTTTTTTTTTCAGGTCAAAACTTTGACATCCGATATCTCGGCTCTGGAGGAAGGGTCTAGAGCCTCCATTTTTGCGCGCTGGTCGAAGTCTTGTGGCCCTCTGTCAGAATCCAGAGTTTCAAGAAGATCGGAGGGGGTCAAAATTTCGGCCAAAAACGACAGTGTTACCCCTTATGTTTTTTTTTCAGGTCAAAACTTTGACATCCGATATCTCGGCTCTGGAAGGGTCTAGAGCCTCCATTTTTGCGCGCTGGTCGAAGTCTCGTGGCCCTCTGTCAGAATCCGAGTTTCAAGAAGATCGGAGGGGGTCAAAATTTCGGCCAAAAACGACAGTGTTACCCCTTATGTTTTTTTTTCAGGTCAAAACTTTGACATCCGATATCTCGGCTCTGGAAGGGTCTAGAGCCTCCATTTTTGCGCGCTGGTCGAAGTCTCGTGGCCCTCTGTCAGAATCCAGAGTTTCAAGAAGATCGGAGGGGTCAAAATTTCAGCCAAAAACGACAGTGTTACCCCTTATGTTTTTTTTTCAGGTCAAAACTTTGACATCCGATATCTCGGCTCTGGAAGGGTCTAGAGCCTCCATTTTTGCGCGCTGGTCGAAGTCTCGTGGCTCTCTGTCAGAATCCAGAGTTTCAAGAAGATCGGAGGGGGTCAAAATTTCGGCCAAAAACGACAGTGTTACCCCTTATGTTTTTTTTTCAGGTCAAAACTTTGACATCCGATATCTCGGCTCTGGAAGGGTCTAGAGCCTCCATTTTTGCGCGCTGGTCGAAGTCTCGTGCCCTCTGTCAGAATCCAGAGTTTCAAGAAGATCGGAGGGGGTCAAAATTTCGGCCAAAAACGACAGTGTTACCCCTTATGTTTTTTTTTACGGGTCAAAACTTTGACATCCGATATCTCGGCTCTGGAAGGGTCTAGAGCCTCCATTTTTGCGCGCTGGTCGAAGTCTTGTGGCCCTCTGTCAGAATCCAGAGTTTCAAGAAGATCGGAGGGGGTCAAAATTTCGGCCAAAAACGACAGTGTTACCCCTTATGTTTTTTTTCAGGTCAAAAACTTTGACATCCGATATCTCGGCTCTGGAAGGGTCTAGAGCCTCCATTTTTGCGCGCTGGTCGAAGTCTCGTGGCCCTCTGTCAGAATCCAGAGTTTCAAGAAGATCGGAGGGGGTCAAAATTTCGGCCAAAAACGACAGTGTTACCCCTTATGTTTTTTTTTCAGGTCAAAACTTTGACATCCGATATCTCGGCTCTGGAAGGGTCTAGAGCCTCCATTTTTGCGCGCTGGTCGAAGTCTCGTGGCCCTCTGTCAGAATCCAGAGTTTCAAGAAGATCGGAGGGGGTCAAAATTTCGGCCAAAAACGACAGTGTTACCCCTTATGTTTTTTTTCAGGTCAAAACTTTGACATCCGATATCTCGGCTCTGGAAGGGTCTAGAGCCTCCATTTTTGCGCGCTGGTCGAAGTCTCGTGGCCCTCTGTCAGAATCCAGAGTTTCAAGAAGATCGGAGGGGGTCAAAATTTCGGCCAAAAACGACAGTGTTACCCCTTATGTTTTTTTTTACGGGTCAAAACTTTGACATCCGATATCTCGGCTCTGGAAGGGTCTAGAGCCTCCATTTTTGCGCGCTGGTCGAAGTCTTGTGGCCCTCTGTCAGAATCCAGAGTTTCAAGAAGATCGGAGGGGGTCAAAATTTCGGCAAAAACGACAGTGTTACCCCTTATGTTTTTTTTCAGGTCAAAACTTTGACATCCGATATCTCGGCTCTGGAAGGGTCTAGAGCCTCCATTTTTGCGCGCTGGTCGAAGTCTCGTGGCCCTCTGTCAGAATCCAGAGTTTCAAGAAGATCGGAGGGGGTCAAAATTTCGGCCAAAAACGACAGTGTTACCCCTTATGTTTTTTTTTCAGGTCAAAACTTTGACATCCGATATCTCGGCTCTGGAAGGGTCTAGAGCCTCCATTTTTGCGCGCTGGTCGAAGTCTCGTGGCCCTCTGTCAGAATCCAGAGTTTCAAGAAGATCGGAGGGGGTCAAAATTTCGGCCAAAAACGACAGTGTTACCCCTTATGTTTTTTTTTCAGGTCAAAACTTTGACATCCGATATCTCGGCTCTGGAAGGGTCTAGAGCCTCCATTTTTGCGCGCTGGTCGAAGTCTCGTGGCCCTCTGTCAGAATCCAGAGTTTCAAGAAGATCGGAGGGGGTCAAAATTTCGGCCAAAAACGACAGTGTTACCCCTTATGTTTTTTTTTCAGGTCAAAACTTTGACATCCGATATCTCGGCTCTGGAAGGGTCTAGAGCCTCCATTTTTGCGCGCTGGTCGAAGTCTCGTGGCCCTCTGTCAGAATCCAGAGTTTCAAGAAGATCGGAGGGGGTCAAATTTCGGCCAAAAACGACAGTTTTACCCCTTATGTTTTTTTTTACGGGTCAAAACTTTGACATCCGATATCTCGGCTCTGGAAGGGTCTAGAGCCTCCATTTTTGCGCGCTGGTCGAAGTCTCGTGGCCCTCTGTCAGAATCCAGAGTTTCAAGAAGATCGGAGGGGGTCAAAATTTTGGCCAAAAACGACAGTGTTACCCCTTATGTTTTTTTTTTGTGTCAAAACTTTGACATCCGATATCTCGGCTCTGGAAGGGTCTAGAGCCTCCATTTTTTGCGCGCTGGTCGAAGTCTCGTGGCCCTCTGTCAGAATCCAGAGTTTCAAGAAGATCGGAGGGGGTCAAAATTTCGGCCAAAAACGACAGTGTTTACCCCTTATGTTTTTTTTTTCAGTCAAAACTTTGACATCCGATATCTCGGCTCTGGAAGGGTCTAGAGGCCTCCATTTTTGCGCGCTGGTCGAAGTCTTGTGGCCCTCTGTCAGAATCCAGAGTTTCAAGAGATCGGAGGGGGTCAAAATTTCGGCCAAAAACGACAGTGTTACCCCTTATGTTTTTTTTTCAGGTCAAAACTTTGACATCCGATATCTCGGCTCTGGAAGGGTCTAGAGCCTCCATTTTTGCGCGCTGGTCGAAGTCTCGTGGCCCTCTGTCAGAATCCAGAGTTTCAAGAAGATCGGAGGGGGTCAAAATTTCGGCCAAAAACGACAGTGTTACCCCTTATGTTTTTTTTCAGGTCAAAACTTTGACATCCGATATCTCGGCTCTGGAAGGGTCTAGAGCCTCCATTTTTGCGTGCTGGTCGAAGTCTCGTGGCCCTCTGTCAGAATCCAGAGTTTCAAGAAGATCGGAGGGGGTCAAAATTTCGGCCAAAAACGACAGTGTTACCCCTTATGTTTTTTTTTCAGGTCAAAACTTTGACATCCGATATCTCGGCTCTGGAAGGGTCTAGAGCCTCCATTTTTGCGCGCTGGTCGAAGTCTCGTGGCCCTCTGTCAGAATCCAGAGTTTCAAGAAGATCGGAGGGGTCAAAATTTCGGCCAAAAACGACAGTGTTACCCCTTATGTTTTTTTTTACGGGTCAAAACTTTGACATCCGATATCTCGGCTCTGGAAGGGTCTAGAGCCTCCATTTTTGCGCACTGGTCGAAGTCTCGTGGCCCTCTGTCAGAATCCAGAGTTTCAAGAAGATCGGAGGGGGTCAAAATTTCGGCCAAAAACGACAGTGTTACCCCTTATGTTTTTTTTTTTGTGTCAAAACTTTGACATCCGATATCTCGGCTCTGGAAGGGTCTAGAGCCTCCATTTTTGCGCGCTGGTTGAAGTCTCGTGGCCCTCTGTCAGAATCCAGAGTTTCAAAAAGATCGGAGGGGGTCAAAATTTCGGCCAAAAACGACAGTGTTACCCCTTATGTTTTTTTTTTCAGGTCAAAACTTTGACATCTGATATCTCGGCTCTGGAAGGGTCTAGAGCCTCCATTTTTGCGCGCTGGTCGAAGTCTCGTGGCCCTCTGTCAGAATCCAGAGTTTCAAGAAGATCGGAGGGGGTCAAAATTTCGGCCAAAAACGACAGTGTTACCCCTTATGTTTTTTTTTTCAGGTCAAAACTTTGACATCCGATATCTCGGCTCTGGAAGGGTCTAGAGCCTCCATTTTTGCGCGCTGGTCGAAGTCTCGTGGCCCTCTGTCAGAATCCAGAGTTTCAAGAAGATCGGAGGGGGTCAAAATTTCGGCCAAAAACGACAGTGTTACCCCTTATGTTTTTTTTTTCAGGTCAAAACTTTGACATCCGATATCTCGGCTCTGGAAGGGTCTAA